>CM041536.1:281790-291790 GCA_023238725.1 Scortum barcoo
CTTTATTTCTAATGCAGATTAACCATCTAACTCTATTTGTATTTTATTACCTGAATATAAACAGACAGCTTTAGTATTTAGGGTTCATCGTGCAAGCTCTCGTTAATGATCCACGTAACAACAGGAGCTTTTGTGCTTGTTGGTGTCGATGACAGGAGGAAGTTTCTCTGCTGCGTGTTGTTTTTTCAAAAACATGGCCACCTGAGATTTCCCACATTTTGCCTGTTGACATCCCCTGCCTATACTGTCATTACTCCATGTGTCCTACAGAGGGCGCCCCGATCACAAGGAGAAGTACACACAGTACGATGGAGCCTCCGTCAATATTTCAGTCTGAAGTCTTTGAACACTTCAGTTTTTAATGCAGCATTTCTACTGCTTTAGTTTCCCTCCACAGTGAAAATAAAATCACAGAAGAGAGTAAAACGTTGTGCAGTCAATCCTCTGATGCTCTTCATCAGCATGCACACAGTTTGTTTGTGTTCCTTTGCTGAAACCCGACCCTGTGGTTAACATTGGTGATGTCTCCCTTTGAGACGCTCTACTTTATTTAGTGCCTGCAGACTTAATTTTTCTTCAGTCAAACACACTTCAGTAACATGAAGCTGCAGTTTGAACTCGTCCACACGTCACGTCTGTTTACTGAACAAAAGCTCACACACTGCTTCATGTTGTTTCACTGTGTTTCAAAATATATTTCAGAATCGCACCATTGCCTGAAAATAGTGGCAAATTATTTAAGTCAAAAGGACCAGTCCTGCTTTAGTACCTGTCGTACTCCACCTGTTGTACCTGTGTGGTAAAAAGTTGTATGTGTGCATGTGTTTTCTGATCCCTGTCCGTGGTCTTTCAGGCTCTCTGAATAACGGCCATGAAAGGAGCAGGTGGGCGTTGACCTTCAGCGTCAGTGACCTCAGGTCCATCACAGTGAAGGAGGAGGGTTGGACCTTTCTGACGTTCAGACTGAAGGAGTCCTCCACCCCTCTGCCCACTCTGCACTTCCACCAGGGCGGCAGCACCGAGTTCCTGGACAGCCTGCGGAGGTTCGCTCTGCTCAGCGAGTGAGTATCAAAGAGACACGAAACTCCAGACGAGACGTTTCCTCTTCGGTTGTTCACCTCAGTGAGCCACACCTGACGAGCAGTCAGCTAACAGGCTAACAGGAGTCATTTATGAATCTTTAAAGTTCTCTCAGACTGGTTTAATTTAGATTCATTATGTTTCAATGAAGTGTGAAACTTATCTGTATTATTTCAGAGCACTGAATACAAAGTGTTGTGATAAGAAAAGATAAATGTGACGTCATTTCATGAAACATTTGTTTAAACAGGAGGATTATTGACAGGTGTTTTGCAGGTGTATTCAGGTGAAGCACAGCCGTCCTGCTGACATTGTTAAAATGATTCACCAGACTGAATGAAGCAGCTGTGTTGAAGGGTAACTCTGCATTAAACAGATCCATCAGCATTTATAATTCAGTGATGTTACTGTGCTGAGGACGGCATTATTAAAGTTCTTATCGAAGCCTGTCACAGTGACGACGTCTGGATTAAGCAACAGATATTTTCAGGCTGCTGACTCCTGATTGGCTCCATTGTCTTTTATTAGACGGTGTTAAAGTTAAAAACACCCAAAGATATTCAGTTTACTGTGAAAGGAGAAGTCTTTGATTGATTGATTGATTGATTGATCGTTGCAGCTCACACTCCTCTCACTCACACCTTGAATGTTGTGAAGCTGCTGATTATAAAATGTCTTTTCTTTGTCAGACTCAGCTCACCTCAGTGTGGTTTAACCCTCATGCATCATTATGGACATTTGAGCACATTTTTCCTCTTGTTTTGGCCATCATTTTGACTGTGTTAGTGCATATGGCACATTTTTTTGTGAGAAAGTCTCTCTCTTGACAAATTTTGGAATTGCATATTTAATTTTTTCTGAAAGATCAAGAGAACACTGTGAAAAAAATTTTACTACCCTCTTAAGTCACTTAAGGACAAAAATGTCCCTGTTAAGTCCCATAAAAAACCACATTTTTTAATCTCATTGCCATTATAAAATATAATCATGCATTCTTTAATGTTAGGGTTTTATTTAAGAGAAAAATAGTAAGATTTGTTATTTTTACTGTTCACCACTAAAATCAGCCATTTTACCCATTATAGGCCTCTGAATAACATGCCTATCATTTCATTCGTTTTTGTGCTTGTGTTATTGAGCTTTGTCTGCTATTTTAGGAAAGTGTGGGTGTGTGTGTGTGTTTCTGCTGTTTCATGTGTCTTTGAATTAGAGAAATTGACCTTAGCTTGACCTCATTGTACAACTTGTAATGTCTGATAAAGGTACTTTAGTCTGCTGTCATACACACCCATACATGCACTCTTTCAAGTAAATAAAAACATGGCTCCTTCTCTTACTGCACTTCATTTAAATCTGATGCTACACAAAAACTAATAATGCATCAAAGTCAATATTTTGGCTAATCTTTTAAATCAGTCTTGGATATGTCAAAGAAAATCCCCCGGCCCCCCAAAATTTGTTAATATGGAAAATAACACATTTTTGTTGTTGTTTTTTTTCATAAATAACAACAGTGACATCATGTAATCAAAGTGGCATTTAAGGGGTTAAAATCCTCAAAATGATTGGTAGTTTTGAGCTGGCCTGAATTTGTTTAAGAGATTTATGCAGAAAAAAAGCAGAAAAAATATGAATCTGTTAAGTTTTTATAGTAGTTTTTTGGAAGTGGACATTTTTGTCCTTAATGGCTTAAGAGGGTAGTAAATTAAACTGAAGCCTGAGGGTTAAAGAGAACAGCAGTGTGTGTGTGCGTGTGTGAGGATCAGAGTCGGTGTGTTTTCTGTCTGCAGGTCTCCTGATGATAAAACGTGTCTGTTGGTCAGCACACCGAACAAAGCTCTGTCTCAGTCCTTCGAAAACCTTCTGGATGACAACAACTTCGGCCTCGTGCATGTAAGAGATGAAATCACTGTGAAACCTCACAAACACGTGTTGGTGTGTTTTATATTTCTTCTTCTGAAGCTCGAGTCTCTGTCAGTAAAACTTAAATTTCACTGAGGGAGTCATCCCAAAGGGATCAATAAAGTCTAGTCTAAAACACTGAAGTTTGTGAAAAATCGAATTAAGATCCTGAAGATCTGATCACTTTCTGAAAACACACTCAGAAGATCACATAAATAAAGTTTATAACCTGTAAAACAATCTTTTTATCTACATGTAGTGGAGATGGTCAGATCTCTCATCAGCTGCGTTCATGTTAGTTCTTAATGTCAGACGAGCGTTAGCGATGGAGGCAAACACACAATCAATAAGATCAATCACAGACGCTCTGAGTGTCTCCGGCTGTTTGAGCCACCAGTTGGATCTGTTTTTCTCCAGCAGAAGTTCAGAAAGGACCCGTATGTCACCACCCTGGGCGGCTTCTCCAAAGTCACCAACTACATCTTTGACGCTTTCCGTGGGACAGAAGAGCAGCACCAGCGCCCCCCAGAGGAGGTGGCCGACCTGCTGGGAGAAGTCATCCCGGGACTGGAGATCAACCAGCAGGAAGAGCCCGGCTTCGAGGTCATCACCAGGGTGAGGAGGCCGACCGCCACACACACCTGAACATCAAACACACACGTGAAGATGAATGAGCAGACACACTCTGACAGCTCTGTACTTATAAATAAATAAAACTCATCACTCTGTCAGAGGAACGTGTTGCTGCTTCTCTGTTTAATGATGACCGCGTGCTTTTGTTCCCGTCAGATCGACCTGGGCTCGAGGCCTCAGGTGACCCGGAGGGAGCCGCTGTCAGCAGAGGACTGGGCCAAACACCAGGATCCAGAGGGGAGGATGGTCAACATCCCACACCTCAAACGCGTCATCTTCAAAGGGGCAAGTTCAACAAGTTCAGTCACTGAAAGAGTTTAAAAAACACATTTTTTATTTTTTTAGCAGTAATGTTATTTTAAAACGTTGATTGAAAAGGACTGTAAAGCGCACGATCAGCCTCACTGCAGTGCATGTTTCATTACCCAGCATGCTCCTCTGCAGGGCCTCTGTCACGCTCTGAGGAAAGACGCCTGGAAGTTCCTGCTGGGATATTTTCCCTGGGACAGCACGCTGGAGGAGAGGAAGGCCCTGCAGAGAACCAAAACGTACGACGGCCAGGACTTTACTCTTTACTTTGTTAGACACACCTGTAAACAACTCATCAGCCAATCAGGAGGCAGCAAAGGTTCCTCTGTTCACATCAAACAGTTTGTACACCTGGTTATGTTAATAAGACATCGCGTTGGCCTTTAAGAATGACGAATACCTGAAATGAGAAAATCGTCAGCATGTTGATCAATAGTGGAAATAATTGTTTTTAACTGAATGTAAAGATCAGAAGTTAAAGGAGTCTTGTTGTGATGTTTCTTCAGCTGGTTTGATGTTGTTTGTTGATGTGTACCAACAGTGATGAATACTTCAGGATGAAGCTGCAGTGGAAGTCGGTCAGTGAGGAACAAGAGAGGAGAAACTCCAGACTGAGAGACTACAGGAGTCTGATAGGTGAGACTGAACACGACAAACCTTTGACCTCAAACATCCTGCGTTTATCAGCGTTTGTTAAAACCACCAGGAAATAAGATGAGAACAGTGATGAACCTGTGAGAGTGAAAATCAGCTGTTGTTGTTCTGATGTGTGTTATCATCATAGGCGCTTTTGTTTTAGCAGAAGCAGAAAGCTGTGAAACTGGAGAGACTGCAGCTCCTCTGAACCTTCTCCTCCTGCTGTGTTTTCAGAGAAAGATGTGAACCGGACAGACAGAACGAACCGCTTCTACGAAGGCATCGACAACCCGAGCCTGGTCCTGCTCCACGACATCCTGATGACCTACTGCATGTTCGACTTCGACCTGGGTGGGTTCACCTTTAAACTCACGGTGACGTTCCCTCGTTTAACATGAGTTAAGATGACAAAGTAAACTGTTTGAGTGAAAAGTGAGAAGGGCTGTGTGATTAAAAAGCAGATGGACGCAGTGAATGAATATTGATGTTTTTACCATTTTCTGTCAATCCAGTCAGTTGAAATATGAGTTAAAATTGGATGAAACTGTGTGTTTGTTTTACAGGTTACGTTCAGGGGATGAGCGACCTGCTGTCACCGATTCTTTACGTGATGGAGAACGAGGTGGACGCTTTCTGGTGTTTTGTCTCCTTCATGGATCAGATGGTGAGACACTGCAGATTATAGACATCATATTACGGTTATATTCGGGGGATGTTACTGCATTTATACAGTATTAATGTGTGTGTGTAATGTGTGTGTGTGTGTGTACATGGAGAAAAACAAAAATGGTGTGTGTGTTTTTTCTGGTTTTAGCACCATAACTTTGAGGAGCAGATGCAGGGCATGAAGACTCAGCTGATCCAGCTCAGTACTCTGCTCAGACTGCTGGACTTGGCCTTCTGGAACTACCTCGGTATGAAAACTATATACTATACTACATACTATAAAAGCCTGCAGGCTGTGAATGTTCACATTCAGAACAGCTGCAGATCCATGTGGTGATGTCTGTACGATGGTTTTAGTGTACGAACAGAGAAACATCTGCAGATAGATTCAGTCAGTAAAGTGCTGAAACAGGAATAATGAAAGAAAAGTGAAACATCAACATCAGCTGATCATTGAACAAACAGAAACAGGAAGTGCTGCGTGTGGTCCATCACCACAGTGTCCGCTGAGCTTTAACATGGTGATCTGACTTCCTGTTAGTTTTTATTAGTGAAAGACGTCCTTCAATCAGGAAACGCAGCCGGCCGGGTTTTAACTGTCACTTCCTGTTTACTTCTCAGAGTCTCAGGATTCAGGATATCTGTACTTCTGTTTCCGCTGGTTGTTGATCAGATTCAAGAGGGAGCTAAGCTTCCAGGACGTCCTGCGACTGTGGGAGGTAAGTTTTCTCCTCAGCGTCCTCCTCAGGTGACATGGACTACGAGTCCACCTGGGTCTAACTGTGTGTCCTTCTCAGGTGATGTGGACCGGTCTGCCCTGTGAGAACTTCCATCTGCTGGTCTGCTGTGCCATCCTGGACTCAGAGAAACAGAAAATCATGGAGGAGAACTACGGCTTCAACGAAATCCTCAAGGTGAGCTGACGACTGAAACCAGGAGTTCGTCCGCAGACTTTAGAAATCTGAAAACATGAGAGGAAGGCTGAAATAATCCTGAGAAGTAAACAGCATCTGTCTTTGTTTCAGCACATTAACGAGCTTTCGATGAAACTGGACATTGAAGAAATCCTTCAAAAGGCTGAAGGAATCTGCCTGCAGATAAAGAACTGTAAGGTACGATCAGCAGAGACTCAGACATCTGCTTGCTGCTTTCATGAGGTTTGTTGGGTTTCTAGAAGCTTTCGGACACTTGTAGAGATGATCGGTTGTCATGGAGACAGTTGTCACATGATGCCGCAGACACTGAGGTCAAAGGTCAGCTGATGACACCTGATGAAGGCAGGGTTAAAGATCTGGAAGAACCAGGAGGGATTATGGAGCTGCTGAAATGAAACATGCGTGTTGCTGCTGAGGTTTTCATGTGTTTTAGAGGACTAAAGGTTCAGATGTTCTCAGATGTTGCGTTCAGTTTGAAGCAGAGATTTCAGGGAGTCTGGGTCTAAGGCGTCCTTCAGGTCTGTAATACAGTGATGATGTTTGTATGCTGAAGAAGAAAACAAGCTGTCCTCTGTCTCCTCAGGATTTGCCTCATTCGGTCAGCGTCATCTTGGGCTTCGACTCAGAGGTCTCGGGCTGCGACCCCACAGACTTCGGCCCTCCTCCGGCTCCCAGACCGCCACACCGACTGGATGCCTGCTCCAACGGCCACGGACACTTGAGAGAAACCGGCTCTCACAACAGCTGCAAAGTTGCCTTCATATCGTAGTGAACAGCAGAGACTGAGTCCGATCGTCAGCGGGAGGACAGCAGCTGTCACCGACACCACAGAAGAAGAAGAAGAAGAAGAAGAAGAAGAAGAAGAGAAGGAGGAGTGTAAAAAGGATTTAAGATTATTCAGAATCTTATTTTTGTAATTTCTTGTACCATATTGTCTCTTTCATTCAGATAGTCATTCCTTCTCTCCTGCTAAAGTTTCCTCAAGCTTCGTTCAGACTGAACACACTCCCACCAAAATAAAGCTCCAAAACCAGGTTCCTGTTTGTTTCTTTGAGTCTCATCCAGGAGCTGCTAACAACTGATTCACTTTAAATCAGCGTCACAGGGGGGGAAGGGGCTCAGTGTGTCTGTGATTATTACTGTGTTTGGGGGGGGGGGGGGTGATGTTAGCATCACACAGGAAGTCATTGAATGGAGCTTTAGACAGGAAGAGCGTCACGTTGGACCTGACGTGGTTTATCTCAGAAGCACATCGAGTCCAACGCGACGTTTTCGGGGGTGTATATTTACTTAAATAAGACAAACAGCTGCTTTGTCACACAGATCAAACTCAGTATTAATCGTCTAACGCAAGGTCGCTCAGTGGAATAAAGGACAGCGTGTTTTTATCTGATGATGCAGAACAGAACCAGCTCATATTATTTACTGAAAGGAACATTTTAGGAAAAGCTTTGGTTTCTTATCAGGAGTTAAATGTGAAGAACATGAAAGGATCAGGTGACTTACGAACAGTAATCCTGGACTATAAATCATCTGATTGCAGTGAGACAGACTCGATATGAAACCGATAATTACTGGTTTTAACTTTGACTCGTTGAACTCCCACAAAGAAAACAAAGCTTCATTTCCAAACTGTGACCTTTGGCACCTTTTTGAATCAATTCAATGGTCTGCTGTTACAGTATGATGTGAATCCAGTTTCCTTCCAAAGTGACTTATCTCCCTTCAGATCAAAGTGATTGATTACTGATGAAGTCATCTGTGACCTGGAGCCTTTAAGAAATCACAAATAAAAAGGAGGTTTGATTCTTTGGAGAGAAGCTGTTGACGCTCACAGCTTTAAAGACACAGACTGCTTTTATCTGCCATGTATCTGCTGCAGGTTTAAACATTTGTGATTTCAGCTCTTTTCATGTAATCGTTTGAACATTTTGGGCAATAAAATGATTTCAGGAGCGTTTTTATTTTTCCTCATAAACAAACTAAATCCCTTAATCCAGTTCAAGCTGCACTAATCAGTATTTTTATGTCAACAACGGATCAAATGTAATGTGAAAGTGTCTCACTGTGAGACATGTTGCACATTTCCTATCAGAGAAAAAGTCGTAAAAAGCCACTGAAGACAATCTAGTGGAGCTTCAGGAGGTAGACCAAACATCTTCTTCAACTTCTTACAAACTGGACTTATAAACTTTTAGCTTCAGGAGGTGGAGACCAAACATCTTCTTACAACTTCTTACAAACTTCTTATAAACTTTTAGTCTGACATTTGTGTGATTCTGGCTGAAACCGCCACAGATGCTGACGTCTTTATTACATTTATTTATTTATACATGTTTTAGGTAAACTCTGCCCCCTCCTTTTCACAGCTAAAGCTGATGATCAATAATTAATCATAACAGATCCAAAAATAAAACAAAGACCAACATTATTATTCATTTGTGGTTAAAGACACACTGCAGCTGCTTTCAGGTTTAATCCACAACAACAACTCTTCAAAATCAGAGAAGAAGATTTAAAAAGCTAACACGTGACATCAAATTAGCTTTTCAGATGTGTTTCACCAGGAAAACGTTGAGGAAAACGTTCAACATGTTTAAAGTTTCACGCGAAGGATTCAATGAGAAACACTGAAGGAAAGTTAACGCAGACATTTGAACCTCTGCAGGAAGCTCTGAGAGAAAGAAAAGTGAAGCAGGAGGAGATAAAAGATGACATGGACCAGCCGGATCGTTAACATGAGAGTCCAGTTTAATCGGGATGGATGCAGCTGGTCGTCATTTAATGAGGATTTAAGGGAGGAAGCCCTCTGCTCGTTTCCTCAGATGGTCCTGAGGTTTGGAAATGAGGCTGAAGGTGGAGGAGCAGCTGATCAGTGATGAGAAGGTCCTGATGTTCATCTCTGTCATCCATCACATGTTTGTCCTCCTGTTTTACTTCTGTTCAGAGTTTTTTCTCCTCTTAGTTTTTAAAGTTTAAGGACAGAGACTCAGACTGAAACTCCTTCAGGCAAAGTGTGATAATATCGATAAAAACTGAACACCTCCATCACAAACTGCTGCTCTTCTTTAGAAGTGTAATCCTGTTACTCTGAATGTTTGTTGACCTGCAGACCCCCTCTCTGAATCCACAACACCTCAGACAGTGGAGCACCTGGAGATGGACTCGCTCTGTGTGAAGAGCTCATCTCTCCCTGTGGGGGGGTCAACAAACCCCCCACCAGATGATCGAACCGCTGATCAGGTGAATCAGGTGTTTTACTCACTTTGAAAACCAATAAAAGAGACAGATGGTTTAAATGAGGAGAAACAGACTGAAGCAGAGTTTGATTTTATGAGAATGAAACACACATCAATTTAAATATGGAATTGAATATGTTTCGTATTTAAATTGTGTGAGGACAAACAGTTCATCTTCAGACGACTCGACCTTTGTTTTATTTCAGTTTTTCTCCACCAACCTGCAGAAATGTCACAGTTGTGACTGCTCCTTTCTCCAAATGTCACCTCAGCTGCTTTCATGTGTGTGATGGACGTCAGCACGCCCCCCCCCCTCTGATGGGGGACATTTGGCTCTGAAGGCGGGGGAGGTGGAGGAAGGTATCACCTGCTATCTGCTCATAAAGCTGCTTCAGTCAGAACAAAGCAGCTTCAGTTTCTCCTGCCGTCTCTTCGCTCTTTCATTTCCTGTGTGGCAGGAAATTGTCTCAGCAGCCGGCTGATATCACGCCGCCGCCGCCGCTTATCGAGCAGCCGTCTCTGAGTTTATTGAAGTGGAGGCGCTTTGTGTGGACGGACGGCTGACTGTCACTCACTCAGCTCCACCTGCTCGCTCTGCTC
>CM041536.1:296790-321790 GCA_023238725.1 Scortum barcoo
TCAGTCGATCAACAGGACATTTTATTGGGAACAATTCAATCAATTTTCAGCTAATATCTGAAAAATGTCACTTTCTTTCTGATATTTTGTAAACTGAATGATTTATTGAAGATTAAATGAATCAATAGATAGAAACTCCAACAAAAATATAAAACAGTTTGTTGGTTACAAGTTGCAGCGAAATGAAGAGATAATGATGAAATAATGATGAAGGACAGTGTGATATCAAATATGAATCACTTTAATTAAAAGAGAAGCAGCAAAGTTTACTGAAGTGTTGAATAAAATCAGCTGAGATGTTTTCTTCTGATCATCTCGTCTTCGTAGAGCGACTCAGAGGTTTTTAACCTTTTTAACAACAGATGATGAAAATAAATTGAGCAGTAATAAACTGTGCAAATTCACTTAATGTGCACTTTATTAGGAACACCTGCACGTTATAACATCGTTAAGATCATGTTTGTTTAGTTGTTTATTATGTTTATTTTTGTTTATTTTTTGTATACATCAGGTGAAGTATGAACATCCATCACAGAAACTGAACATTCAGCATTTGAACTGAACTGGATTAAAATGTACAGGTGCTTCTAATGAAGTGAACTTTGAGTGGAAATACAAATAATAAATCAAAATAAAGATGCAGGTATAAAAATGAAAACGCAACTGAGAAAAGTTTGAATAAAAACAGGTGCTTCAGATAAACTGGATGAAAAAAGATGAAGGTGAATTTTCAAAAACTTTGTTGAAATTTCAGTTTGTTTTTAGCTCAAATCTCACAAACTGTCAGTGGAAGACTTGAGTCCTCAAACATCAATAAATAAAATAATCTTTTCCTTCATCCTGCTTAAACATGACAGAGGAACAGCTGACTGGCAGATGATGAAGAGTGTTATTGTGAAACATCATCATAACAAACCAAACTGCTGTTTTAGTCGCCATGAAAGAAGCAGCTTGGCACAAACACATTATTTCATGAGCGGCTGACAGAGCCGCAGGCTCACAGAAAAGAGGAAGCTCATTAATGTTCATGTTTTGTTTGAACTGCAGAAAAGAGGAAATGTAAGGCTGTCGACAGCAGATAACAGCAGATATTCTGGTGACTGATGGTAAAGCTTATCAATATATCAGCTTTATGAAGCCACACATATCAGACCAGCAGAGCCATGATCAGATGACACGAAGAAAAACCTAATTTATTTATTTGTGTTGATGTCCTGCTGAGTGTTTATTGTTTATTGTTGTTCTGTCTGTTTGCGTGTTTTGTCTGAAAATTTTCTTTAAGCTAACGTTCAGATAATCAACCCCAACAAATACATTAAATAACAAAGCAAAACAAAGGGATCAAGTGATTTACACAAAACAAACAAAACAAACAAAGAGACAGAGACCAGCAAACATCAGAAAATATCACAAGACATCAAGTATAAAGTCTGTTTTTGTTGTCGATGTTGATTTTGTTGTTGTAGTTGTTTTTGTTGTTGACATTGATGAGTATGTTGTTGTTATTGTTGTTGATGTTTTATAGTTGTTGATGTAATCTTTATTGTTGATGTTACTTTTGTTCTTGATTTTGTTGTTCTTGTTTTTTGCTGTTTTTGTTATCATTGTTGATGTTATTGTTTTTATTAATTTTGTTGTTCTTGTTTTTTGCTGTTTTTGTTATCATTGTTGATGTTATTGTTTTTATTGTTAATTTTGTTGTTGATGTTGTTACTTTTGTTCTTGATTTTGTTGTTGTTCTTGTTGTTTTTATTGTTGATGTTGTTTTGTGTTGTTCTTGTTGTTGTTGATGTTGTTTTTGTTTGTTCTTGTTGTTGATGTTGTTATTGATGGTGTTGTTGTTATTGTTGTTGATGTTGTTGTTGGTGGTGTTATTGTTATTGTTGATGTTGTTTTTGTTGATGTCGTCGTTATTATTAATGTTGATTTTGTTGATGTTTTTATTGATGATGTTGTTGGTGATGTCCAGTCGAGGCGTCCGTCCTTCTGTCCCATCAATGAGACGCCGGACAAAGAGCACACTGAGGATTGTGGGAAGACAGCGGTGGTGTTTTCTCTGAAGAACGAGGTGGGCTGTCTGGTCAAAGCTCTCCGACTCTTCCAGGTGAGTCAGTCAATCGTGTTACAATCAATCAATATCTATATTGATGACTGATGACCCGTTCTTTTGTCTTTCGCCCCCCTCTGCAGGAGAAACGAGTGAACTTGAGCCACATTGAGTCTCGGATGTCGAAGCGGGTGACCAACGAGGTGGAGATCTTTGCTGATTGCAGCTGCAGTAAGAAGGAGTTCAACGAGCTGCTGGAGCACCTCAAAGATCACGTCAACATCATCTCCTTCAACACACCTGCACACGTCTGGTCGGCCGAGGCAGGTGTGAACACCTGAGCTTGAGTCATAACGTATTGACCAATCAGCGCACATGGAAGCTGTTCATGGTTTTCACCTTAATGAAAACCTGCACAGCCGGCTGATGTCAAAGAAAGAGCAGCTTCAGTAACTAAAGTGAAGCGAAGACAACATCATAAAGGTTAAAGGTCATCCTGTAGCTCCATGAAGCAGTCACATGTTCATTTGAGAGGTTAATATGGTCTCAGTGAGAAGAAAACGCTGACCAATCAGTGGTCTGCCATGTTTTAACGTCAAGTTCAGTTTGGACCTCGACTGAGGTGAAACAAAACACCAGGTACGATCCACCATGGAGATCCAGAGAAGATCGGTTCAGAGATTCAGAGTGAGCTGAGCAAACTGATGAGAATAAAACACAAAATTCAATAATCATCTCCCTCATCATTTTCCATCAGATACTGTCAAACAACATATGATATGTAACATATGTCGTAATAACCATGACGTTGATGTTACAAAGATGGACTCTGGTTCTTCTCAGGAAAATGCAGTTTTAAATTTTCTCTGTTCAATCAGATGGAGACGATGTTCCCTGGTTTCCCATGAAGATCTCTGAGCTGGATCAGTGCTCTCACCGAGTGTTGATGTATGGATCAGAGCTGGACGCAGACCATCCTGTAAGTTAACATGAACACATGAACAACATCAGTCCTGTGAGGCCGTAAAGAGCCGAGTGTTCAAATGAAGGAGAAAAGTTGAATCAGTGGTTTCTTTTTGACGTCCTGTCAGGGCTTTAAGGATGAAGTGTACCGTCAGAGGAGGAAATACTTTGTGGAAGTGGCCATGAATTATAAGTTGTAAGTATCAGTGTCTGTTTTCAACACGTTCATCATGAAACTGAGCTGCTAAAAGACATTTGAACCTTTAAATCGAGTGCAGACGTGACACAAAGTGAGATGATTTAGCACGACGTGGATCATGCTCTGCTGTCTGTTTGTCCTCCCCAGCGGGCAGCCCATCCCTCGTATCGAGTACACCGCAGAGGAGGTCAGGACGTGGGGGGTGGTCTTCAGAGAGCTGACCAAACTGTACCCGACTCACGCCTGCAGAGAGTACCTGAAGAACCTGCCGCTGCTCAGCAAACACTGCGGCTACCGAGAAGACAACATCCCTCAGCTGGAGGACGTCTCGCTGTTTCTCAGAGGTTAGCCTTTTATTCTGAAGGGCTCACTCCACTTCCTGTGACCTCACTTACTCTCAGCTGAGCTCACATGTCAGTCTGACCTGTGGGGGAAAGTAACTAAGTACATTTACTCAAGTATTATACTTAACTACAAGTCTGAGGTACTTGTACTTTACTCAGGTATTTCCATTTGATACTACTTTAACCCTTTATCAATCTCAGAGGTAAATATAGTATTTTAACTCCATCTTAGAGGTAAATATAGTATTTTTGTGTATATGATGAAGAACGATGTGATGAAGAATGAGGTGGTGAAGAACGAAGACGCAACAAGAGTCCATCATCACACACCAACATTCATCAGCTGATCACTGAGGGTTGGAAAGGACGACACTGAAATCTTCTTCTTCTTCTCTTCCTCTCACAGTTAGCTTAGCTTAGCATCAGTCCCTCCAAAGACCACACCCTGTAGTTGTATGGGGCTCATGGGCCCGACTATTTCCTGGAGTCTTCAGGAAATTTAAAGTCTGTGATCATCTGAGACTCAGAGGCCTTAAATAAAAGATAAATATGATGTATGAAATAAAACTTTTAATAGTCCTATATAAGCATCTCATATATAATCGTATTCTGTGAACATGACTAACCCAACAGTACAACGTATATGATATATATGACGGTGTAATGTGAACATGTGATATATATATATATGATGGTTTAATGCCCCTCCTTGAACCGCCACCTTAACTGTGGTGGAGGGGTTTGTGTGCCTTGTGTGCCCAGAATGATCCTAGGAGCTATGTTGTCGGGGGCATTACGCCCCTGGTAGGGTCTCCCATGGCAAACAGGTCCTAGGTGACGGGCCAGACTAAGAGCGGTTCACAAGCCCACCATGGATAAAAGAAGAACAAGGACCGTTACGTCGCCCTGGATTGGCGTTACCAGGGGCCCCACCCTGGAGCCAGGCCTGGGGTTGGGGCTCGCAGGCGAGCGCCTGGTGGCCAGGTCTTTGCCCACGGGACCCAGCCAGGGCTCAGCCCGAAATGGCGACGTGGGCCCGCCTTCCAGTAGGCTCACCACCCGCAGGAAGGTCCATGAGGGGCCGGTGCAATGTGGTTTGGGTAGCAGCAGTCGTGGTGGGGGGCCTCGACGACCCAATCCCTGGAACAAAACTCTGGCAATAGGGACATGGAATGTCACCTCGCTGGGGGGGAAGGAGTCTGAGCTTGTGCAGCTCAGCCCTGAGTTGGATCCGCTGGCAGAGGAGGAAGTTGGACAGACCTGGCAGACCCAAAGCGTATTGTGCAGAGGGGTCTTCAACTCCCACCTCTCGGAAGAGCTTCTCACAGATTTCAAGCGAGGGAGGCTGGGGACATTGAGTCCGAGTGGACCATGTTCTCTGCCTCCATTGTCGACGCTGCTGCAGTTCGAAGTTGTGGACGCAAGGTCTCTGGTGCCTGTCGTGGCGGCAACCCCCGAACCCGGTGGTGGACACCGGAAGTAAGGGATGCCGTCAGGCTGAAGAAGGAGTCCTATCGGGCCATGTTGGCCTGTGGGACTCCTGACGCAGTTGACGGGTACCGGCAGGCCAAGCAAGCCGCAGCCCAGGGACGGTCCTGGAGGCAAAAACTCGGGTCTGGGAGGAGTTCGGTGAGGCCATGGAGGAGGACTATCGGTCGGCCTCGAACAGATTCTGGCAAACCGTCCGGCGCCTCAGAAGGGGGAAGCAGTACTCTGCCAACACTGTTTACAGTGCGGGTGGGGAGCTGTTGACCTCGACTGGGGACATTGTTGGGACGGTGGAAGAAATACTTCGAGGATCTCCTCAATCCCACCGACTTGCCTTCCAGTGAAGGAAGCGGAGGCTGGGGACTCTGAGGTGGACTCGTCCATCACCCAGAGCCGAAGTCACTGAGGTAGTTCGTGCAAGCTCCTCGGTGGCAAGCAAGCGCCGCTGGGGGTGGATGAGATCCGCCCTGAGTACCTCAAGTCTCTGGATGTTGTGGGGCTGTCTTGGCTGACACGCCTCTGCAACATTGCATGGAGGTTGGGGACAGTGCCTCTGGAGTGGCAAACCGGGGTGGTGGTCCCTCTTTTTAAAAAGGGGGACCAGAAGAGTGTGTTCCAACTACAAGGGGGATCACACTTCTCAGCCTCCCCAGGAAGGTCTACGCCAGGGTACTGGAGAGGAGAATTCGGCCGATAGTCGACCCTCGGATTCAGGAGGAACAATGCGGTTTTCGTCCCTGGTCGTGGAACACTGGACCAGCTCTATACTCTCCTGCAGGGTGCTTGAGGGTTTATGGGAGTTTGCCCAACCAGTCCACATGTGCTTTGTGGATCTGGAGAGATGGCATTCGACCGTGTCCCTCGTGGTATTCTGTGGGGAGTGCTCCGCAGTGAGTATGTATGGGTCCGAGGGGCCTTTGCCAAGGGCTGTTCGGTCTCTATGCACGACCGGAGCAGGAGCTTCGACCGGTCCTGTTCATAATCTTTATGGACAGGATTTCTAGGCGTAGCCAGGGGCCGGAGGGAGTCCGGTTTGGGAACCACAGGATTTCATCTCTGCTTTTTGCGGATGATGTTGTCCTGTTGGCTTCATCAAGGCCAGGACCTTCAGCGTGTGCTGGAGCGGTTTGCAGCCGAGTGTGAAGCGGCTGGGATGAGAATCAGCACCTCCAAATCCGAGGCCATGGTTCTCGACCGGAAAAGGGTGGCGTGCCCTCTCCGGGTGGGTGGAGAGGTCCTGCCTCAAGTGGAGGAGTTCAAGTATCTTCGGGGTCTTGTTCACGAGTGAGGGAAAGATGGAGCGTGAGATTGATTGACAGGCGGATTGGTGCAGCGTCCATGCAGTTATGCAGTCGGTGTACTAGAGACCTGTCGTGGTGAAGAAGGAGCTGAGTCTAAAGGCGAAGCTCTCGATTTACCGGTCAATCTACGTTCCCACCCTCACCTATGGTCATGAACTTTGGGTAATGACCGAAAGGACAAGATCGCGGATACAAGCGGCCGAAATGAAATGAGTTTCCTCCGCAGGGTGGCTGGGCGCTCCCTTAGAGATAGGGTGAGAAGCTCAGTCACTCGGGAGGAGCTCGGAGTAGAGCCGCTGCTCCTTCACATCGAGAGGAGTCAGCTGAGGTGGCTTGGGCATCTGTTTCGGATGCCCCCTGGACGCCTCCCTAGGGAGGTGTTCCAGGCATGTCCCACCGGGAGGAGGCCCTCGGGGAAGACCCAGGACACGCTGGAGAGACTATGTCTCTCAGCTGGCCTGGGAACGCCTCGGGGTCCCCCCGGAAGAGCTGGAGGAAGTGTCTGGGGTGAGGGAAGTCTGGGCATCTCTGCTCAGACTGCTGCCTCCGCGACCCGGTCCCGGATCAAGCGGATGAAGATGGATGGATGGATGGATGATGGTATAATGTGAACCTGTGATATATATTATGGTGTAATGTGAACATGTAATATATATGACTATATATATGACAGTGTAATGTGAACATCTGTGATATATATGACATGTGATATATATGACAGTGTAATGTGAACCTGTGATATATATATATGATGGTATTATGTGAACCTGTGATATATATGACAGTGTAATGTGAACATGTGATATATATATGACAGTGTAATGTGAACCTGTGATATATATATATGATGGTATTATGTGAACTGTGCATATATGTGAACTGTGATATATATGACAGTGTAATGTGAACATGTGATATATATATGACAGTGTAATGTGAACATGTGATATATATATATATGATGGTATAATGTGAACCTGTGATATATATTATGGTGTAATGTGAACATGTAATATATATGACAGTGTAATGTGAACCTGTGATATATATATTATGGTGTAATGTGAACATGTGATATATATGACAGTGTGATGCGAACATGTGATATATATGATGGTATAATGTGAACATGTGATATATATATATGACAGTATAATATAAACATGTGATATATATGATGTGTAATGTGAACATATGATATATATGATGGTGTAATGTGAACATGTGATATATATGACAGTGTGATGTGAACCTGTGATATATATGACAGTGTGATGTGAACATGTGATGTATATGACAGTGTGATGTGAACCTGTCTAACATAAACATGTGATATATATGACGGTGTAATGAGAACATGTGATATATATATATATATGTGAACGTGTATGTGAACGGTGTATGGATGTGAATGTGATATATATACGTGTATGTATGTGAACATGTGAATATATATATATGTGAAATATATATACATGTGTAATGTGAACATGTGATATATATATGTGTATGACATATGATATATATGATGGTGTAGTGTGATGTGAACATGTGATATATATATATGACACCTGTGATATATGACAGTGTGATGTGAACAGTGTGTAATGTGAACATGTGATATATATGACATATATGAGAGTGTGATGTGAACCATGTGATATATATGACAGTGTGATGAACATGTGAACATGTGATATATATGACAGTGTGATGTGAACATTTCATATATATGACGGTGTGATGTGAACATGTCATATATATAACAGTGTGATGTGAACATGTGATATATATGACAGTGTAATGTGAACCTGTGATATATATTATGGTGTAATGTGAACATGTAATATATATGACAGTGTAATGTGAACCTGTGATATATATATATGATGGTATTATGTGAACCTGTCTAACATAAACATGTGATATATATGACAGTGTAATGTGAACCATGTGATATATATGACGGTGTAATGTGAACATGTGATATATATGACAGTGTGATGTGAACCTGTCTAACATAAACATGTGATATATATGACGGTGTAATGAGAACATGTGATATATATATATGATATATATGACGGTGTAATGTGAACCATGGGTAATGTGAACATGATATATATGACATGTAATGGTGATATATATAGTGTAATGTGAACATGTGATATATATGACGGTGTAATGTGTAATGTGATATATATAAACATGTGATATATATGACAAATGTGATATATATGACATGTGATGTGAACATTTCATATATATACGGTGTATATGACAGTGTCAATATATAACATGTATATATATATGTGATGTGAACATGTGATATATATATATGAACACACCTCTTGGTAAAATTATAGTATGAACATATAACAGTGTATGATGTGAACATGTGATATATATGACAGTGTAATGTGAACCTGTGATATATATTATGGTGTAATGTGAACATGTAATATATATGACAGTGTAATGTGAACCTGTGATATATATATATGATGGTATTATGTGAACCTGTCTAACATAAACATGTGATATATATGACAGTGTAATGTGAACCTGTGATAATATATATGATAATGTGTACATGTGAACATGTGATATATATGACAGTGTGAGTGTGAATGTGAACATAAACATGTGATATATATGACGGTGTAATGTGAACATGTGATATATATGACGGTGTAATGTACATGACATGTATGACCATGTGTCTATATGACAGTGTGCATGTAACATGAACATGAAAACATGTGATATATATGACGGTGTAATGAGAACATGTGATATATATATATATATATATATGACGGTGTAATGTGAACCATGTGATATATATATGATGGTGTAATGTGAACATGTGATATATATGACGGTGTAATGTAAACATGTGATATGATGTGATGATGATGTGATGTGAACATTTCATATATGATGTGTAATGTGAACATGTGAACATGTCATATATATGACGGTGTGATGATGTGAACATGTCATATATATGACGTGTAATGTGAACATGTCATATATGTGACGATGTGATGTGAACATGTCATATATATGACAGTGTAATGTGAACCTGTCTAACCTCAGACCTTGTTGTTTGTGTTTCAGAGAGGTCGGGGTTCACGGTTCGGCCCGTTGCTGGTTATCTGTCTCCCAGAGACTTCCTGGCTGGTTTGGCCTATCGAGTGTTTAACTGCACTCAGTACGTCCGTCACAGCACCGACCCGCTCTACACACCTGAGCCGTGAGTACACCATGGAAACCAGGTTAGCTGTCAGGACCAGGTGGATCTGAGCCATGTTCAGATTCAGGAGCTTTGTATTGATCTGTGCATTGAGTGTGTTTATAAAAACAGTCTGATTGAAGGATTTTCACAATAAGAGTCCTCTGGTTTCAGCGACACGTGTCACGAGCTGCTCGGTCACGTTCCTCTGCTCGCTGACCCGAAGTTCGCTCAGTTCTCTCAGGAGATCGGCCTGGCGTCTCTGGGAGCATCGGACCAGGACGTCCAGAAGCTGGCAACAGTGAGCGTCATCAATGATCATCAGTTCATCAATGATCAGCTCATCAGTGATCAGTATTAATAATAATACAGTATATGATATATAATTATATATATGATCTAATTTGACTCCTCAGTTAAAGGAGTGTTGGAGCTCCACCTACAGGTCACAGAGATCAACACACAAACACAATTTTATTGTTGATTATTCATCAATAAAATTTTATTATTTTATTTCTGGTGATTATTGGTGATCATCAGAGAGTTCAGGCTTGTAATAACTGTGTTGTGTGTTTTGAACAGTGTTATTTCTTCACTATTGAGTTCGGTCTCTGCAAACAAGACGGACAGCTGAGAGCCTACGGAGCTGGACTGCTGTCGTCTATAGGAGAGCTGAGGGTAACACACACACAGACACACACTCACACACACACACACACACACACACATACACACATACACACACTGACGGGTGTGTTTTTTCCCAGCATGCTTTGTCAGATCAGGCCTGTGTGAAGATGTTTGACCCACGGACAACCTGCGACCAGGAGTGTCTCATCACGACCTTCCAGGAAGTTTATTTTGTCTCTGAGAGCTTTGAGGAGGCCAAAGAGAAGATGAGGTGAGAAAAATAATTATTTATTAGGTGTGGACGCCCCCAGCAAACAACAAATATCTTCAAATGAACCTCCTAAACCACAACAAACAAAACACAGCCTGAACCAATGAGAGCTGGACTAACCTGAGTTAAACCTGAGTTAAACCTGTTGTAAACCTTTGATCATCATCATCATCAGATCATCTCCTCACATGTGAAATCACAGAGGTTTAAACTAAACGATCCAGTGTTCAGCTGCCAAATGAAACATGTTGGAAAGTTAATTTCATATTTTCCTCATGTCAGTGTCCTGCTCACTACAAGAACTCACCTGAGGTGAACCTGCAGGGTCGAGGTTTCAAACTTTGCCTGTTTGCTGTCAGCAGAGATAATCCAGCTCTTCTTTACACAGCAGGTGAACTGAACCGAGTCCAGATCAGCTGACTTATTATTTATTAGTTATTAAAGCAGCTGTTGGCTGCTTCAGGATCTCATACAGATGAAACCAAAGCAGAGGCAGAGGAGTCAGTTTGAAGGGGTCAAAGTGTCAGACCTCAGAGTCACATGACGTTGTGTTTCCTGTCTCTCGCAGGGAGTTTGCCAAGACCATCAAGCGGCCGTTCTCGGTGTACTACAACCCGTACACGCAGAGCATCGACCTGCTCAAAGACACCCGCAGCATCGAGAACGTGGTGCAGGACCTGCGCAGCGACCTCACCACCGTGTGCGACGCTCTGGGCAAGATGAACACCTACATGGGCATCTGAGCTACACCTGTGTCAGTCTGAGCTCTGATTGGTTCAAAACATCGGTGACATCACAGCGCTTCTGTTCCCCTGAGCTACCTGCAGCACAAACAGTCAGCTGTTATTAGGCCTCATTAATGCTTAATAAAACATTTACTGACACTTTATAGAACGGCTATGAGAGTTAATAAGAAGGTAATAACACAGTAATAAATGTTTGTCATCTATAATATTGATTTATGGAGAGGCTCAGAGTGAAATAACAGGAAACGGAATCATGTTGCTTCAATTTGTGCTGTTTGTTTCTGTCCATGTTCTCTGAAAAATGTGTGTGATTAAAACAACGTGTGATGAGCTGCTGTGACGTTCGGTTCTTACATGAGACGATCAGCTCCAGGACAATCAATCACATCAGTCCATCTGTGTTATTGTTCCGTGATCAGCCAGTTGGGTGTGTTGAGTCAGTTGGGGTGGATGTTTGTGTGTAACTTTATCGTGAAATTAGCCTGACGAATCTCGTTGGCACAGTTGCTCTTGTGAATAAATGAATTCATGAAGCAGATAGGACGCTGCGAGCGCGAGACGACTTCTGTTTGTTTTCACTGACGCTGGTTTGCTGCTGAAGCTATTCACTTTGATGTTTATGAGTTAAACTGAGAGGTCTTTAAAGCTGCTCCTCTCTCAGGTAAACATGAACAAAGTAGATGTAACTGTGTAAGTGTTGCTTTTCTGGAGACATTTGCATGCTGGAAAATGTTTCACAAAAACAGAAACAGTCCTGTTCACAAACATCCACAAACAAATACCCTGCAGCTCTCTATGCAAACTCTGGGAGTGTCCTTCAGAGTAAAAAGGATGAGGAGGAGCAGCATTCCTTCACCGAGCAGCTGGCAGACATCCATCTTCCTCCTGAAGGTCAGTTTATCCTCATTGTTTCAGAACAAGAAAGTCTGGTTTGCTTTAGTTTGATCACAGATTACAGTGCAGTGTTAATCTTAACTGCTCTTCAGTGGAAACACAGCAGACACAAAAGCAGCCGTCCATGTCCGTCTGTTGATCACAGAGAGAAAAAACAAAACAGGTCAAACAAACTGCCGTCACATTCAAGCTGGTTTAGCAGGCAGCAGGTCGTTCTCAAACTGAGCTTCTTTATTGTTTTTTTAACATTTTATCAATTTGCACAGAAACGTCTGAGTAGCTCCATACATTCATTTTTAATACCTGCTTATTCTGACACACAGCCTATCTCAGCTATCACTGGGCGAGAGGCCAGGGTACACCCTGGACTGGACGCCAAGTCAGTCACAGGGCTGACATAGAAAGACAGACAAACCACTCACTCACATTCACACCTAGGGGCAATTTAGAGTCGCCAATTAACCTGCATGTCTTTGGATTGTGGGAGGAAGCTGGAGTACCCAGAGAGAGAGAGAACCCACACAGGCACAGGGAGAACATGCAAACTCCACACAGAAGGGCCCGTCAGCCGGTGGGTTTCAACCCCAGAGCTCCATTATAACTTTATTAACACAGAGGTCTATTATAAGTTCATTAACACAGAGGTCTATTATCTATTATAACATTATTATTTTATTAACACAGAGCTCCATTATTATTTTATTAACACAGAGCTCCATTATTATTTTATTAACACAGAGGTCTATTATAACTATTAACAGAGCTCTGTTATAACTTGCCTTTGTTATAACTAGCCTTTGGTCTTTTGTTTTTTCTATCTCAGGATCCAGATTATCTGAAGTGATGAGCCACTGTCACATGCAGACAGGTAAAACGGGCTGGTTGGGAATCAAGATCTTCATCCTGCTGACGGCCTCTCCAGCTAACGCCGGTCTGATGTGGATGCTGCTGAAGGGGAGGAGAGCCATGACGCCGTCTGAGGTTTTGGGGCTCAATGTGTCCGTGGTGGACTTCCTGTACTGCCTCTGTCTGCCTCTGGACATTTACACCACCTTACATGAGACCTCAGAAGCCGTCCACGCTGTCCGCGAAGCCCTGTTTGCTCTCAACATCTTCGGCTGCCCTGGCTGTGGTCGCGTCCGGCGGCTCAGAGCGGATCAGCTCCAAAGATTGTTTCACTCTGCAGGTCCTGCCAAACTTCGGCCTGTTCATCAGCCCGATGTTCTATCTGTCCCGCCTCAGACAGGTGACCTGCTGCACCAAAGACCAGCAAACCCCCACCTCCAAAACACAGGAGTAGATAAGAGCTGTAAGCCTCAGAGCCATATTACAATCATATTCTGTGTGTTTGTTTTAGGAAACATGTAGTGATTATTTTCATGACTCATTAGGGGAACATTGTAGTTCCTAATGACCTTTGTGTGTTTTGTTTGACCAAAGGTCAAGAGATTCAGTTTGCTTTAACATCAGACACAGAAAAGCAGCAGACATTAAAGTTCAGGGACGCCTCATTAAATGTAATATTAGAAACAAAGGTGTCCCAGTTTAAAAGTTTATCATGTGTCCATCATGTTAAAAACAGAACTTGTGTTGTTGTTGATGAGCAGGATGACCTGCTGCCATGAACAACAGTCACACACTGAGTCTGTTCATATCTGGCATGTAGGCTGAATTTCAGCAACCTTGCTAACGTCTGAACACAACTGTGCTGCAAACCAGAGACAAAATACGGTACAGACCTCTCCAAACATCACATCAGAGCTTCGTGAGGCTCCGGATCAGGATTCATTCAGTAGAAACTGTTGGACCTGCTGAACACTGCAACAACTAGACAAAGGGAGATTTAACCAAGCAGAAAATCAATAATTATGTTATTTTATATTTAGTTTGATGGTTTTCCTCTCCTGAACCTTCATTTTAGTCCTCGTCAATAATTCACATTCACCACTTTGACCAATAGATTTATTTTTTTGCTTTCTACATGAATAACACAGTGAGTGAGGTTTCTCTCCATCACGTCTCATCTTATGTCAAGTCAAAGATTTCTTTAACCTCCACCCGTCCATCCTCCCTCAGCGTCTCCTCCAGCCGAGGTCGACTCAGCTCCGTCCACAGACGCTGTTTGAGTTCTAGCACCTGAGCGACATAGTCCTGAAACGAGACCACATCAAACTTTATTATTAAAGTCAGAAACAGCAGAAACACATGGTGTACATGTACATCTCGTTATTCAGGAGTTTCCTCCAGAGCAGCTAATGTTACGGATGAGACATGCAGACAGAAAGCACGATGTCATCACGATGTCATCGTGATGACATCACTGACACTCCTCAGTGATTGGCCGACGGCTCCGTGTCAGTGATCATTCACATGTTGGTCAGTGTGCTGCAGCTGTGACCTGAGCTGTGCTGACCAAAGATCAACAGAAAACACGTCACTTCTGGAACACCTGGTGGTGCTGTAACGCCGCCATCTGTGACTCTGTGAGGTCAGCACAGCTCAGGTCGATGCCCAAACCTGAACATTTGAGCTGTTGGACTCACAGCCGGCGAACTCGAAGACAGAGCGGCGAGCACGGACGGCTGCAACACCGAGTTGTAGATGTGTATGTAACGCTCCACTCTCAGGCCGTGGATCAGGACCGGCTCCCCGGCGGGTGTTTGAGCCTCACAGAGCTGCTGATGGCGGTCAGAGCGTCCCTTTGGTTTCACCGTCTGCACCCAACAAACAGGAAGACAACAACCTTGAAAACTAACAGCAAAGTAAACATCTACTTGTGCTGAAGGAAATGAAAAATAAATGATGATGTTTTTGAAAGAATTACACATGAAAGAATTAATATGATGAACACATGAATGCAATAATTAATGAACATGACTCTGAAATGATCTTGTCTGCATAATCATTCTTTTACTTTTGGGACTTTAAGTATATTTAGATGATAAAATTATTTTATTTGAACATGTTTGATCTTCTATTCTTCATTTTAAATGTTTAAATAGTGAATACAGTCTGTATCCATGCTAATGCTAACATGCTAATGTTAGCATCCTACCTGAAATATGCTGAATTTAGTTTTTAGAAACGTGTCTGATGAACATTTCTGATTGTTTCTGATTGGTTTTGTGATCGGGTTCAGCTCAGCATAATAGAGATCAATGACAGCGATCAATACTGTTCTCCTGTACACATTTATATTGATCATGTCACTGTAGAACATTATCAATAAAGTTAGTGTTATGATCAGCAGCTGATCTAATCTTTGTTCTCAAACTGACCTGAGAACCAGACGACTCTGACCGGGCGTCTGGACTAACTTCACTGAACTGTGATGATTGTTTCTGTCAGGACACACCCCAGATCAACAGACTGAACACACACACGCACATACACACCACGAACCCACACATACACACACACACACACACACACACACACACACACACACACACACACTACACACACACACACACACACACACACACACACACACACACACACACACCACGAACCCACATACACATCACGAACCAGGTGTGATGTAACACACACACAGATACACACACTGATATTTGTATATTTCTTAAAGCTTTGTCAGTTTATCTTAAATAATTTACATGAGAGTCTGTTCTTCTGCTACTAGTGAAGGAAAAGTAATAAACACATTTACTTCAGTACAATTTTTAGTTACTTATACTTCACTGAGTAATTACATTTTACATTTTACAATTTTATTGATCCCTGCAGAACAATATAAAGTGATTACAATGAGCTCCATCAGCTTCAGTATCAAAGGTAGTAATACAATGATGATCAATAATTATGATCCAATAATATTATGTATATTAATCTGACATAATGAATACTGAAGATACTTTGACTTTTATTTGTAAGAGAGTATTTCTACACTCTTTTGATATTTTTACTGCAGTAAATACTTCTTCTCCTGCATGTAAACATTTAGTTGGAGATGAACATTTCCATTGTCTATCACATTATAACTTTCTTACCTTCTCCATCTGTAGTTTATCTGTGTGTGCAAATGAAGCTGTTTGTTTGTTTTTGACACGTTTTATTTTGAAAAACATAAATCAAAACATTCCACATGTTCTATTGTTTGAAGGACTCAAAGTCCCAGCAGAAATATCTGTAGTGCTGACCAATCAGGAGCCAGCAGCTTTGTAAACAGGAAATCACTGCAGCATCACAAACAATATTTTAAGAGGCTGATTGTGTTATTAAAGTTAACTTTATTTAAATCTGTGTTCGTGAGGTAGCAGGAGACGTCTCATTAAGCTTAGCTAAGCTAGTATTTAATGTTTTCTTTTTATCAAATCTCATTTAAAGCTGGTAGCATGCTACCAACTTTAGTGTTCAGTTAAGTTTATGATGAGAGAATATTTACTGATGTTGAACTACCTCATTTAATCTAAACTGTAGTATATTTTCATATAAATGAACTAAATGAACAGATCTGTCTGTTCATTTAGTCTGTCTGTCTTCAAGCCCTTTTTAAGAGTCCACACAGTCCCGATTGATCCTGTCACCATCTGGTAAATCTCTGTATTTCGCAGTTTACCAGAGTTTTTAAATCTGATTGCCACACTGACACAGCAGCAGTGATGCAGAAGTGTTGCCATGGCAACGTTTCTTTGTACACTTAAAAATAAATGTAGTTTTTGCTTTGAACTTGCTTTGAAAATGCGACACGTCAGCAAGCAGCTGCTGCTGGTGGACAACAAATAACTTTAAGTTCAATCAGCTGTTTGTCTCCATCCACTAACCAGTTAGTGAGTCACAACGTCAAACTGTCCAAACACATTACCGCTGTAAATCGTCTGACATCTTGTGGACGTAGAGACGTGGCGAGCTGTCGCTGGACATGACAGGCACGCCTCCACAGCGTTCATGTAATTACTTTCATTTCCGCAAGAGGGAAAGGCTCTGCAGTTCAGCTTTAACTTGAGTTTATTTTCAGATTCAAATTCATTTATTAGTCCCACAGCTGGGAAATTTACAGCGCAACAGCAGTGAAAACACAGTGGAAAATAGACAGTGCATGTAAATGCAATCTGCAATCTATCTATCTATCTATCTATCTATCTATCTATCTATCTATCTATCTATCTATCTATCTATCTATCTATCTATCTATCTATCTATCTATCTATCTAACTGCAAATAGAACAAGAATAAAATCTGTCATAAATAATAAAGATAGCAGATATGTGACATCTGCTTAGTTTCTCCCTGAAGAGCCAACACAGTGATGACTGAGCCGACGGTTCACTGATAAAACCAAACTGAGGTCCGAAAACACGCCTGATACCACCGATTACCTCCAAACATACTGCGAGAGACAACAAACTGAAGATCTTTGGCTTTTTAATGAAGTCCACACAGCTCACCTCCCCTCAGCCCCCCCACACCATCCTGTCACAGGAGCTGCTGGTGTCACATCAGAGCTCACCAACAGGGGGAGACAGAGGACAGGCTGTCCCACTGTCCCACCACAAACACACAAAACCAACAAATTACACACGTGGACATCTGAGGACAGTAACTTCACACACATCATGAAGTTTGAAAGGTGTTTGGATCCAACCTGGATTCCACAATATATACTGTGTATGTACAGTATATATTGTGGACAAAATTGTTGGTGCCCCTGTGTTGAAGAAAGAAAAACTCACCATCATTTTTGTCCTGGACAGTTTGTTTTTTAAAATGGTTTTGCTTTTTTCAAAAGCAATTTTCAGTAAATGTTTAATTATTATTACTTTTGTCAGTATCAAGTTATTTCAGTGACTTTGTGGGTTTTTCTTTCTTTAACAGAAGGGTACCAACAAATTTGCCTGTGTGTATACTACACTGCTCAAAAAAATAAAGGGAACACTTAAACAACACAATGTAACTCCAAGTCAATCACACTTCTGTGAAATCAAACTGTCCACTTAGGAAGCAACACTGATTGACAATCAATTTCACATGCTGTTGTGCAAATGGAATAGACAACAGGTGGAAATTATAGGCAATTAGCAAGACACCCCCAATAAAGGAGTGGTTCTGCAGGTGGTGACCACAGACCACTTCTCAGTTCCTGTGCTTTCTGGCTGATGTTTTGGTCACTTTTGAATGCTGGCGGTGCTTTCACTCTAGTGGTAGCATGAGACGGAGTTCTACAACCCACACAAGTGGCTCAGGTAGTGCAGCTCATCCAGGATGGCACATCAATGCGAGCTGTGGCAAGAAGGTTTGCTGTGTCTGTCAGCGTAGTGTCCAGAGCATGGAGGCGCTACCAGGAGACAGGCCAGTACATCAGGAGATGTGGAGGAGGCCGTAGGAGGGCAACAACCCAGCAGCAGGACCGCTACCTCCGCCTTTGTGCAAGGAGGAACAGGAGGAGCACTGCCAGAGCCCTGCAAAATGACCTCCAGCAGGCCACAAATGTGCATGTGTCTGCTCAAACGGTCAGAAACAGACTCCATGAGGGTGGTATGAGGGCCCGACGTCCACAGGTGGGGGTTGTGCTTACAGCCCAACACCGTGCAGGACGTTTGGCATTTGCCAGAGAACACCAAGATTGGCAAATTCGCCACTGGCGCCCTGTGCTCTTCACAGATGAAAGCAGGTTCACACTGAGCACATGTGACAGACGTGACAGAGTCTGGAGACGCCGTGGAGAACGTTCTGCTGCCTGCAACATCCTCCAGCATGACCGGTTTGGCAGTGGGTCAGTAATGGTGTGGGGTGGCATTTCTTTGGGGGGCCGCACAGCCCTCCATGTGCCTCGCCAGAGGTAGCCTGACTGCCATTAGGTACCGAGATGAGATCCTCAGACCCCTTGTGAGACCATATGCTGGTGCGGTTGGCCCTGGGTTCCTCCTAATGCAAGACAATGCTAGACCTCATGTGGCTGGAGTGTGTCAGCAGTTCCTGCAAGACGAAGGCATTGATGCTATGGACTGGCCCGCCCGTTCCCCAGACCTGAATCCAATTGAGCACATCTGGGACATCATGTCTCGCTCCATCCACCAACACCACGTTGCACCACAGACTGTCCAGGAGTTGGCGGATGCTTTAGTCCAGGTCTGGGAGGAGATCCCTCAGGAGACCATTCCGCCACCTCATCAGGAGCATGCCCAGGTGTTGTAGGGAGGTCATACAGGCACGTGGAGGCCACACACACTACTGAGCCTCATTTTTGACTTGTTTTAAGGACATTACATCAAAGTTGGATCAGCCTGTAGTGTGTTTTTCCACTTTAATTTTGAGTGTGACTCCAAATCCAGACCTCCATGGGTTAATAAATTTGATTTCCATTGATAATTTTTGTGTGATTTTGTTGTCAGCACATTCAACTATGTAAAGAACAAAGTATTTAATAAGAATATTTCATTCATTCAGATCTAGGATGTGTTATTTTAGTGTTGCCTTTATTTTTTGGGTTAGGGTTTTTAGCAGTGTATATACTATACATACTATATATAGACTAACTACTATACAGACTACACACACACTGATATACACGCTGATACACACAATAATACACATTATAATACATATGTATATTGATACAAACACAAACTCAGACACACTGATAAACGCACACACACTCACACACACACAGAGCTGCTGCTTCGTGAGTCAAGCTTTCCACAATAAGAGCTAAATTTCCGGTCACTTGTAAATAAAAGTCTCATAAACTTAAGACGGAGTCTGAATTTTCTCTGAGATTTTTCACAGTGTGATTTTAAACTGTGAGAGTAGCAGTAACATGTCTAACACTACATTTATTATTTCGTATGAACGTTCGTATATGGCTGCAGGAGTTACACTGCTGGATTTGTTTCGTACACATATTTACAGACACTTGCACAGTTAATGTGTATGTGATGTTTTACAGCCTTTTCTCTGATCTCTTATTTCATTTGATTTTTGTAATCTGGCCTTTCAAACTGTCTCTGTGGGAATTATTGTTTTATATTCATTCATTCATTACTTATTGATATATTTCATAGTGTTTGAGATGTTTTTATGCATAATAATGCTCCTTGTATCTGCTGTAACTTCTACAGTTCAATATCACACCCTAATATCTTTATTAACTCACATTTATTATGCATATGATATGTATGACACACACTATCTGTAAATATAGTGTTAAATATCTTAAATATCACATATATTTATAGTAGGGTTGATTTAATTTGTTATGTGTCCACACTCATCCACAGTAACATGCTGTGCACAGCTTTCTAACTCTTTATAGGACATTATTTGAATGACATTTATGACCTTTTCACCCTCATGCATGGTTTGATCATGTGAAACAAACTTGTGAGATCATTTGTCAAATACAAAACAACATATTCCACAACAGGCAGTAAAGTGGTACAACCTGGATTATTGAATATATTTAGTCTAACGCCCTGAATCACAAATGATTTCCCTTAAATCAGAAAATAATCAGTAAACAACCAGTACATTGTACAATGTGGAGAGAAAAAAGTAACTTTGGGTATATATTGATTGATTATTTAACGCTGTAATAATAAACTCACAATAAAATCTAAATTTAACTCCACTGGGATTTATAAAGGAATATCGAAACGATGCGGGCCTTTATTGTGAAGGCGCAGCAGGTGAACTTCCTCCCTGTCTCTCAGCAGCTGCAGCAGCTTGACGCCATCTTGTCTCGGACTCTCCTCCGTCAGGAACTTTGGGCGTTTTCCCGCCGTTCGTTAACGGACGTTTCCCGGAGAACAGCCGCCTCACGGTGCCCGCCCGGCGGACTCCTCACCGGACTGCTGCGCTGTTGTTTCCTGGATTAACGGAGGTCGGAGCCGAGAGGAGAGTTTCCACCGGACCGGTGAACTCCGCCGACAGCAGCGTCCATGCTGCCCGCACACAGGTGAGTGTGAGCGGGGAGGGAGCGGGGCCACCGGCCGCTCCGGGGGCACTTTACTCGGCCGGTGAGTCCCGGTGAGTCCCGGTAACTAACGGAGACATTTAACCGGTGACTCCCGGAGAATAACGGTGAATAACGGAGACATTTACCGGGAGACATAAAGTGTGTTTGAAGTGAAGCGAACGTGAAGAGTCCCGGTTATTAAAGATGTGCAACGATCCGAGTGATCATGATGATCAACTGATCAATACTTTAATAGATCTCATTGATAAACTGTCACACTGTTAAAGAGCTCAAACGAACTAAACAGGCAGAGTGACCGAGTGAAAATAATAAAGTATAAAATAAAATATAAACAGTCCGATTATATGAAAGTATTTTAAACTCTAAAAGTATTAAAGTATTTCAAAGTATTTTAATGTATTAACGTATTTCAAAGTATTCAAGTATTTCAAAGTATTTTAATGTATTAACGTATTTCAAAGTATTCAAGTATTTTAAAGTATTTTAATGTATTAACGTATTTCAAAGTATTCAAGTATTTTAAAGTATTTTAATGTATTAACGTATTTCAAAGTATTCAAGTATTTCAAAGTATTTTAATGTATTAACGTATTTCAAAGTATTCAAGTATTTCAAAGTATTTTAATGTATTAACGTATTTCAAAGTATTCAAGTATTTTAAAGTATTTTAAAGTACTAACGTATTTCAAAGTATTCAAGTATTTTAAAGTATTAACGTATTTTAAAGTATTTTAAGGTATTAACGTATTTCAAAGTATTCAAGTATTTCAAAGTATTTTAATGTATTAACGTATTTCAAAGTATTCAAGTATTTTAAAGTATTAACGTATTTTAAAGTATTTTAAGGTATTAACGTATTTTAAAACATTAAAGTATAACTGTATAAATAATATAATGTAAATATAAAGGATTTATTCAGATGGTAAAGGTTCATTTTTTTGTTTTAAATGATTTTCTGTTGGATGTTCATAGAAAAGTATTGAGGAGGCATCTGATAGATAATCAATATCTCACTCTGCTGCAGCAGGTCAATATGTTCACCTGTCTGTCTGTCTGTAGCTGAAGGAAGACACCTGCCTATGTCTGTCTTTCTCACCTGTCTGTCTGAAGACAGAAGATTTTTAACGTGGTCGTCCTCATTGACACTGTCAGATCAGTCCAGTATTGATACTGTGTCATAATGTGAAAATCATAAAGTGATCAGTGATATTGGAAACACAGAATATTGATCATAAAGTGATCAGTCTGATCTCAGGGTGATGTAATAATTGATCAGATTTGTTTGGAGGTCATTAATTGTCTTGTGTTGTTGTGGAGGCAGCTCTCTTAAACAACACGTGATGTGGTAATACGTTCAGGTTTGTTTTTAATGTTAAACAACAACACGTGATGTGGTCATACGTTCACGTTCATTTTTAATGTTAAACAACAACACGTGATGTGGTCATACGTTCAGGTTCGTTGACCTCCAAACAAATCTGATCAATTATTACATCACCCTGAGATCAGACTGATCACTTTATGATCAATATTCTGTGTTTCCAATATCACTGATCACTTTATGATTTTCACATGTTAAACAACACGTGATGTGGTCATACGTTCAGGTTCGTTGACCTCCAAACAAATCTGATCAATTATTACATCACCCTGAGATCAGACTGATCACTTTATGATCAATATTCTGTGTTTCCAATATCACTGATCACTTTATGATTTTCACATGTTAAACAACACATGATGTGGTCATACGTTCAGGTTCGTTATTAACATGTTAAACAACACGTGATGTGGTCATACGTTCATTTTTAGTTAAACAATCACGCTCGTTCAGGTTCGTTTTTAAATGTTAAACAACAACACGTGATGTGGTCATACGTTCACGTTCATTTTTAACATGTTAAACAACACGTGATGTGGTCATACGTTCACGTTCATTTTTAACATGTTAAAAACAACACGTGATGTGGTCATACGTTCAGGTTCGTTTTTAACATGTTAAACAACACGTGATGTGGTCATACGTTCAGGTTCGTTTTTAACATGTTAAACAACAACACGTGATGTGGTCATACGTTCAGGTTCGTTTTTAACATGTTAAACAACAACACGTGATGTGGTCATACGTTCAGGATTCGTTTTTAACATGTTAAACAACACGTGATGTGGTCATACGTTCAGGTTCGTTTTTAACATGTTAAACAACACGTGATGTGGTCATACGTTCAGGTTCGTTTTTAATGTTAAACAACAACACGTGATGTGGTCATACGTTCAGGTTCGTTTTTAACATGTTAAACAACACGTGATGTGCCGGTGTTCACAGCTCAGTTCTTTGTTGGTGTTGTGGCGTCTCAGACTGCGTGTTCGACCTTGGTGCTGATCTGAACATGATCAGTGCAGAAACTGAAGGACGAACGTCTGATTGGTGATGAGCTGTGACAGGCTGACAGGACGTCACCTGTTATAGCACACATGAACAGATAAATCTGAAGCTGACTGCAGTCTGGGAGTGTAAATATTAAAGTTACGTATTAAAGTTAAATATTAATGTTAAATATTAAAGTTATATCCATCCATCCATCCATCCATCCATTTTCATCCGCTTGGTCCGGGACCGGGTCGCGGAGCAGCAGCAGTCTGAGCAGAGATGCCCAGACTTCCCTCACCCCAGACACTTCCTCCAGCTCTTCCGGGGGGATCCCAAAGGCGTTCCCAGGCCAGCCGAGAGACATAGTCTCTCCAGCGTGTCCTGGGTCTTCCACGGGGCCTTCCTCCCGGTGGGACACGCCTGGAACACCTCCCTAGGGAGGCGTCCAGGGGGGCATCCGAAATAGATGCCCAAGCCACCTCAGCTGACTCCTCTCGATGCGAAGGAGCAGCGGCTCTACTCCGAGCTCCTCCCGAGTGACTGAGCTTCTCACCCTATCTCTAAGGGAGCGCCCAGCCACCCTGCGGAGGAAACTCATTTCAGGCCGCTTGTATCCGCGATCTTGTCCTTTCGGTCATTACCCAAAGTTCATGACCATAGGTGAGGGTGGGAACGTAGAGATTGACCGGTAAATCGAGAGCTTCGCCTTTCGACTCAGCTCCTTCTTCACCACGACGGTCCGGTACACCGACCGCATAACTGCATGGACGCTGCACCAATCCGCCTGTCAATCTCACGCTCCATCTTTCCCTCACTCGTGAACAAGACCCCGAGATACTTGAACTCCTCCACTTGAGGCAGGACCTCTCCACCCACCCAGAGAGGGCACGCCATGCCACCCTTTTCCGGTCGAGAACCATGGCCTCGGATTTGGAGGTGCTGATTCTCATCCCAGCCGCTTCACACTCGGCTGCAAACCGCTCCAGCACATGCTGAAGGTCCTGGCTTGAAGAAGCCAACAGGACAACATCATCTGCAAAAAGCAGAGATGAAATCCTGTGGTTCCCAAACCGGACTCCCTCCGGCCCCTGGCTACGCCTAGAAATCCTGTCCATAAAGATTATGAGTGAACAGGACCGGTGACAAAGGGCAGCCCTGCCGGAGTCCAACATGTACTGGAAACAGGTCTGACTTACTGCCGGCAATGCGAACCAAGCTCCTGCTCCGGTCGTACAGAGACCGAACAGCCCTTAGCAAAGGCCCCGGACCCCATACTACTCATGGAGCACTCCCCACAGAATACCACGAGGGACACGGTCGAATGCCTTCTCCAGATCCACAAAGCACATGTGGACTGGTTGGGCAAACTCCCATAAACCCTCAAGCACCCTGTGGAGGGTATAGAGCTGGTCCACTGTTCCACGACCAGGATGAAAACCGCATTGTTCCTCCTGAATCCAAGGGTTCGACTATCAGGCCGAATTCTCCTCTCCAGTACCCTGGCGTAGACCTTCCCGGGGAGGCTGAGAAGTGTGATCCCCTCTGTAGTTGGAACACACTCTCCGGTCCCCCT
>CM041536.1:326790-356790 GCA_023238725.1 Scortum barcoo
CTGCACAGATCTGTTGACCTTTAACCTCTCAGCCGGGCGGATGACACCGATCAGATGAAGTCCTGCAGTGATTAACGTGACAGACGGAGACCTCACTCACTGATCAGTATCTGTCTGCAGCGTGGTCTGTTGTGTCGTCCGATACAGGCAGCACCAGCCCTGCCTGTTTCTCACCCACCTGTGAATACTACATTACCCATGAGCCTCAGCCAATCCAGAGTCAGAGGTAAATGATAATAAACCTCAGCGTAAAGACCTCCCACCTGTCCGTCTGCTCGCTGCCTCTCACAGGATGCTTGTCCTGTGAGATTAAGAGATTAATCTGCTCCGGCTCTTTATGGTGCTGAGAGGAGGTGTCTTATCAACTCCAAGGATTTACAGATTATTTACAGATTATATTCCTGATTATATTTACAGGACTTTTGTATTGTGACCTTTGCAGCGATCTAGCAGGACTTTCTCTATATTTATCTGAGGTGTTTCAATAAAGTTTAGAGACATTATTTAAATCAGGGACAGTAAGAATCTTGAAAAACTGTTTCAGTATGAGGTCCATTTATCAGCTGATCTGGAGCTGTTTATCTTATCACATAACCTTCTTCAATAGAGGCAGTGTGCTCAGTGGTCCTGGAGACATACAAATAAAACTAATGGTGTCCATCCTTTGGTTTCTCCTCTTCATCTTACTCAGGCAGGCTCATGGTTGCAGCAGGCTCAGCAGAGGGTTTCTGTTTCTTCTTCTCTGAAACATTTTCCAGCTCCTTTGGGGATCCTGATGAGAGGAATAATCCCTCCAGTGTGTTCAGGATCTGCTCCAGGATCTCCCACCGCCCGAACACACCCAGGAAACCGGCTCTCTCAGCTCGCTCTTCACCACAGCAGCGGACCACAGAGGACCACAGCCTCAGACTCTCATCTCTGTGAGTGCAGGAGGTCTGATGAAGCCAACAGAAACGCATCATCTGCAAACAGCAGAGACTCAAATGGAGAATCACTGCTTAATGTGGTGGAGGGTTCAAGTGTCACAGAGTGACAGTGGAAGCTGTTTGTCAGGATCAATACCTCTGACCTGCAGGCAGCAAACGGAAGAGTCGCTCGACTGTGACCAAGTAAGAGTTTACTGAGAGAGAAACAGAGAAACAGGAACCAGTTGTTTGGCCTTAAAGTAATGACTCAAAACAACCTGTTATTAAAATGGATCACTGATTGATTGATTGATTGATTGATTGATTGATTGATTGATTGATTGACTGATTGATTGTGAAACAAGTAATTTTTAGATGTTATCAGAGAGTTTCAGTGCTCTTTGAGCTTAGAGCAGACAGAGTTAAACCATGTGTAGGGACAGACTGATATGTTGGTTTGAGTCTGAACTTAATATTTATGAAAACACCAGTGGCAGTTTAATTTTATTATTTTAGGTTAATAATGGAAGAAATGAGTGTGAAGCAAATGCTAATTTAACAGATTTACTCCACAGTCATCAAACTGCTTTCAGAATATCCCAGGAAGCAAAATCAATGAATTAATTGTTCCCTTGCAAAGTTCATTTCAGAAAACTTTCTGAAGGTGAATAAAGAACCCATCCATCCACATAGTTGTGAAAAACGGGGTGTATTAAAAGATGTAGAAGTACAAAGTTAATCACTGTCCTGTTCAGGTCACCTTAACTTCAGAGACAATGTGGGACTTTTCTGTCCCCGAGCTCTTGTTCGTCCCTGGACGCTGCTTTTCCTGCCACGATTCTCCAGAGTGGATCCCTCAGAGGAAGAGGAGGAGAAAGTGCCCGTGGCCTCCTACTGAACTCTGAACAGTTTCTGCCAAATGATTTCTGCACAGCGCCATTACACTGCAACTGAGCAGAACTCACCTTCTTTACATGTCTACTCTTTATTTTTCTGCAGAGAACAGAATGAGCCAAAAGAGCAGTGTTAACAAACTACCTCACTTCCTGTAAAGAGGTTTCAACGACATGTCCTTTACATGTCTTCACATCCGTTTCTTAAACAAATGTGTTGAGGCCTTCGTCTGGTTGTGGTCTGAGGTGGTCTGAGGCTGACTTGTTGTGGTCTATGGTGGTCTGGTTGTGGTCTAAGGTGGACTTTTCTGGACTGAGGTGGTCTGGTTGTGGCCTGAGGTGGTCTGGTTGTGGTCTGAGGTGGTCTGGTTGTTGTCTGAGGTGGTCTGAGGTGAACTTGTTGTTGATTGAGGTGGTCTGAGGTGGACTTGTTGTGGACTGAGGTGGTTTGGTGGTCTGGTTGTGGTCTGAGGTGAGGTGGGGTTGTTGTGGTCCGAGGTGGACTTGTTGTGGACTTGAGGTGGTCTGGTTGTGGTCTGAGGTGGTCTGAGTTGTGGTCTGAGGTGGGTTGTTGGTCTGTGATGGACTTTTGTGGACTGAGGTGGTGTGGTTATGGTCTGAGGTGGACTTGTTGTGGTCTGAGGTGGACTTGTTGTGGACTGAGGTGGTCTGAGGTGGACTTTTCTGGACTGAGGTGGTCTGGTTGTGGACTGAGGTGACTGGTTTGGTGGACTTGTTGAGGTGGTCTGGTTGTGGTTGAGGTGGTCTGAGGTGGACTTTGTGGTGGACTGAGGTGGTCTGTTGTGGACTGAGGTGGACTTGTTGTGGTCTGGTTGTGGTCTGAGGTGGACTTTTCTGGTGACTGAGGTGGTCTGGTTGTGGTCTGAGGTGGAGGTGGTCTTGTGGTCTGAGGTGGTCTGGTTGTGGTCTGAGGTGGACTTTTCTGGACTGAGGTGGTCTGGTTGTGGACTGAGGTGGTCTGAGGTGGACTTTTCTGGATTATGGTGGACTTTTGTGGACTGAGGTGGTCTAGTTATGGTCTGAGGTGGACTTGTTGTGGTCTGAGGTGGTCTGGTTGTGGTCTGAGGTGGACTTGTTGTGGACTGAGGTGGTCTGATTGCGGTCTGAGGTGGTCTGAGGTGGACTTGATGTGCACTGAGGTGGTCTGGTTGCGGTCTGAGGTGGACTTGTGATCTGAGGTGGTCTGGTTGTGGTCTGAGGTGGACTTTTCTGGACTGAGGTGGTCTGGTTGTGGACTGAGGTGGTCTGAGGTGGACTTTTCTGGATTATGGTGGACTTTTGTGGACTGAGGTGGTCTAGTTATGGTCTGAGGTGGACTTGTTGTGGACTGAGGTGGTCTGGTCTGTGGTTGAGGTGGTTTGAGGTGGTCTGGTTGTGGACTGAGGTGGTCTGGTTGTGGTTTGAGGTGGTCTGGTTGTGGTTTGAGGTGGTCTGTCTTGTTGTGGTCTGAGGTGGACTTGTTGTGGACTGAGGTGGTCTGATTGCGGTCTGAGGTGGACTTGATGTGCACTGAGGTGGTCTGGTTGCGGTCTGAGATGGTGTGATTGCGGTCTGAGGTCTTGTGGTATTAGAAACAGGCTGGTTTTGCCTCATGGAGGCTGTGATGTGGTCCAGTGTGATTTTGGGGGGTCAGAGGTGGTTCAGGGTTCTGTTGATCAGGGCTGAGCTCACTGTGGGGGGGTCGCTCTCTATAGATTAAATAACTGTAACTACACTGAGCTGATCAATAAGGCAGCTAAAGGAATATTGATTAGCGGTGATCGACTGCCCCCCTCAGTCCAAGTGAGGATCAGGTGAGTGAGGAGCACCTGCACAAACCCTCATGTTGTTAATGGTGATTAATTCACTTCAGTCCGTCATGAAGTGTGTGTGAGAGTGTGTGTGTGTGTGTGTTTGACAGAAGAGAAATAAAGTCTCTGATCTGCAGCGACAGCAGGCTGCACTCAAACTAAATAATCCAGTGACCCCCCCCACTGCAAAACAATAACTCTGTGTGTATTGATGAAGAGGATCAGATGATCGGTCTAGGTTTTTATTTTTTCTGTGGTGCAGAGAAACAGATGAGCCAGTCCAGCAGAGAGCAGAGTGAGAGGAAACAGCAGAGAGGTCAAAGGTTAAACAGCATAAATAACAGTCAGAACATGAAGGAAGCAGCGAGTTAACAGATGTGTTGAATAATTGATAGTTCTCTTTCCAATCAAACCTCTTCAGATGTGAGTCGACAGTTTTGTTCTTATAGCTGCATTTCTCACGTCTTTTCAGTTAAATGAAGCTCAAACATGCCGTGATATTTTACCTCAGTTCAATTTAAGAACAAATATCCATCCATCCATCCATCCATCCATCTTCTAAACCTGCTTATCTTGAGCACACACAGGGTACGCAGGGGTGCTGGAGCCTGTCCCAGCTATCTTGGGTGAGAGGCGGGGTGGACTGGACGCCAGTCAGTCGTGCAGGGCTGACATTAAGGGACAGACAACCACTCACAGTCACATTCACACCTAGGGGCAATTTAGAGTCGCCAATTAACCTGCATGTGTTTGTATTGTGGGAGGAAGCTGGAGTACCCAGAGAGAACCCCACACAGGCACAGGGAGAACATGCAAACTCCACACAGAAGGGCCCGTCAGCCGGGATTGAACCCAGGACCCTCTTGCTGTGAGGTGACAGTGCTAACCACCACACCACTGTGCCGCCCCTAGAACAAATATTATTATTATTGTTATTATTATTAATATTATTACTGCGACTTCTAACTGCTGATAATATTTAATATCCAGGAGTTCACTTTATATCTACAGACTGTGACCTGCTGCAGCCTGATACCAGGTTTTATCTGTAACATGTCCAGCATTTACACACATGAAAGTCTTTTTCTGTTCATGATGTTTTCATTTGATCCTGACCCCTTTGTCTGTTTCAGTGTGAGCTCAATTTATTGATCACTGATCATGAACGATGAGTCAGAATGCAGCTCGAGTACTGACGTGTTTCAGGATGACCTGAGACAGAAAACACAGATTTATAAATCAAAGCAGGCAGAGGGGACAGCTTCTGTCTGTGTATCCACAGTGTTGTCATGAACCCCCCCTTGGTGTTGCCTGCTGGACTGGAGTGGTTCGGGGGCGCTGCCAGCTGCTGGTAGTTCTCCTTCACTCAGATGACATCAGACTCATTACTCACTCAGCCATTTTCAATTTACACCTCCAAAAATATTTTGGTGGCATTCTTCCTGCTTGGGGGGTGGGTGGGTGGATGGTTATACTTAGCACAGCAGCTGCTAACTCTGTCAGGGGGGGTCACAGTGGGGGGGCAAAGAGTTTCAGACAGACATAAGCTAACATCAGTCACCTGATAAACCAACAGGAAGAGGGTTTGAATTTGAAGAGTCCAAAAAAACACGACGTCTGCAGACACGTGACGACTATTTCACAGCTTCTACACGTTATAGTAATTAATAATCAATAATCAGCATTAGTTAGTTTAGGTTGTGTTGATGTTTTAGACTCCATTCATGTTTAAATCTCAGCTCAGTAATCTGAAACAAAGAACGTGTGTTAGTATTAAAGATGATTTTATTAATGCATCGTAACCTCTCCGTCCATCAGTGTGACTGATATGACTTAAACTAAGACTACATTCTCACAGCAGGCCAAGTGGCCTCAATCCAGGGTCAGGTGGCTTATTTTAAAAATGTGACTTATAAGAGACTGCAGACTACAGTTTAAGGCCCTGATGTAACCTGCATGCGCAGAAGAAGCACATGACCTCTGACGCACCACAGTGTTTAGGGAGGTTGTCATCCTCCATGTTTGATGTTGTGAAGTGTCTGCAGGGGCTTCGACCTGCACGTAACTGTGACGAATGTCGACCAAGAGTGACGTCAAGGTCGCACTGAGTTCTGATACGGCTCACATCGCTGTTCGGAGGTCGCGTTTCAGAAAATCTGATCTGCATCTGATTCCAAACCATATGAAAGTGGCCCAAAACTGACTGGAAAAGATCAGATTTGATGTCTTTGTTGCTGTTCACTCTGTTGTAAAAAAAATTAGATCTGGGTCGCATAAGGAGGAAAAAATCAGATTCAGGCCACTTGGCCTGCAGTGTAAAGATCATTTATCAATCTCAAGCAAGCTGCACAATTTGTCTGCCAACAAATCACTTACAGAGCAACCAGGCTGAGATTATAACTGAGATTATTACAGATTATAACTTCACACACTACAGATAGTTTGTGTTAAAGCAGTTGTGATGTGTTTATTACTTAAACATTGTTTGTGTGTGTGAACTGTCTTTTAGTTTTATTAACTTATTAATAACAGCTACAGAGACAAATGTTTCCTTCAGGAGACCAAACACTAAGCTAACAGACACATCCATCAGCTGACACATTAACACATGAACACACAAAGACATGAACACACAGATTATTGTACAGTCACATTTTATGGATCAGGTGTATTATTGTACAGTCACAGATTATGGTGCAGTCACAGATTATTTTACAGTTTTAGATTGTACAGTCACAGATTATTGTACAGGTATACATTATTGTACAGTTACAGATTATTGTAGAGTTACATATTATTTTACAATTACAGATTATGGATTAGGTGTATTATTGTACAGTTACAGATTATTGTACAGTTACAGATTATTGTACAGTTACAGATTATTGTACAGTTACAGATTATTGTAGAGTCACATATTATTTTACAGTTACAGATTATTGTACAGTTACAGATTATTGTAGAGTCACATATTATTTTACAGTTACAGATTATTGTACAGTCACAGATTATGGTACAGTCACAGATTAGTGTACAGTCACAGATTATAGTACAGTCACGGTCTGTTTCCTCGTTCTGGACCTTTAGGTTGTGCTCCTGCTGCTCGGTGTGGAGATGCTGAGCGGCCTCATAAGGAGAACAGAACAAAGCAGTATCATCAATCCTCCAACTGCAGAATTAATATCAGCTCAGCCCGAGAGTGTGTGTGTGTGTGTGTGTGTGTGTGTGTGTGTACCTGTGCAGTTTATAGCTGCAGCAGTGTCTCACCTGCTGAGGGAGGCTGTTTGACTGCACTCCAGAGAAACAGATGTTCCTGCTCGGCCCCGTGGGACCAGGAAGCCTGCAGTCAGCAGGGCGCTGGCAGCTTCTTCAGCAGTAAACAGACAGTCTGCTGTTCAAACACTGTTCACGTCACAGTGACGGCGCCCCCTGCTGCTCAGGGCGGGGCTCTGATACACCAAACAGACGCCTCTTCACCCCCAATGACAAACCTCTCAGCTGGAGCCACTCTGAGCTGCTTTGCTTTCAAAACAAAGCAAGTTCGTTATCCTCGCTGTCTGCATTTTCTTCGTTCTCCTCGCTCTCTTTGTTCTTGTTCTCTTCATTCTCCTCGCTGTTTTCGTTTTCTTTGTTCGTTCAATCAGGAAAATAATCAATGAAGTAACTCAGTGAGAAAGATACAATAAGGGCTGATTCACAAAGATTCTAATGTATTTATGTAAAGCCCGAAATCACAAACATCGTTTGCCTCGGAGGCTTTACAATCTGTACAGTTGTGACACCCTCTGTCCTTAGACCCTCGAACCGAGTCAGGAAAAACTTCAAAAAAGCCTTTATGGGAAAAAGAAGAAACCTGAGGAAGAGCCACAGATGAGGGATCCCTCTCCCTGGGACGGACAGACGTGCAAGTAGATGCCACATGTACAGAGAACATCATCATCAGTCATATATGGAGTTAAACATGGGTCGTGATAAACTGAGTTCATGGGTTTAGTCCATGTGTGAAGGTATCACAGGCTAATGGAAATGAGTCTGTGAGTCCAGGTGCATCTCTAGATGTCCTCATATGGAGCTCTGGGCCACTCGACCTTCTCTCCACAACACAGACACAGATCATGTCCCCACCAGGCCAGTGAACCTCAGACAGATGGACCACAACCAGAATCAGTGAGGAACCTGCAAGACTGGAGAGAACAAAGAGGACCGGGGCTCCGGCAGTAACATGCACTTTACAGGACATAAGAGTATTCACATTAACCACTTTAACACTTTAACCAATTTAACCATTTTAACCACTTTAACCAGTCTATAGGCTGACTCCATTTCGCACTGTTACCATATCTGTTTGCCCTCTCTGTGATTTTGACATGCCTTTGTTTTATTGCCGTGTTTTAATTCAGTTGTATTCATTATGCTGATCAATTCATTAATTGATCAGTCATGCTTATGTCTTTGATAGGCGACCTATAATGGATTGAGCAGTCTAACCTGTTGGTGTGTTGCCCCCCCAGGCTCAGTGGCGGGGGCTGATCTGGGAGGAACTGTGGTCATGAAGCTGCCCTGCTCCCTGTACCGCTCCCTGTGGATCCTCCTGCTGCTGGGAGCCGGATCTGTGCTGCTGCTGGTCCGCCTGCAGGACCTGACCGACACCGTCCCACAGCAGACCTCAGGTCAGTGCTGACTGCTCGCTCTGAGCGCTCTTTCATCTGTCGCTGCTTCTTCGTCTCCTCCGTCTACCACCTGCAGGTCCACAGTCACCTGACTGAAGGAGGCTGGAAGCTTTGTCCGCTCGTAACATGTAGAGTCTCTTTCTTCTTCTTGTCTGTCTCGTCCCCCTCTTCCTCTGGCTCGTCACACAGATGTTAGTGTCCTCTGTACAAACACACTCCTGCTCATGAAGCGTTAGTGAGATGAACACACACTTCATCCTCTCTGTCTGGTTCAGAATAAAGCTGTGTGTGTGTGTATGGGGGTGTGTAGTGTTGTACAGTATACAGATACTACAAAGGTATCACAATACTCTGCTGTTTAAAACAGTACTAAGTTTAAAACTGTTTTAATGAGAGCTGTGTGTGTGTGTGTGTGAGACATTAACAGTTAGTCAGTAGATGCCCACAGAGGCCGTCTGTTAAAGCTGTTTGACTCCCCCCCCACGCACACCAACGTGTCGTGTGTGGATTATTTGATGTTTATGGGGAGCGTCGGCCCCTCCAGGCGCCGCTCTGTTAGCTCTGTCCCTCTTAGCCCTGTTAGCCCTCCTAACTCTGAGCCAGGCTGAGCTCTGTGGGCCTTCCAATGTAAACATCAGATTAAACATGGAGGACGAACACCAGCTACGGCCTCGACCACAAACACAAACAAGACCATTGCTGCCTCCTCCTCAATGTGGAGTCTGTGGCGGACATGGAGGATGAAACAGCTGACAGTCACAGTTCACTGTGATTATGTTTGATTATATGTGACAAATGAACTTGAACTCAGCCTGTTTTTTGGGTATTTTAGATTCAGTCCAGGAGATGGAGCACAGAAATGATTATCCTGATTTCATTGTTTAGTTTTCTGTGTAAAACTGTAAAATGAGTTTAGTTTTTTCTGTATCTGTCCTGAAATGTGGAAACTGGATCTACATTAAAACTAAAACCTTTCAAAGCACCGTCCAGTTTGCGTTCAGAACAACAACAAACAGTAAAGCATGTGCTCATTTTCCATTTTTAATGCCCACAACGGCAGAATACTGTTCGTCATGAATCAGACTGAACAGATGAGAGCAGCATATAGTGACTGTGAGGAAAATACAGTTTGACCTGACGTGGTCTGTTTCACAGGCCTGGACCAACACACCACTTTTTATTATCTGACTTCACTTCACTTAACAAAGGCGCTCACACGGCACTCTTATAAACTCTTATAAAGTCTCCAGTCTAACCATGAGTGAGGTCACATAAAAGGAGCAGAGTTTACAGCATGTGACCAATCACAGATGTCTAGTCCAGTCAGCAGATCAAACTTAACATCAGAGCTCAGCGGCTGTGTGAAAGTTAACGGTGTGATAAGCTGATTGGACGGTAGGTGCTGATCTCTTATCTCGACCATCACTCGCTCTGGAGGATGTTACAATTGCAGCATCAGTTACCATGGCGATGAACCTCGGTAAGAAATGATCCACCATCATCGTCCTGAACACCAGCTGACCGCTGTAGATACCCCTAAGCTTCAGTCCTGCCTCAGTCCAGGTTTTTGGACCAACCATAAAGCTGCACAGAAACACAGAAAGAACACAGAGGAACCATTTTATACTTAATTTAAATATAAACATGTTTGTCCTATAAAACTTCTCTCATCTCAAAACGAAGCCAGACCTCTCAGACTGTCAGATGGAAAATAATTTGTTCAGCTGTCTGACGCTGGTTAAATGATTAAAGTCCAATCTGTTTCTAAATGTAAAAGAAATCGTTCACACTTTAATGAACAGTTTCCCAATTTACTGTTTCTCTCAGTTATTTTATCTTTTTAAGAGATACATTTAACAATTACATGGAGCAGATTCTTTATTCACAGGCTCCTAACAGTGCTCAAAAAAGTCAATGGTCATGAAAAATTTTAGCAGTCCTTTGTTCTGATGTGTCAAGAAATATTTTCTAAAATCAGCTGAAAGAGTGTGCGGTCAGAGTCCGGCTATTTAAATGAAATCTATAAATAGGAAACATCCGACACATATTTATTCTTCTTGGTGAACACTGTCAGATATTTACTGATTGATTTATTCAGATCTTTCAGCATCCTCTGTGCTGGAGCCGGTCCTGAGTCTGAATGTAAGAGCATACGTTCACATGGACCACAGTGATGAGAAGGCGGATCAATACGTGATTCAGTGAACTCACAGCCTCAGACTTCATTAAGATGATCTCTGTGGGGGAATCAGATAATGAGCAGGGAGACTTAACTTCCACTTTATAGTTTCACTTTGAGTTTCACACCAACAAAAATCAGCAGCTGACTGGACTGTTTCTGCCCCAGGTTTTACCTCGCAGGCTCAGTACAGCCTGCCCAAATAAGAAATATAATCTGTATTTCAGTTTTCCTACAAAGACCTGTCATGTCAGACAGCAGAGCTCCGACATTATCTGTCAGAGATTAACAGACAATAAAAATGATCATCAGCACATTGAGGGTGTTCTTCAGTAATCCATTAATACATCTGCACAAATAATTTCCTTTTTGTTTCTTGAGCAGCAGGTTTATGTTGTCTGTCGCGCTCGTAGACATGTTTCAGAGAGGACGGAGCTTCAGACATCCATGACTCTTCTTTAAATCCCTGAAGAGTTTTAAATTTTTTGATCCAGCAGCAGCTCTCTGGCTCTGATGTATTATCTGTGTCAGCACTGAGCGATAGTTGTCCTTCCAGGGACATGAAAATATCATAAAATAATGAAAAATGATACCCTGCAGGCCGCAGCTGCCTAATTCATCAGAAAATTCAAAGTGGAATATTGACCTGCAGAGATATGAGAGGCTGCAGTTTGTTTTATTCACCACCAACAAATGACATCTCATATTCATCTCACAGTGGGGGCGGGGCCAGAGAGGGGGCGGGATCTGATTGGCCAATCTGACCCAAGAGCAGACACAAAGAGACGACGAACAGAGACAAATGGCCCTTTTCCACTAGCACCTACTCAACTCGGCTCAACTCTACTCAGTTTTGGTCGTATTCCATTACACCTCAGCGTGGGTGGGGTCGTCATGGCAACGCGGCCGAAACTCCAGCGACGTCATTTGTTATGCGACACAAACACGGAAACGGCGACGGACTACGGAGCAATGGAGGCCACCAGACAAAGAAATGTCTGCACCTCGTCGTTGCTCCGCGGGGTTGATTTCTGTGCAGCATCTCTGATCGTGTTCGTTGTTGTTATTGCGTTTTAAAAATGGCGCGGTTGACTCTTATGAACGAGTCGCTCTCCCGACGCATCTAGTGACGTCAGGCCCTGGCCAATCAGTGGCCTGCCGTCTGCCGACGTCACATTTTCGGCTCGACTCAGCTCGCTTGGAACCGGCCGAGTAGGAACTACGAATGGAAGTACCTGGTACCAGGTACTAACACGGGATGGAAACGCGTACAAACCGAGAGCCGAGCCGAGTAGGTACTAGTGAAAAAGGGCCAAAAGAGACGAAGTACAGACACAGACAAACTCTGTGCCCCAGACCCCAGTCACCCAGCTACAAACTGTTCTGCCTGCTGCCGTCTGGCCGACGGTTCTGCAGCATTCGAGCCCGAACCACCAGGCTCAGGGAAGCTTCATACCGCAGGCCATTAAGACTTTTAAACTCTAAAAACTCATAAAACAATAACACCTTGAATAAAAACTTAAATCACTTACATTGCACTGTTCTCTTCAAGTTGCATATTTTCTTAGTTGTAATATTTATATCTAAATTCTTGTACTATTATTTATTTCTAGATTTTTATTTTTATTTTTTATATATTTTAATCTATTTTCCCTTGTTTGAGTGTTTTATTCTTTTTTTTTTTTTAACTTTGTTTATTGAATTTTTTTCACAGTAGAACATAGACATACAGAGACACTCAGAACAGAATCCCCACCCCAAGAAGTAAATAAATTAAAAAAAATGATAAAAAATGGATAAGTAAATATAAGACAATGTATGTGAAGTATGTTGTAAAAAATGGACATATAAACGCATAAAAAAGAAAGAATGTTTCAAAAAAGAGAAGAAAAAAAAAATAATAGAAAAGTACAGTACATACAGAGTAAATTAAGCGGGTTGTCACCTAAGTAAGATAAAGCCAGTGGTTGTCCTAGTTAGACTCATTCATGCAGCTCTAATTTCTCTTCCACTTATCTCAAAAAAGGTTTCCAAATCTTATAAAATTTGCCAGCTGAACCTCTAAGTGTATGTTTTATTTTCTCCAATTTCATATAAAATAGAGTACTCCTGATCCATAATGTGGGATGGAGGGGTGGCGTCTTTCCATTTCAAAAGGATTAGAGGGCGGGCAAGTAACGTACAGAAAGCCATAAAGTCATACTGGTAATTGTCCAAACTGTAAGAAGATACTCCAAAAAGGGCTATGAAGGGGCAGGGGGCTATAAACACCTCCAGGACCTCAGAGAGTGTTTTAAATACCGAAGTCCAGTAGGTCGTCAGCTTGGAGCAGCACCAAAACGTGTGTAAATATGCATCACAAGTTACATCACGTATGGTCTCACCCAAGTCCTGCTCCCATCTATGTTTAATAGTGGCAAGGGACAGGGTTTTCTGAGAAGAGAGTACGCTATATAGATTAGATATTATACCTTTAAATGACTGGACAGGCGCCAATATAGAGTCGATATCAGAACTTTCTGGGAAATTCTGGAAAATGAGGCAGCTGTTTACGGATGAAATCACGCAATTGTAAGTATCGAAAGAAGTGCGTATGAGGGATAAGAAATTTAGTGCTCAGTTGTTGAAAAGAAGCAAAGAAACCATCTATAAAGAGGTCCTGCAGTGTGCGCAGTCCCCTGTTTTGCCACTGTAGAAACACACTGTCCTGAAGAGAGGGGGGAACATATGATTTGCATGGATTGGGGATTTCAATGAAAAACTATGCCATCCATAATGCCGACGGATCTGCTTCCATATTCTAAGTGTTGTTCTGACTAAAATATTCCTTACATACGGTGCGGTGTCTGAGGCTAGAGGTGCATGGATTAATGCTGACAATGAGGACGGAGCACAGGATCTAGCTTCAAGAGTGCACCATGAGGGTGCATCGGCACCTGGATCCTCATATAGCCAATGAAGAGTAGGTCGAATATTAGCAGCCCAATAATACAACTGAAGATTGGGCACTTGGGCGGACTTTTATTATTCCAAATGAAGCTGGATATAAGAGTATCTAGGCTTTTAAAGAATGACATGGGAATATACACTGGGAGGCACTGAAAACGATAACTAAATTTGGGAAGTACTTTCATTTTTATAACATTTATTCTACCTGCAAGCGACAAATGTAGAGGCATCCAGCGTTTAAGATCCTGCTCTACCTTAGTTACTAGTGGGTTGAAATTTTCTTTGAAAAGTCTGCTTATACTATTTGTAATTTGCACCCCTAAATATGTAAATTTATCACGAGTAATCTTAAAGGGAAATGTGTGAAAAGAAGAGTTAATAGGAAACACCTCACTTTTCTGAAGATTTATTTTATACCCTGAGATTTTACCGAAACTCTCGAGGATGGAGAGGACCCTGGGCATAGAGATGTCTGGGTGCGAAACATACAATACCATGTCATCCGCATAGAGTGAAATTCTTTGCTCTAGCCCCTCTCTGAATAAGCCAATCATTGTAGGGTCCTGCCTTATTGCTATTGCTAAAGGCTCTATGGCCACTGCAAAAGTAACGGTGATAGGGGGCAGCCTTGCCTTGTTCCACAAGAAATTGTAAAATGTACATCCCATTGGTACAGACTGATGCTACTGGCATGCTATACAATAGTCTAATCCATTTAATATATTGTTTCCCAAAGCCAAACTTATCCAATACATACAACAAATACCCCCACTCCAGCCTATCAAAAGCTTTCTCAGCATCCATGGACATAATAAACTCCGGAGTGGTGGAACCTGAATCATGATAAATTATATTCAGGAGTCGTCTGATATTAAAAAAAGAAAATCTATTTTTTATAAATCCAGTTTGGTCAGGGGAAATTATCTGGGGTAAAAGTCTCTCTAATCTCAATGCTAACACCTTGGCTAAAATCTTAACATCTACATTCAGTAGTGAGATTGGACGGTAAGATTCACAATTGCTAGGATCCTTATTCTTTTTCAAAATTATGATTGGGGTAGTACACCTGACTCAAGGGACTCATTATACATGTTTTAGCATGTGAGGTATTAGGTGGGTGGAAAATTTCTTAAAGAACTCAGATGGGAACCCATCCGGCCATGTGTTCTTGGATTCTTCACTAATAGTGGGCATGTTCAGATTTTGAAAAAAACTGTCATGTGGGACACGAATCATGCTCAGAAGAATAGATTGAACTATAGAAATCCCTGAACATATCATTTATTATTTTATTGTCATATGTATAACCTTCAGCTGTTTGAATCTTTGTGATAAGTTGTGAGGCAGCCACTTGTCTGAGTTGATGGGCAAGAATCTTACTGGTTTGTCGCCAAATTCATACTATGTATGTCGAGATCTCCAGAGCATATTCTCTGCTACACTGGTTGATAAGGTGTCAAATTTATTTTTCTCAAGCAGGAGCTCCTTTAATAAGTCTGGTGAGGGGGAGTTTGTGTATGCCAGTTCTGATTGTGAGATTGTGATTCAGGCAGTTATGTCTAACATTTTTTGATTAGTTTGCTTTTTATTATAAGGATATATATGAAATTATCTGGCCTCTTAGATACGCTTTTAGTGACTCCCACAGAGTTGTACAAGAAATGTCCGGAGAGGAATTAACCTCAACAAAAAATCCTTTTTGGTCAGCTACAAAATGTACAAATTCCTCCTGGGACAATACAATCGAACTAAGCCTCCAGCGAGGTCTAGGAGTGTTGTGCGCTAACCTAAAGGTGGCTGTAAGAGGGGAGTGATCTGATATGACTGTGGCATTATATAAACAGGCTTTGGCTGAGGAGAGTAAACAATTATCTACTAAAAAATAATCGATCCGGGAAAATGTCTGGTGTACCTGGGAGAAAAAAGAATAAGTCTGGGCAGTGGGGTTCATGCTTCGCCATAGATCTGAAACAGCATAGTCTTTGAGAAAGGAATTAATCACTTGGGCAGATTTAGATAGTTTGGAGGGGTTAGTTGAAGACCTGTCCAATACTGGATCGAGACAGCAATTGAAATCACCACCTAAAATTAAAAAGTGACAGTCTAAATTGGGTAAACTATATAGCAAATCAGAGAAAAAATGTATCATTGTCCCAATTGGGTGCATATAGGTTAGCTAATATCACAGGTGTGTTAACAATATAACCTGTAACAATTATATAGTGGCCCTGGGGGTCTGCAATGATGTCCGAAGGGGTGAACTGCAAAGATTTATGGATCAAAATAGCTGTGCCTCTTGACCTACTGTTGAAGAGAGAATGATAAGATTGTGCTACCCAGCGTCTGCGTATCTTCGTATGATCTGACTTTTTTAAGTGCATTTCCTGCAGATAGGCAACTGTCGCTCCCAAGCTATCAAGGTGAGAGAGAACCCTTATTTAGCTTGGTAGGTTTCCCCAGCCCACATTTGGACGTTCCAACTGGCAAATGTTATTGATGTTTCTGTGGAGCTTTGTAACCTACTAATTAATACCATAAAACAGAGCTGTTATACAGTATGTCTGTACATAGTTTGACCTCTGCATGAATACTTAGAGAAATCATCTCGAGAGATGTACTTTGTAATATATCAAACAAAGACAAAGCAAAGATAAACAAAGTCATAAAACAAAGAGAAAGACAAAAAGCACCCACCCTTGCACCTCCCCAACATAGGTGCATACAAGATCCCATCAGCTTTTCTATTAACATAACACTCAAAAGAGTCGCAAGCTAAGGTCTGTTTTACATATTACATATTACATATTTATGAACATAAAGTAAACCAGTTTTGTTCTGTCATTACTATTGTCACACATTCAACAGCCATAAAATGTTAACATAACTCTGCGTGCAACAGCACTCACATGCAGGTATACATAATATAGTGTTTCATTACATTCCACATTACAGTGCATAGTCAAACACTGTGTTCACAAGCACCAAGTAATGTACAGTAGTTGTCCCGTTGCTGGTAATTTTATCAAGCTAACAGTGCTACATGGCACTATATGTGTACCTTGTAATGAATGGTACTAGCAGGAGTGGAAAAGGAGAGTGAAACATATCTGCCTGCAGTCAACATATCTAACAGCAGCTATACAGTTCCATGGCATAACAGTCCTTCAAAAAATAATGTCTGAAGGAGGTGGCCAACACAAAACGTCTGTAGCGCCTGGCTTGTTTTGAGTAGCGGCTGTACTTCTCATCCCGGTGAAGAGTATGCGGATTGTATCATTTGCTTCGGTCGGCATCGTGTGTCTCACGGTTAATAAAGTCCAGTGCCTGGGTGGGATCCTCGAAAGTACGTTCCTTACTCCCCGGGAGAGTGACACAGACGGTAGCCGGAAACCGCATCCCTCTATGGATCTCAGCTTCCTTTTCACGTCTCCAAATGCTGCCCTTTTCTTCATCACCGCGATGGTGTAGTCAGGATAAATATGGAGCATCTTCCCTTTGTACATCAGGGGGGCCCGAGAGGACTTACGCAGTATCTCATCCCTCATATGTGTGTAGTGCACGCGCATGATAAACACACGCGGGGAGTCTCCGGGTTTTGGTTTTGCTCGCCGAGATCTATGGGCTCTGTCCAGTAACAGGGCTTTGCTCAGGTGTAGGACGTCTTTCAAAAGTTGAGACACAAACTGTGTAGGCTGACCATTCTCCAGCCCTTCCTCAACACCCGTAAGCCGCAAATTGTTCCGCCTGGAACGACCTTCCAAGTCCTCACATTTTGCTTGCAGCTCCCTCACATCACCTTGAAGTTGGGACACAGTGGCGCGAAGCTCGGTAGTGCAGTCGCCAGTATAGTCGGCGGCTTTCTCCAGCTCCTTCAGTCGTATATCATGTGATGCTAACGAGGTCTGTAGGCTGTAGGCTGGTGACCGCTGCCGATAGCTCGCCCCTCACCGAGTCAATGTCCAGTTCAATTTCATCCTGCAGTGACTGAATAGCTTACCCAATCTTTGCACAGACAGAATCCTGGAGAGAGTTGAGCGAGTCGGAGAACATCTTCGGTGTTAGCATATTACTGCTAGTCGAGGCCTCGGGTGTAGCCGAGCTAGTTGTAGTGGCCGGCGCCATGCCTGATTGAGCGGTGTTACGTTGTTGTTTCGCCTACTGGTTTCGAGTACTTGAAGCCGCCATTGTAGTCTTAAAACTATTGTTTGGCGTTTAAATCACTTTCAGACATAAAAATTACTTGTTATGACAGTTATATAAAGTTTTAAAAGTCGACCTTGTAGGAGCTTGCACGGGACACGTCTACATTCTAGCTCGCGCAACAGCGCCCCCCGTTTTATTATATTCTCTGTGTGTTCTGGTCAAATTTCTGGTCAAATTTGACCGATTTAAAAGTTTTATCACTGAAAAATGTAGTTAATTTGATCAGACTGACCTTAGATTCCATGACTTTGTCCACAAAGAGGATTTCACACACACAAAATAGATTGTATTAATTTAAATATAATTTTGTGTGTTTTATTCAACTTTTGTACACTCTTGGTGTTCCCGGTCAAAAATGGCCAGTCATTAGAAATGAATGAGAGAGACAGCAATTATAATTGTCTAAAATGTATGTATATATGTATAAAAGTGAGCTCAGGTACATCCTCATTTTTCAGATGAACACACACACACACACACACACACACACACACACACACACACACACTTACACACACATGTTTGCATGTGCACACACACACACACACACACACGTTTGCATGTGCACACACACACACACACACTTTGGGTTCCCTGGCAACCACTACGTGAACCTTTGCCCAGCAGAGTTTCAGCACCTGTTGGCAGCTCTCACAGACAGCTGCAATATAGTTTCAATAATACTGAACTTTTCTCTAGCTTTGGTATTTAATGCTTTTATGAGGCCTTGCTCACGGTTCATTATGTGGCAGCACCATGGCAGGCCGATATATATATCTGGCAGTGAGGATGGATTAGAGGAGGAAGAGTCAGAAGCTGAAGATGACAGAATATAATCCAGAGCAAGAAATAACTGATGTGAATGCAATAAATGCATAAATGCAATGCATATATTTGCAAGGTGCATGCAACAATCTGCACATATTGTCCAACATGTGCATGAGAAAAAACACCACTGAAGTTTGAGTTAACCCACTCCACCAAGTTTAGAAGCCTGAATTTTATATCAGTTTTCAGTTTTTTTCTGTTATCAGAAAAAAAACTGATAACTGATTTTTGTTAGTTGTTGTGGTAACTTCGACTTGAAAAAGACAACTCGACAACTTGCTGTTGTGCTCATATGAGCTTTATCTATAACTTGCAAAAGGCATTCTCTTGTACACCGAGGCTTACACTGCTCAAAATGTGAAACACGGAGGCAAAACAATGCGAGAGGGAAAACTCCGGGATTGATAGGATAGACCGCATCTCTTACAAACAGCTACCTTCTAGCGGATTATAAGTATTAAACCAGTTTATAGTGCTCATATTACAACAGTTGTTCTTTAATGTATTAAGATATTGATCTTGGAATATTGTGAAATTGTGTGAAGTGTAGTGTTGGGATAATTTCCTTTGTACACAAATAAAATCTTCCCTGGTCACTTTTGACCAGGAACACAAAAGGTGTTACTTTATGTGACTGTTTAAAATTTTTAAATGGTTAGGGTTAGGGTTTCAAAACAAATGTCTTGGTAACTTTGACCCAAAGTAGTCTGTGATAAACAGCATTCTATGTTTCATCTGATTATTTCTTAAAGTCAAAATAAGTCCAGAAATTATGTTTTTTAGAACTTGAATTCAAGATGCATAAGCTCAGATCAATGAGGCTTACAGGCCATGAATAACAAATAGAAATTCAAAACTTGTAATGTTCACAAGAATTTAAGTTGATAAAAAAAATCTAACACAACAAATAGTGATAATATATGTATTATTATAGTTTTTATGATGAGTCTTAATGGAACGGTCATTTTTGACCGGGAACACAAAATTGTTTAACATGAAATGAACACAACATGAGGGTTAATCATGGTTGTAGGGAGCAAGAGACTTAAGAATTTCATTGGCAGTGATTTCATGGTGTTATTGTTGTGCAATGACAAATGAATTCTTGAAGTCTTGACTCTGTGCCCCCCTGTGAAGAACTGTGTCAGAGTTCTGTAAACGGTCTGCATATCTGTCGATGTCTCGGAGCGTCTCCTATAAAAAGCTTGTTGGCTGGATATTTGAGTTGAGATGGCTCCAGTCTGTTTGTGTTTTTGTGTCTTTCTAACTATTGATTACTTTTCCAAATATATTAGATATCGCATTGATCAAAATATTATGTTGGTTCTCAGCTGGCCTCCCCGTCCAAACAGAGGCTAAAATTAGAGACGTCTCCTCCACCATTGATCTGATGCTTGTCAACTCTTTCTTAAACTCCCTGTTTCCTCTCAGAAATCATCAGATATCACTGAAACCTGATATATTAGTGAGCCGTTGATCGCAGCGCGGCCGTGGAGTGGAAGAAGTGCCCAGTCAGATTACAAATGGTCGTAATAATTTACAGCTGTTTCGGATGATTGTTCACTCACATGGACCTGAGTTTCTCTTTACAGCGTTTATGTGAGAGTCATCTTTGAATCCATGCTGGCATCATCTGCACATATAAACTCAGTTATCAGTCATTTATCTGATAAACTGATCACATCTTTCAGTCTGATTCCCAACAGAGCTGCTGTTACTGCATCAGTAAACTGTACATTAAATACTGTTAGTTATAATTATTATTAAGACTGGCTGCCATAAAGTCACAAATACACTGGAACAAAAACCGCTTTAATCCTTCTTATTTTCATTCTGGTTAAAAAATAAATGACTGATACTGCTGTAAATATAGATATTGTAAAACAGCAGCATCCAGTGAAAGCAGAGTTTAAACACTGCTGTTCTTTAAACAGGGAGGAGAAGCAGCAGTGTGTGTGTTGAAGCGAGGCGAGCTCTCTGAAGGAAAGACATTAAATTATCTCCCAGCTCCTCCGTGTGCTGCAGATTCAATTTCCTCCCTTAAGTGACCTGATGCAGTTTGAAAGTTTGGCTGCGGGAGTGTGACATGTGTGATGTGCGGCCTATTTCAGTCCAAACAAAAACATGTCACAGCTCGCCTCAGCCTCATTTAGCAGTGCTCTTTAATTAATGTTCTCTGGGGGTGGGGGGGGCGCAGAGCTGCTGCAGAGCGGCTTTAACAGTGACTCAAGCTGGCTGCTCCCCCCACACAGAGCCTGTTTATCACGCTCATTATTCCTCACACCCTTAAGATGAAGCTTTGTGTTGGCAAATCTCATTTGTACGTTTGGTGTTTCAGGAGTCGGACAAACTGCAGAGCGACGTGTAGAAATCAAACACAGTTTAAAGTGAATATTCGTCCTGAAGCTCCTCATGGAAACATCCGATCGCCTCTCTGCCTGCTGGTTCAGAGGAAACACAGTCCAACAGCGTCTTCAGGGCGAGGCAGCAGTGCCACCGACGTGACAGCTGCGTCTGTGCTGTCCTCCAAACATCAAGAACATCTGCAGATATCTGGAGTCAGAAACTGAGGCGACTCATGTCTCTGTCAGTCTTTGTGTCTCTGTGGCCATTTTGGGTCTTTTGAAGTTGTTTTATGCTTTTTTTGTAGCCTTTTGCCGTCTTTTTTACATTAATTTGTGGTAATTTTATACCTCTTAGTTGTTTTATGTCTCTTCATAGGTGTTTTGTGGCTGTTCTTAGTCATTTCACATTCTTTGAATCTCTTTTTAGTTGTTTTGCATTTCCTGGTAGTGGTTTTCTATCTCTTGTAGTAGTTTTGTGTCTCTCGTAGTCGTTGTCAGTGTAATAGTTGGTCTTTTGTCTCTCGCAGTCAGCAGTGATGGCGGTGAGGGTCTCCTTCAGATCAGGCCTGTGAAGATGTGTGTCTGAGCAGCAGCTCGTTGTTGATCAGCAGGCGGCGTTTCATCGCTCGCCTCAGGTCCTGTGCTGACGTGTTGTTGCGGGGGCTCGTGTTCCCCCTACATGAGACATTAATTCAGCAGGACAGACTTCGGCCTGTCCGCGGCTCAGACGAGTGTAAGTGTGCGTTAATGTGGTGTCATTATGGAGACAGTTACAACTGTGTGGACCCGCCCACAGACGGCAGCAGACAGAGGAGTCCTCTCTCTGCTGGGGGGGGGCAGGGGGGGTCTGGCCTGCCGACTCCAACTTCCTGCTCTGAGCTGCATGCAAACTAACTGGGCGGACAATGGCTGTCAGTGTGTGACAGTCCGAGGCTGCGGCTCGTCGTTCTGTTATTGATTACATCAGTCGATTCATTGATTAGTTGACCACCGAAAAATAAACTAGTTTGATCACTGAGTCATCGCTTAGTTATTAAATTATATTTAGGATTTATCTGTTTTCTGTATATTTGAGTTTTAGACTGTTGGTCATCACACAAAGTTGAGCTTGATGTGTGTTATCTCATGTAGAAACATAGAAATCTTATGGAGCATTCTACACAACATCTGATATTCTCCAGCAGTTATTTATTTACATCCATCACTTCTTTATCTGAAATAAAATAAAACCACCAGTTTTATTTTCAGCTTCTTTCTGTCCGTCCTTCAGAGTGCAAACTGAAAACATCCAGCTTTAAAAACATCAACGTTTGAGTTTCAGTCAAGAACAGAAGGAGCGTGAACAACCTGCTGTGATGCATTCAGACGTTTCCCTCTTTACTTCCCGTTTATGGATCGACATCAATAAAAGATGCGTTAGCTTTATTGCACATGAGGAAGAAGCAGCCATCAATATTCATATTAGCGTGCAGACAGAGGCTGCCCCCACCCCCCACCTTCATCTCCATGATGATGAGACATCCTGAGTCTCACACAGACTGTTTACGGATTACTTCAACGCATTTTGTGTCTCCTGTTCTTCTTTGTCTGACTTCTATTTTAGGGACTGCCATGCTTTTTGGGACCACAGCTCCCATAATGCTTTGAGTGATGTAAACAGGAAGCACACTTCCTTGGAGACAGTGAGTTAGCTGTGAGCTTGTTTTCTTCTCTGTCAGTGTCTGGTCAGCTGTTAGCAGCTCCTGAATCAGTGGATCATGTTCAGACAACCATCACAGGAAACAGGAAGAGCTTTATTCTGGAGGGACAGCCTACACACAGTGTCTCCCAGGGGGATGGAGCAGGTTCAGGGTCAACACCAAGGCAACCTCAGTTCCTCTGAGGCTGCTCATCGTCTCCTGAACATGAAGAGTTCAGCTCAGTAGGTGGGAGGATGGAAACCCTTGCGCTTCATCTTCAAACATGTCTGCTGAGTCAGAACACAGCTCTGTGTGTTAGCTATGTTAGCTCTAACACAGAGCTAACACAGAGCTGACACACAGCTAACACAGAGCTAACACAGAGCTGACACACAGCTAACACAGAGCTGACACACAGCTAACACAGAGCTAACATAGAGCTAACACACAGAGCTAACACAGCTTAGATTCAGATTCAGATTTCCTTTATTAGTCCCACAGCGGGGAAATTCACAGTGTAACAGCAGCGAGACAAAATGGAAAATAAATAGTAGGAAATGCTAGACACAGGTCAAATAAAAAATAAGAAATAAGATATTTAGCATCTAAAAAAATAAATAATTATAACTTTAATTATTATTATAATTATACCTGTACACAGTACAGGATCTTCCTGAGAATACATATAAGAATATATAATTTCAGTGAACTGTTAGTGAAAAACAGTAAAATGAATAGTGAGGTGAAGTGGAGTGTATTGTGCAAGAGTCCAGTTATTAGTCAGTTATTTATTTGTCTATTATCTGCAGACTAGCGGGCATTTTGTTTGTTGTACAGTCTGACAGCAGCAGGCAGGAAGGACCTCTAACAACTAACGGCTAACACACAGCTGTCTGACACACATGAGATAATAGATAGATAGATAGATAGATAGATAGATAGATAGATAGATAGATAGATAGATAGATAGATAGATATACTTTATTAATCCCAAGCTGGGAAATTACCGTGTAGCAGCAGCATTACACAATAACAATACAAGAGATAAAGAGAAAAAGAAAGAAGAAAAACCTAGACATCTCCACACAATATAAAAATGCAATAACAAAATGTATAGAAATGTATAAATAGCAGCACTGTTTGTAGTGCAAAATAAATATAAGGTGCAGTGAACAGATATGCTACAATGAACAGTGTGTATTAAACAAAACCTATAAAGTTCTTATAGACTGTGTGTTATGACCAGAGTATTAGCTGTTATTGTACAGTGAGATGGCATGTGGCAGGAAAGATTTCCTGTATCTGTCCTTTCGACAGCGGAGCTGGAGCAGCCTGTGAGAGAAGGTACTCCATTGCTGTCTGTCTACTGTGTGATGGAGAGGGTGCTGATCATTGTCCATGATGGATAATAGTCTATTCAGCATTCTCCTCTCCACCACGGTCTCAAAAGACTCCAGCCTGAAACCAAGCACAGAGCCAGCCTTCTTGATGATTTTATCAAGTCTGTTGGTGTCGCTGGCTCTGATGCTGCTGCCCCAACACACGGCAGCAAAGAAAATGGCGCTGGCAACAACAGACTGGTAAAAAATCTCCAACATCCTGCTGCCCACGTTGAAGGATCTCAGCCTTCCTCAGGAAATAGAGTCTGCTCATCCCCTTCTTGTACACAGCCTCTGTGTTAGATTTCCAGTCCAGTCTGTTGTCGATCACCACTCCCAGGTATTTGTAGTCCTCCACCTCTTCCACCACCTCCCCCCTGATCCGTAGTGGCTGTGAAGGCATCTTCTTCCTCCTGAAGTCGATTCACCATCTCTCTGGTCTTGTTGACATTCAGCCTCAGGTGATTCTGTTCGGACCACTCCACAAAGTTGTCTACCAGTGTCCTGTACTCACCCTCCTCTCCCTCTCTTATACACCCGACAACAGCTGAGTCATCAGAAAACTTCTGTAGATGACATGACTCAGAGTTGTACTGAAAGTCAGTGGTGTATAAGGTGAAGAGGAAGGGAGAAGAGCACAGTTCCCTGCGGAGCTCCTGTATCACTGACCACCACATCAGACAGGACACTGCCCAGACGGACAAACTGTGGCCTGCCTGTCAAGTAGTCAGTAATCCAGGAGATCATTGTGTCATCAACACCCATCACCTGCAGCTTCTCACCCAGTAGCAGCGGCTGAATGGTGTTGAAAGGCACTGGAGAAATCAAAGAATGTGATCCTCACAGTGCCTCCTCCACCATCCAAATGCATGTGGGCTCGTTGCAGCAGGTAGATGGACAGCATCATCGACTCCTAAATGGGGCTGATAGGCAAATTGCAAAGGATCCAGAAACTTCCTCACCTGTGGCCTCAGCTGGGCTAAGACCTAGTCTCTCCAGGACCTTCATCACATGAGATGTGAGGGCGACTGGTCTGTAGTCTGCCGGGTCTGATGGCCTCGACTTCTTGGGGACCTGGAACCAAGCAGGACGTCTTCCACAGCATAGGGACTTTCTCCTGACTCAGACTCAGGTTGTACAGATGTCCCAGTACAGGAGACAGCTGGCTGGCACAGGTCTTCAGGATCCTGGGTGTGATGCCATCAGGGCCTGCAGCCTTTCGCTGGTGTAGTCTTTCCAGCTGCCTCTTTACCTGGCCTGTAGTCACCGTTGGGCAGGGGTTGATGCGGATGTTGGAGGAGGGGGAGGGTGGTGGGGGAGAGGGAGGGGGGCAGATGGAGAGGTGCTGTACAGGAGAATGCTGGGGGTGGGTCGAGCCTAGCCATTTGGGACAATGTGGGTGTGTGGGGAAGGCCGGAGGTGTCGTAGGGGGGCTGGCAGGGGGTGAGCTAAACCTGTTAAAAAACTGGTTAAACTGGTTTGCCCTATCCAGGCTCCCTGGCGTCTGCCTGTCTTTCCCTAATATACAACTAACACAGAGCTAACAAACAGCTAACACAGAGCTAATATACAGCTAACACACAGCTGTCACACACAGCTAATATACAACTAACACACAGCTAACACAGAGCTAACAAACAGCTAACACACAGCTAATATACAGCTAACACACAGCTATCACACAGAGCTAACAGTAACTCACAGCAGCACATTCATCAGTGCAGTCTGAGTGTGTTTGTTGAAAATATCTTCAGGTGTGTGTAGCTGATCAGTTTCTGCTCTGTGACCTGTTTTTCACCTTTTCAGGACACCAGAGTTTAGTTTGGTTTGATTCTGTCATGAAACAACCTGCAGATGGCACACACATCCAGATATTCACCACACACACACACACACACACACACACACAGTCTCATACAGGCAGAAATATGTGTCAGTAAAACTGAACTGAAGACTTGTTGACAAAACTGAACAAAAAGGTCATTTTTATCCAAAACACTGTAAACAGTTCACACACACACTGCAGAACAGACACTTAATGCTGCTGCTGTGTGAGACGTCAGTTTTTTATTTAAGCTCAGATTAAAATCACTAAAACATAAAGATGTTTGTAGCTCAGAGGCATAAAGCTCCTTAATGACTCGACTTTAATCCTCACAGACTTTATTCTGCTGCACAAAACAATCTTTGAAAGCCGATGCTTCCTCTGGAGGACAGACAGACAGCAGGAGGACAGACTGACGCTCGTATGTAAAATAAATATCTGACTCAGACCATCTTCAGGACGCTTGTTTTCCATCACAGATCTTCTCGTCCTCTGAGGACTGAAGAATCAAACAAAACAAACGTCCACTGCGGTGCAAAGGCTCATGGGAAGCAGGTGATAAATCCAGGTGTATTTTCAGAAGCTTACCTCACCGCTGTGGGTTCAGGGACGTCGCTATTGTGGTTAATGAGGCTCTGAAGAGGATCAGAACACTTCACAGATCAAAACCTGTCTGAGCCTCAGAGAACAGGATTTATTGATCATCAGAATACCGGCTGATTGTTTTTGTCAATCATCTGACTTATTGTTCAGGTCCTTCATCAGAAACCTTCATGTCAGGACAAAGTCAGCACCTTCTCAGCTTGTTTCCTGTTCTTCAGTTTTCTCAGAGGAAAGAAACTGAAGAATCTGTTCTGGTGTATTCTCGCTCGGTCACAGGTGAGCTCAGGTGTTTGTTGGAGTCGGGTTACACAGCAGCAGGAGAGGGAGAGTGTTCAGGTGCGGTGTCTCGTCTGAAGGTTGGCCTGATTTATTCATCAGCTGCTCTCTGCAGCGTTGTGTTGACTCCACCACAGCATGAATGCTGTAACACACCTGCTGCACCTCGCTACTCAGAGAAATGACAACAAGACAGCAGGAGGTCCTGTAAAAGCCTGGAAAGATCCTGGAAAAGCCTGGAAATTATATGTTTCATAAACACGATTCTCATTTTCATTATTGATTATTCTGATCTATCTTCTTTTGGTTGTTTAATCTATAAAATGTGAGAAAATTTGATCCGTTAGAGTCCAAAGTGACATTTTAGGATGAGACAGAAAACTGTTCAGATCCAGCACCTGAACCAGAACTCTGTGGTCTCTGACCTCCTTCTTCAGCTAAATAAACTATTTAAAGCCTCCTTTAAATAGGCTGTTTTTCTAAATACAGATACGTGGTTCTCACAGGACAAACATGCAAACATGATGATCTTATAGACCATGATGCATTGCTGCAGATGAAACTAGCCAACAGTATATAAAGTCGTTCAAATGAGCTCAACCTGAAACATGTGAACAGCAGTAAAATGCAGCGTCCACATTAATGCAGGAAGATTAATCCAGAAACATCAGAGAAGTCGTTTTTTATTTTGTTGTCCAGATAGCGAAGAAAGTGAGGAAACAGTGAGCAGATGGATCCATAATGAAAATAATCTTCAGTAATAATCTGATATCCAGAGGTTTCCTGATAATCTGAATGTACACAGGAGGGAGGCAGCTGACAGTTGAACCTGGTTTGAGTCCTGAACAGAAGAAGGTCATCTGGTTATTGTGAAGCATATTATGGGATTGCTCTTTAAGCTTTAAAAACAATAAAGTGACACGAACACTGAGCGCCCAGCACGTTTCAGAAGATTGGGAGGAATTTTCTTCCTTCCAAAAGCGGGCGTGTAATCTGCAGCACATTCAGGGTGAACGCTGCGACACAAAACCTCGGCTGAAGATTTGAATATTTGTCACAGTTTAATCTGACTGTGGAATTTAAAATCCGAGCAGCAGCGGGACGAAAAACCTCCCAGGAGGTTAAATGTGTACGTGTGATGAGCTGCAGAGGATTCATCTGTAACATCACTAAACAGCTCGGCTCAGAGACCTACAGAGGACGATCCTCGGACACGACTTGTATCTGAACAGCATCGCGAAAGAGTTTGCAAGATTTCTGCTGAGCGATTAAGACTTTGCCAGGTGTTTTAATCCTGTGAAATAAGATTCTGGGAGGATTTCCTGACCGTCTGACAGCTCGCTGGGCTTCAGACATGGAAACAGCTGAACTCAGATGTTAGATAAGAACCCGACAGGAGCAAAGTGATGAAGAGTCCTGATGAGTTTTTCTCATTTAAGAAGACCCTGGTGTTTCTCTCATTTTCAAGAAGAAACAGCTGCTCATCCAAACAAATCCACTCTGAACTTCCTCTGGTCCCAATGAGAGGTCTGTGTGAGAGTGTGCGCTTTCTCAAAGAACTATTCACTGAGATCAAAAATAAGTATAACACGATTTATTAAAGAAATAGAAAACAAATTATAATAACATGCACAAAAAATAGAGATAATCACAGCGATCAGGCTGGTGGATACAGCGGTTAACAAAAAATATGGCGCCCAGCTCCTCACTCCTCTCTCCTTTGTTACACCTAAACTCGGGCAGTTGAAGAGGTGAATATAAAATGAGCTGGACCCACCCACACCCACGTGACCTAATTATCACTGTGATTTTAAGACATATTCAAAACAATATAACCACAAAATAACCCAATAAACAAAATACAAAAAATCCTATTCCCTATTTATCACATACAATTCATTCATGGATCCTACACTACTGATAATAATTACAGTAATTACATGTATAATTACAATATAGTTACATGTATAGTTACAGTATAGTTACACATATAGTTACAGTATAGTATAGTTACATGTATACTTACACGTATAGTTACATGTATATCACGTGCAGATGAAACCTGTGTCTAACAGATGTAGTCTGCATGCATCAGTTCACTCAGGCGGACGGTTTCACAGAAACGCGTCAGACCATCCCCTCCTTGAACCCTCACCTTACCTGTGGTGGAGGGGTTTGTGTGCCTGAATGATCCTAGGAGCTATGTTGGTAGGGTCTCCCATGGGAAACAGGTCTTGGGTGACGGGCCAGACTAAGAGCGGTTCACAAGCCCATCATGGATAATAAACAATCAAGGACCGTTATGTCGTCTGGATTGGTGTTACCGGAGCCCCACCCTGGAGCCAGGCCCTGGGGTTGGGGCTCAGCAGGCGAGCGCCTGGTGGCCGGGTCTCTTTGCCCCCTCAGCCCGAAACGGCGACGTGGGCCCGCCTTCCAGTAGGCTCACCACCCGCAGGAAGGTCCATGAGGGGCCGGTGCAATGTGGTTTGGGTAGCAGTCGTGGCGGGGGGCCTCGACGACCCAATCCCTGGACCAAAACTCTGGCAATAGGGACATGGAATGTCACCTCGCTGGGGGGGAAGGAGCCTGAGCTCGTGCGGGAGGTTGAGAGGTACCAACTAGAGATAGTCGGGCTCACCTCCACGCATAGCTTGGGCTCTGGAACCCAGCTCCTTGAGAGGGGCTGGACCCTCCACTACTCTGGAGTTGCCCAGGGTGAGTGGCGGCGGCGAGCTGGTGTGGGCTTGCTCTTATAGCTCCCCAGCTCAGCCGCCATGTGTTGGAGTTTACCACGGTGAACGAGAGGGTCGCTTCCCTGCACCTTTGAGTTGGGGATAGGTCTCTTACTGTTGTTTGTGTCTACGGGCCTGAACAGCAGTACAGAGTACCCAGGCCTTCTTGGAGTCCCTGGGAGGGGTACTTGATAGTGCTCCGACTGGGGACTCCATTGTTCTACTGGGGGACTTCAACGCTCACGTGGGCAGTGACAGTGATACCTGGAGGGGCGTGATCGGGAGGAACGGCCTCCCGATCTGAACCCGAGCGGTGTTCTGTTATTGGACTTCTGTGCTAGTCACAGTTTGTCCATAATGAACACCATGTTCGAGCATAAGGGTGTCCATCAGTGCACGTGGCACCAGGACACCCTAAGCCGGAGGTCAATGATCGACTTTGTTGTCGTTTCATCTGATCTCCGGCCGTATGTCTTGGACACTCGGGTAAAGAGAGGGGCTGAGCTGTCAACCGATCACCACCTGGTGGTGAGTTGGATCCGCTGGCAGAGGAGGAAGTTGGACAGACCTGGCAGACCCAAACGTATTGTGAGGGTCTGTTGGGAACGTCTGGCTGAGCCCTCTGTCAGGGAGGTCTTCAACTCCCACCTCCGGAAGAGCTTCTCACAGATTCCAACGGAGGCTGGGGACATTGAGTCAAAGTGGACCATGTTCTCTGCCTCC
>CM041536.1:359290-383022 GCA_023238725.1 Scortum barcoo
TACTTGTTTGTTTTACTTTGCTGTAGTTTATTTCACTATACTGTAGTTTACTGTAGTTTGTTTTCACTGTGGTTTACTATAGTTTATTTTCACTGTAGTTTACTGTAGTTTATTTTACTTTACTGTAGTTTATTTCACTATACTTTGCTGTAGTTTACTGTAGTTTGTTTTTCTTTACTGTACTTTCATACAGATTCGTGGTGTTTAGCGTTTTTCATTCTGTCACCATCAATCAATCGACGTTGATTATCTGATCAGAAAATGAAAATAAAACAGACATTCAGAGGGTCAGTCTGATAAGCACTGACAGTGTGTGTGTGTGTGTTTCCTGTCTGCAGTGTGTTTGTAGTGTGTGTTTGTGTTATTGAGTCCATTCAGAAACACACACACACACACACACCACAGGAAGAACTCTTCTTTCTTGTTATTAAAACGGAAACATGTTTGTTTTGTTTGTTTCATGAACACCAACACATCGATTTATTTTACGAATAGCAGCAGCATGATGCTTCACGTGTTCACGCCTTCACATGTTCATGTGTTCATACATTTGTGTCAGCTGATGAGTGAGTCTCTGTCAGCTCTGTTTGGTCTCTACCAGACAGACAGGCAGATATCAGGGGGTTAACAAAGGTCACTGAAAGTTACTGAAGGTCACTAAAGGTCACTGAAAGTTACCAAAGGTCACTGAAGATCACTGAAAGTTACTGAAGGTCACTGAAAGTTACTGAAGGTCACTAAAGGTCACTGAAAGTTACCAAAGGTCACTGAAGATCACTGAAAGTTACTGAAGGTCACTGAAAGTTACTGAAGGTTACTGAAAGTTACACTTTCTCTCACGCTGGCTCTCACTGTGTTTTCGTCTCTTTGTCTTTCTCTCCAGGACTGAATGCGTTGGTCGCTCCCAGGTGGCCTGTGGAGAAGGTGAGACAGCTGCTGTAACACACAGACAGGCTGCAGACAGACAGACAGACACACAGACAGGCTGCAGACACACAGACAGGCAGAAAGACGTGTGTTCCTGACCCTCTTTACTGAGTCTGCAGCTCTCTGAGCTGATCAATACTAATACTAGTAACTGAGAGACTCATCACAACAAACATCACTGCTGATCATCTGATCTGATCTGATCGATTATTACTCACCTGATTACTTTATTTTACCTTTGTCTGTCCAAACACTCTCAGCCAATAAAGTTGTAATTGAATTGACAGAAAACATGGCTGTAGTACTGTGTGTATACACACAGTACTTTGTACAGTGGTACAGTGTGTATTACTGTGTATCAGTGTGTGTGTTGAAGTATGTGAGTCAGTCAGCAGGTCTGAAGAAGATCCATCACATTTTTAAACTGTTTGAACACAAATGAAGGTTAAAAGAAGGATGACAGATTTATTATTACATTAAACCTGATTTCATAGTTTGTTCATATTTTAACCACCAAAGTGTCTCTCTCTCTTTCTGCCTGTCTCTCTGTCTCTCTCTCTCTCTCTCTCTCTCTGCCTGTCTCTGCCTGTCCCTGTCTCTCTCTGCCTGTCTCTCTCTCTCTCTCTCTCTCTCACATACAGACACTCTCTCTCACACACACATACATACTCTCTCTCTCTCTTAGTGCATGCGTGAGCGTGGTGAGAGTCGAGTGAGTGTGGTGAGCGAGTGATTGTGATCTCTATCTTTTTTTCTATATTTGTGTTTTTTGTATGTGATTTACTTGGTGATTTGACTGATTTTCAGTTTTTTTTCTGGTGGTGGTGGTGGTGGGGGGTCAGTCGGGCATTATGCCCATTGTCAGCAGTCAGGAGGAGCTGGAGAAGCTCACTCGCCGACATGCGGTGAAAGTTTTACCGCAAGCCGGCTGTTCAGTGGAGGAGGTCGGATATGCTGTAGGAGAGGTGGTGGGATTTGAGAGCGTCAAATCGACGTCTTGTATGAACAGTGCTGTGGTGAAAGTGGAGCGGGTGGTCGAGGCTGGCATCGTCCTCAGGGACACGTTCACTCCGGTGTATCAAAGAAGATCACCGTTTCAAACGCCCCACCATTCATTAAAAACGATGATCTGTGCAAAGCTCTGTCCAGGTACGGACAAATAGTGTCCCCCATAAAAATGGTGCTGTTGGGATGTAAATCTCCCAAACTGAAACATGTGGTCTGTCACAGAAGACAAGTTTATATGATCCTCAAAGACGCTGACAGTCACCTCAACCTGACTCTCAACTTTAAGGTTGATGGGTTCAACTACAAGTGTCTTTGTCACTTCTGAAACCATGAAATGCTTTGGTTGTGGGGCCGAGGGGCATCTCATCTGAGCTTGTCCCGAGGCCAGGAGGGAAAATGCTGGCGCCCCGGGCTCGCGGTGGCCGGCGGAGGACGCCAGCTCCTTGGGGCGGCCAATTGCGGAGGACGCCCGGCTCCTCGGGCTCGGCTACGGTTGTGAACGAACATGGTAACAGTTTAATGGAAAAGACAATAGATGGGGGTGAAACAGAAAACATGGTGAGCAGTAAAAATGATAACATGGAGGATGATGTGTCAATGGAAAATGTGTTTGATGAACGATGTCTTAGCATAAACACTAGTAAAAGAAAGAAATCAGCCGATAAAGGGCAGGGGGGAGGTAAAACCAGGAAGACTCTGCAGAGCCTCTCTGATGAGGAAGAGGAGGCTGAGCTGACTGTTTCTCAGGAGGAAAGAATCACCTCCTATTCTGTGGAGAAGATCAGGAGGTTTCTTAGCAGAGACTAAAGGTCAAAGGGCGGTGAAGACTGAGCAGTTCTTCCCTGATCTAAATGGTTTCATCAGGTCTGTGAATCAACTCAGAAAAGACGATGTGTTCAGTGATCAGGAGATTTACAGACTCAGGAAGCTGGTGACTAAGGCCAGAGCTGCACTGATTGAAGATGATGATTAATTCCATGAAGATGTACATTTTATTCTCTGTCACTGTTTTTGTTTTTGCTGTGTGTCTTTTTGCCATGGTGAACATTAATATTGGGACCATTAATATAAACGGTGCACGCTCTGATGCAAAGAGAGAGCTTCTCTGTTCAAACTGTGTGAGCTGAAGAAGCTGGATGTGCTGTTTGTCCAAGAGACTCACAGTGACAGTAACAACGAGAGGGACTGGAGGAGGGAGTGGCCAGGGCAGGTTTTCCTCAGTCACAAACAGTCCAACAGTGCTGGGGTGGGAATCCTTTTCTCCAGAGCTTTCAGTCCTCAGAGTTTGCAGATTTGTCCTAGGATGTGTAATATTCTTCTGATGTTATCAGTTGTTTGTCTATGATGAATAAAACCAGTCTGCTCTAAATTAATGAGGTTAGGCAACAGCTTCTCGAATCTGTGGGCAAGAATAGAGGTGAATAATTTATCATCTAAGTTGAGGACACTAATTGGTCGATAATTCCCACATTCTCGTCTATCTTTCCCCTCTTTCGGGATAACTGAGATAGTAGCCTCCCTCCAAGAGGGCGGGATTTCTCCCTCCAGTAGGACACAATTAAATGTCTTCAGCAATAGTGGGACTAGTTCTGTCCTTAGGATGCAATACCATTGAGAACTGTACCCGTCCGGCCCAACTGCCTTTCCTGATTGTAGTCTAGTGATAGCTGCATTAATTTCCTCTGTTGAAACCGGTTTTATTAAATTCTCATTTTCAAAGTCTGATAGTGAAGGTAGGTAAGCATCAAAGCAATCCTCCTCAGAGGCATCAGGTTGTGAGTATAGATCCCTATAGAAGACCTCAAAACATTCCTGAATCCTTTCCAATTTGGATTCCAGTATATTAGTTTTGGGGTTCTTAATTTTGTAGATAGTACTTTCCTCCTGTTGCTTCTGTAGTTTGTACGCCAGGTATTTTGCTGATTTCACTCCTATCTCATAGTATTTCTGCCTCTGGAAAGTTAGATTCTTCTGAACCTCCTGTGTTTAAATATCATTGATTTCTCCCTGTAGTTTCCTAATTTCCTGCTTTACAGTGGGGTTTGGGTTGTTTATATCTTCCTGTTGCTTCAGCTTTAACCTCGACTGTAGATTTGCTAGTTTTTGCCCTTTGGTTCTTTTCAGGTGAGAAGTAATAGAGATTAATTTACCTCTCATTACCGCTTTAAGCGTATCCCATAGAATAATTGCTGATACCTCTCCTGTGTCGTTAATTTCTAGAAATTCCTTTAAGTCTTATGCCTTTATTTTAGAAACTATGGCACGATCATTGAATATGTGTGAATTAAATTTCCACAGAGTGTTTCATTTTTTTCCTAGCCACCTGCAGAGACATCAGATCAGATAAGTCCCTTGTTAGTATTTCACAGTCTTTAATCTTGAATCTATCCACATTGAACATAAAGAAGTAATCCAGCCTAGCATAGACTTTAAATGAACCAGAATAGTGTGTGTAATCTCTGCTAGATGGATGTAGTTTAAATTGAAGCTTTTCCTGTGTTGTTATCATCTTGGCTAATATCTTGTCTGTGCTTTGGAGTTATCTTCATGCCCAGCGACCCTGGTTTCCACTTCATTAAGCCTTGCGTTTGTTTTGTCCAGCTCTCCTCTGATGTCTTGTAGTTGTGTTTTTGTGTCTTTTCGAAATTCTTTCACCTCTTTCCCAACACCTCTTAGCTCTTTCAGTATCAACATCAAATTTACCAGTTCATCCTCGTTCTCTGTCCCAGCGCTGTCATAGCTAGAAGTGAGGGAAGCGCCCCGGCTACCCCTAGGAGAGCTAACGTTAGCTTCTTCTGTTAGCTGCATCTCGTCATCTTCAACTTGTTCGATAGTTGACTTTTTACCTTTCCTGTTCTTTTTGGACGTCATCTGTGCCCCTTCTCCCTTGTTTTCGTGCACTTCTCAGGGTAGTTAGTTCACTTTGGGGCTGTTTTAATTAACTCTTGTCAAGAGCTCTCTTTCTAAGCCATCATCCCCTCTAGGCCGGAACCGGAAGCCCTCCTATAAACTATTTTCAAAGGTTCTCGCCAACAGACTTAAAAACTTTCTGGATTTAATAATCCACAGGGACCATATTGCATACCAGACAGATCCATCATGGACAATCTCTTTCTCACGAGAGACTTACTTGATGTTTGCAAACCTTACAATATGAATGTTGGAATTATTTCAATTGACCAAGAGAAAGCGTTTGACAGGGTTGACCATGTTTTTCTTTTTTCCACTCTAAGAGCTTTTGGTTTTGGTGATGGTTTTCTATCTCTGTTGGGCTTGTTGTATAGGGAAGCTTGTTGTTTGGTGAAAGTGGGTGGTGGGCTGAGCTGTCCAGTACAGATTCAGAGAGGCATTAGGACAGGGATGTCCTATTTCGGGACAACTATACTCACTTGCCATTGAACCTCTGCTGAATAGATTAAGATCCAGGCTGTCAGGACTTGTGTTACCAGGGTTGCCTCAGCACCCTTCGCTGGTGGTATCAGCTTATGCTGATGACATTAATGTGAGAGACCAGAGAGATGTGCACTTCCTAGAAAACAATTTACAATTGTATGAAAAGGCAGCACCAGCAAAGGTAAACTGGGGAAAAAGTGAAGCTTTTCAGATTGGCCTGTAGGCAGACAACGAAACTGCAGAGTTACCAGGAAAACTCAGCTGGGGAAAGCAGGGCATCAAAATGTTGGGTGTTCTTCTGGGAACAGAGGAGTTTCAGAGGAAGAACTGGGACGGTGTGAGAGAGAGAGTGTGTGCCAGACTGTCTAAATGGAAATGGCAGCTTTCCTACAGGGGAAGGGTCTTGATTGTCAATAACTTGGTTGCCTCGACCCTTTGGCGTAGACTGATAGTTTTACCTCCACCAAGGGGCCTGATTGAAGAACTTCAGAGGGTAATTGTGGGTTTTTTTTGGTCAGGGCAGCACTGGTTGAAATCAACAATATTATACCTACCGACACAAGAAGGAGGACAAGGCCTGATTAACATAACATCATGGGTCACAGCCTTTAGGCTACAGACGGCTCAGAGGCTGCTTTACAGCTTTGGCCTGCCCTGGATGGACACTGCCTGTGTGCTGCTGAGGAGGGCGGGACGTTTATTCTATGACAAACACCTCTTCCTGCTTCAGCCCCAGTCTTCGGATCTAATTGGTTTGACACCTTTCTACCAGTCTGTCTTACAGGCATGGCAGGTCCTAACTTCCCATCGGAAAGACGTGAAGACACCAGGGATGTGGCTCTTTGAGGAGCCCGTTCGGAAAAAACTTCATCACCTTTCAGGTTTTGTCCTCTGTGAGTCTGAGATCCAGACTGAGAGAGGTGGGCTGTGTTAAGCTGGGTCATCTCATGAAAACCTCCATCACTCATCTGGCTGAACTGCTCAACATCAGATCCAACAGACTGCTGCTCAGGAGATCTTTCCCTCCCTGGCTGTCTCTCCTGCTGTGGGGCAGTGGCTTTGAGACTTTGGGGAAAAAAGCGGCCTATCATGTCAGCGTGAAGGTCACAAACTTATGGTTCCTGGCAGAGGTGAAGGTGTCGAGGTGGACAGAGTTTTTTGGCAACGGATCGTCCCCAAGGGGCTGTTGGCAGTATCTGTACAGCCCCCCTGTTGACAAACGGACGGACGACCTCCAGTGGAAGATTGTACACGGGGCCATAGCTACAAACAGGTATCTGGTGCACCTCAATCCTGGCACAGGGAACGGCTGTCCTTTCTGCTCACAGATAGAAACACTACAACATCTATTTACTGAGTGCTCCAGACTGGTCAGACTGGTCAGCCAACTACAGTCATGGTTTCAGGGTTTAGGAGAACATTTTTTTTTTGCCTTATTCATCTATGGTCCACACTACTCTGCAAAAGCTAAATCCACACACACTCTAGTGAACTTCTTTTCAGGACTGGCCAAATTAGCCATCTGGAAAACAAGGAAAAGCCGTGTGAGGAATGAGGGGTCAGAGGACGTGGTTTTGATGCTGACTGGGATGCTGGCAGCTCGGCTCAGGCTGGAGTTTGGTTGGTTCAAAGAACACAAGTTTTTGTGAACATTTGAGGGGGTACAAGATGTGTTGTGTTCAGTCAGAGAGAATAACTTGGTTCTGAATTTTTTATGTCGGTGTGTGTGTGTATATATATATATATATATATATATATATATATATATATATATATATATATATATATATATATATATATATATATATATATATATATATATATATATATATATATATATATATATATGTATATGTGTGTGTGTGTGTGCTTATGTATGTGTGTATATATGTATATATTCCTATATTTCTATTTAAGTTTTTTGTTTTGGGTTTCTGAGTGAATTTGTCTTGTTAGACGTTTTGAGAACAGCAACACTTGTGTAAACAGCACCAGCTAGAAATAAAGGTCTGTTTAAAATAAAAAAAAATCTCCTCTCTCTCTCTGTCTCTCTCTCTCTCTCTCTCTCTCCCCTGTCTCTCTGCCTGTCTGTCTGTGTTGTAGGACCTGTCTGTGGTTTCTGTCTCTGCAGCAGTGCCGGTTGAGGTGTTTTCTGATTTGCTGCTCGACTCTCCTCTGGGCTCCAAGCAGCCGCTCACCAAACGTCACAGGAAATTGCTTCTGAAGAGTAACGTGGTGTCTTCCAGCGCCCCCTCTGGTGGAGAGGAGGAAGTACGCCTCCAGCAGCTGGCAAGGACGCAGGAGTCTCGGCGCCGCCTGCTGGCCGACGTGTGCTCCAAATACCAGCGTGGCATGAGCGAGCGTGGCGTGTCTCGGCGGCAGGTGTCGCGGGTGTACGTGGAGGACCGGTCCAGGCTGCTGTACTGTGAGGTGCCCAAAGCCGGCTGCTCCAACTGGAAGCGGGTGCTGATGGTGCTGGGCGGCAGCGCCACCTCTACGCGAAACATCCCTCACGACGCCGCGCATTACGCCAACCGGCTGCAGCGGCTGGAGAGCTACGATCGCGCCACCATCACCGAGAGGCTGCGCTCCTACACCAAGGTGCTGTTCGTCAGGGAGCCCTTCGAGCGGCTGGTGTCGGCCTTTCGGGACAAGTTTGAGAGTCCGAACTCGTACTACCACCCGGTGTTCGGCCGGCCCATCATCTCTAGGTACCGCGCCAACGCCTCGCGCGCCGCCCTGCGCACTGGCGCCGGTGTCACCTTCAGGGAGTTTGTACAGTACCTGCTGGATGTGCGGCGGCCGGTGGGGATGGACATCCACTGGACGCCGGTCAGCCAGCTGTGCAACCCCTGCCTGCTCAGGTACAACTTCATCGGGAAGTTCGAGAGCCTGGAGGAGGAAGCCAACTTTCTGCTGCGCAGCGTCGGAGCGCCGAGGAACCTCACCTTCCCTGACTTCAAAGACAGGAACCCCCATGCAGAGAGGACTTCCTCCTCCATCACCCAGAGATACTTCGCACAGCTGAACTCCACCGAGAGGCAGAAGGCCTTTGACTTCTACTACATGGACTACCTGATGTTCAACTACCCCAAACCCTTCAAAGACCTGCACTAAGGGGGCGCCTCCCAGGACTCCGCCTTCAGGTTCTTACTTCGGGTCAGGCTGTTGCCCATAATCCACTGCAGCACTGCCGTACTGATCCTGTTTTGAACCTGGCGGCCTGTTTAGCCAGAATGCTGCTGGTATCTGCTGCACAGGTGAGACTGAAGCAGTGAGCTCAGAGTGTTTCTCAGATTAACACCTGAACACCGACTTTGCTCTGTTTGAGCTTCTGTCTGACGTGTCACATCACAGCGGTGATTTCATGGGATTCCTCAAATGATCATTTAGAGGGACGACCACCGCTGACATCACAGCTGGGCGTGGTCACACAGGTGCAACAGATCTCACCTGGCCACGCCCAGCTGTGATGTAACATAAAAGGAATAAATACGGTTTTAAATCAATTTTAAAGATTCCTTTTCAAACTAAATACAATATTTTAAATGATATAAGTGACTTATATTTGCTGATATTCTCTGGCTGTCACAGGTACACAGATAAAAACAAAATACATGATAACATCTGTGTTATAAATAATAAACTGTATACACAGTATGTAATAAACACACTATACAGCAATAATACAGTGATATATATTAATACCAACGGAAGAGTGCTGTGATATTGCATCTAATATGATAATAATACAAGAATACTACAGTACACAGTCAGATAACATTATTGATTATTGTTATTTTACTCCATTAGTAATAACAGTGCTGATAAATCTGCTTTTAAAACTGAGGAATAAAATGATCCCATCCAGCAAACAAATAACTTTATTTTGACATCCTTTGCTTTTATTTTGTACAAATGACAGGAAGTGTACCATTTATTCATCATCATCATCCATTTTTTATTTTAAAGAGCCGATCTGAACCCAGCCTGCCTGAATAAAGGTTTGAACAAAGGTTTAAATAAAGGTTTGAATATGTTCTTTGTTAAATGTTCAGATAAAGTTTGACTGCTGGATGTTTGTGAGGCTGGAGTCAGTCTGAAGGTGTTAATCTTCTTTCTTCTTTAATCAGTGAATCATGTAGTTATTGATCTATGATATATTGATTAGCACAGAGTGTCTTTACCATTAATCTCACAGCCGACAACTTTAATGACTTCTGTGAATTTTCTTTTAAACTTTTCTCTGAAACACGAAGTCGTCTGACGCTCTGAGTCTTGATATGTTCTCGATCTCTGGACGCCTGTAAAAAGGGAACTTATCAAACTGATCTGACATCAGAACAGAGGAGGTCCTGGACTCAGCTGGTCTCTGCTGGTCTGAGGTGAGGACAGTGACCTGCCTTACACTGCCATTTCACCTGTTGCTTTCAGTGGGTTATTTGAATAAAGTGAGACTCTAGTTTGTGATTGTTTGTTTTTATGCAGACGAGACTGAACTTTATTTAAACGTCAGCAGGTTTTTCAGTCAGTCGCTCGTCTGTGACGTTTCCATCAGCGTGTTTCTGTCACAGTTTGCCTACCAGATGCTGTGGGATGATTGTATTAAATGCTGAACTAAAGTCCAGAGACAACATCCGCACATGTGTGTTCTTCTCCTCCAGGTGTGTGAGGCTCAGGTGAAGAGCGGAGCAGATGGCATCCTCTGTGGAGCGGTTTGGCCGGTAGGCAAACTGGAGTGGGTCAAATGTGGGGGGGAGATTTTGGAGATGATGTGGTCCTTCACCAGCACTTCATCATGATGGGGGTGAGTGCAACAGGCCGGTAATCGTTTAGTGAGGTGATATGAGTCTTTTTGTGCACTGGAATGATGGTTGCAATCTTGAAGCATGATGGGACTTTGGCTTGGCTCAGTGAGGTGTTGAAGATGTCCTGGGGCCTTGCGGGTCTTGACTCTTTTCAGGGTTCAAGACATAGTGCTGTTTCTTCCTGCCGAGGGACTTCTTTCTCCGCAGGAGTACTATTTAGTGCCTCAAACCCTCCAAAGAAGTTGTTCAGATCATTGAGGAAGTCAGTGTCATTATCGCATGCAGGAGGGACTGTCTTGTAGCTAGTGATGCCATTCCATATTCTCCTGGTGTTTGTAGGGTCATTAAAAAAGTCTTGTACTTTCTGACTGTAAGTACGTTTAGCAAGTTTGATGCTACAGTTTAAGTTGGCTCTGGCTGTCTTCAGAGCCTCCTTATCACCAGACTTAAAGGCTCTGAGCCTTCAGCATTCTGCGTACTTCCTCAGACATCCAGGGTTTTTGGTTGGCCCTGGTGGTGATGCTGTTTATGACACTGACGTCCTCCATGCATTTGTTGATGTAGGCTGACACAGACATGGCATACTCATCAATATCAGTTTGGTTGTTGTATGTTGCAGCCTCTTTGAACATGTCCCAGTCTGTGCACTCAAAACAGTCCTGCAGTGCCTCCATGGCCCCCTCAGACCACTTTCTCACCTGCCAAACAGTGGGTTTTTCCCAGATCAGCAGGGGCTTGTATGCTGGGATTAGCATAACGGATAAGTGGTCAGACGAGCCGATGTGGGGGTGGGGGGCTGCTTTGAATGCATCCTTAACATTGGTGTAGGCTTTGTCTAAAGTGTTCATTCTCCTGGTTGCAAAGTCCACATGCTGGTGAAGGTGAGGGAGGACAGTTTTCATGTTTGCTTGGTTGAAATCGCCAGCAACAACAAAAATTCTCTCCGTGTGGGCAGTTTGCAGCTCACTGACAGTCCGGTAAAGACACTCATAGCCTCCTTGGTGTTAGCGCTGGGGGGCATGTACACAGCAGTGATGATAACAGCAGTAAACTACCTAGGCAGGTAGAACGGTCTGCAGTTCACAGTCAGGAGCTCAGTGTCCGGTGAGCAGTGACTGGAGACAGATCTAGCATTATTACTCCAGTTGTTGTTGATGTAAAGACACAAGCTGCCACCTCTGGATTTACCGCTGAGTGCGCTGCTCCTGTCGGCGTGGAATGTAGCTAGCCCCTCGATGCTAACAGCGTTGTCCGGGATTGATGAGTTTAGCAGGTTTCTGTCAGAATGATCGCGCAGCAGTTCCGTAGCGCGTAGCGCACCGAGGCTTCGTAAACACTCCGGAGTTGTCGTGTCTACAAAGCCGAAGTTGCTGGATGGTCGCAAATCAAGCAGCTGCTGGTGTTCGTACACTGTATTTTGCTGAGTACGGACTAGATTCACGGTCCTAGATGGTGTGTTTCGGTAAAAATGTCCATAACTGTCGCGAGCCCGTGCAGCCGCAGCCAGACAGGGCGCCGCCATCTTATATTTCGGCAGTTCGACCATGACAATGAGCTTCAATGAGTTCAAATGACTTTTAAAGATGAAAAGTTTCGGATTTAAAATTTGAAATATTTCTTCCAAACGTCACATCTGACGGGACCAAATACATTCAGAATTTTAATGAATCGACACGTAAAGTCAATTTGTATGTTTGGTGCTTCAGCTTTAAGAAGATAAAACAATAAAACATTAATAAATCTGTTTCTGCCGTCAGCTCGTCCTCCTTCAGGGCGGTTTGGACGGAGTCATTCTTCTGTTATTGATCGTCTCACTGGTTTAAACAGGGTGGATAGAATAATAAAAACACCTGTCAAACGGTTCATCAGGCTCCCTGTGACATTAACATGACATCAAACATGCCACGTCCTCACGTTCAGACATCACTTCCTGTGTGTGACTCTCAGCTCTCATTGGTTCCTGCTGAAACAAACATGTTAAAAAGTCTCATGAATTTAAACCAGCTGCTGTTTTATTAAACTAACTGCAGGAAACAGAGCATCTGTTGGGGACTATTTTCAGTGGCGGATGAATCCACATTTGGTGCTTTAATGAGAGTTTGAGGCAGCAGGATGGTGTGTGTCAGTGTGTGTGTGTGTGAGAGAGAGAGAGAGAGGCAGTTTACTGACGTCTGGTAGCAGCAGCAGGTACTGCAGGTGATGTCTTACAGTTAATTTGCTGATGGAGCAGTGAGACGAGAGGAAGAAAACATAAAAAGTGAACATATTTCAAATTCAGAGTTTGATGTTTTCATGTTTATCAGATAATTATATTAAATGTATTATTTGACATCAACTTTCCACCAGTGATGCTTCTTTGAATCGAGAGAGTAAAAATAGTTTTGGGTTGTGATTGTTTAGTTTAAGATAAGAAGTTTCCAATAAAGTTTCCAATAGAAAGTCTGATTCTATTCCTATAAAATATTATATCAATAATATTCTGAACATTTTATCATCAGATGATCAAAATAATCTTGTGTTCAATTAATTTTACATTTTATAAATTATTTTACTGTATTTTATTTCAGCTGATTTTATTTACCGACTGCTGTCAAAGATCCCTGTGACTGTTTACGTCACCTTACAAAACACACACACACTGATAGATATATCATATAATCAGTACACACACACACACACAGAAACAGCACTGCCTTCATCTTCATCAGCATATTAATGTTCCAGCTGTGTTCATGTAAACATCACTGAATATTTATGATTATTGATACACGTAATTGATGATGATTATTGACGTGATTAAACCTGATCCAGACTGGACCTGATCCACATCTGGACCTGATCCAGTTTCCCATCAGCCCCTGCTCCGTCAGTGTTTTTCAGATTAAAACTATTTCTGGTTTCAGAGCAGTTCCATTTAATATTTCAAAATAAAAGTTTAATACTGTGCAGCAGCTTCAGTTACAGCTCATCATTTGTCTGTTAACAAACTCACAGACAGACTCACAGACAGACGGACAGACAGACTCACAGGTCATTGTTTACATGCTGAAATGATGGGTAACGTGTGTGTTTAGTTTTGTTCTTCAGGTGTCAGTCCTGCTCTCACCTGCAGAGGGAGACAACCTGCAGGACACTGAACAGCTGAGAAACAGACGTCTGTCTGTCTGTCTGTGTGCTGTCTGTCTGTGTGTGTCTGTCTGTGAGCCTGTCTGTGTGTCTGTCTGTCTGAGGTCTGTCTGTCTGTGTGTGCTGTGAGGCCTGTCTGTCTGTCTGTGGGCCTGTCTGTGTGTCTGTCTGTCTGTCTGTGTGTGAGCCTGTCTGTCTGTCTGTCTGTGAGCCTGTGGGAGCCTGTCTGTGTGTCTGTCTGTGAGCCTGTCTGTGTGTGTCTGTCTGTGAGCCTGTCTGTGTGTGAGCCTGTCTGTCTGTCTGTCTGTCTGTGAGCCTGTGTCATCTGTCTGTCTGTGAGTGCCTGTCTGTCTGTGTGTGAGCCTGTCTGTCTGTGTCTGTCTGCCTGTGGAGCCTGTCTGTGTGTGGGAGTCTGTCTGTCTGTCTGTCTGTCTGTGTGTCTGTCTGTGAGCCTGTCTGTGTGTCTGTGAGCCTGTCTGTGTGTCTGTCTGTGAGCCTGCCTGTCCATGTGTCTGTCTGTCTGTGTCTGTCTGAGCCTGTCTGTCTGTGTCTGTGTCTGTGTGTGTCTGTGCCTGTCTGTGTGTGAGCCTGTCTGTGTGTCTGAGCTGTCTGTCTGTGCCTGTCTGTGAGCCTGTGAGCCTGTGAGCCTGTCTGTCTGTGAGAGCTGTCTGTCCTGTGGGTCTGTGGGCCTGTCTGTGTCTGTCTGTGAGCCTGTCTGTGTGTCTGTCCTGTCAGGCCTGTCTGTGTGTCTGTCTGTGAGCCTGTCTGTGAGTCTGTGAGCCTGTCTGTGTGTCTGTCTGTCTGAGCCTGTCTGCCTGTCTGTCTGTCTGTCTGAGCTGTCTGTGTCTGTCTGTCAGTCTGTCTGTCAGTCTGTCTGTCTGTGTCTGTCTGTGAGCCTGTCTGTCTGTCTGTGAGTCTGTGAGCCTGTCTGTGTGTCTGTCTGTGAGCCCCTGTCTGTGTGTCTGTCTGTGAGTCTGTGAGCCTGTCTGTGAGCCTGTCTGTGTGTCTGTCTGTCTGTGAGTCTGTGAGCCTGTCTGTGTGTCTGTCTGTGAGCCTGTCTGTCTGTCTGTCTGTCTGTTCAGAGCCTGTCTGCCTGAGTCTGTGAGCTCTGTCTGTCTGTCTGTCAGAGCCTGTGTCTGTGTGTCTGTCTGTGTGTCTGTGAGCCTGCTGTGTGTCTGTCTGTGTGTCTGTGAGCCTGTCTGTCTGTCTGTCTGAGCCTGTCTGTGTGTCTGTCTGCAGTCTGTCTGTCTGTCTGTCTGTGAGCTGTCTGTCTGTGCCTGCTGTCTGTCTGTCTGTCTGTCTGTCTGTCTGTGAGCCTGTCAGCTTCTGTGTGTCTGTCTGTCTGTCTGTCTGTGAGCCTGTCTGTGTGTCTGTCTGTGAGTCTGTGAGCCTGTCTGTGTGTCTGTCTGTGAGACTGTCTGTCTGTCTGTCTGTGAGCCTGTCTGTCTGTGTGTCTGTCTGTGTGTGTGATTCTGTAACTCAGTGTAAGACAGACAGACAGACAGACGGGGGAGGGGGGGGTGAGGTCTCTGTGACCTCTGACCTCTGCTGTGATCCAGCAGCACCCACCTGGTTCCTGAACACTGAACTCGAAGAAGACCGACTCGACCCAGACTGATCTGAACCGGACCCAGGTCCAGGTCCTGGTCTGAGCAGGTAAAGCGGGTCAGTGCGCAGCCTCCGTGTCTCTGCGCAGTAATTGAAATGGCGCATGTGGCCCCAGGCTGGGGGGGGCAACATGACGACAGACGTCATTGGCTCCGCAGTTATACGGAGCAGTGAGGGGGGGCAGGATCAGATGCTGCGCTCAGTTTGATGGATGAGACGGATCCGGGCCGTCCGACAGAGACCAGAGACCAGATCCGTCCTGAAACCTGACCGCGGCCCCCGGGGGGGTCTGAAGGGCCCCGAGCAGGACTTCATCAGCCCTCCTCCTCCTCCTGCCGCCGCTCGGAGCCGCTGGTCCTCCCGCTCACAGACGGACGGACGCCGGGTCCATGTCCTCGGTGTCGGTGTCAGTGTCCTCGGTGTCCTCGGTGTCAGTGTCCTCGGTGTCCTCGGTGTCGGTGTCAGTGTCCTCGGTGTCCTCGGTGTCGGTGTCCTCGGTGTCGGTGTCGGTGTCCTCTCAGGTAAGGACGCGCAGCTTCACTCACTTTGAGACGGAAAATTCACAGTCGGTTTGTTTCGAGCAGCCGCGATACGCGCTGATACCAAACTCCATTTAAAATCTGACTGTTTTAAGTCCTCGTCGGTGTGTCGGCCTGTATCGATCCAACAGTTCGATAAATCTGATCATATGTGATCAGAGATGGCGTGAAACACTGTTGAACACATTAACTGTCCAACAGCAGCTGTTTTTAAACTAAATCTGAACAGTTTCTGAGATAATGTCTCTGCCAGCTCCCCCCATCAGCGCGCTGTGTGTGGCGGCAGACAGCGGCTGAGTCCGGGGTAAAAAGTCCGGATTATCCCCGCTCAGGGTTCAGTCTGTGGATCATTTATATCCCGAATTTACCTCAAAACTGTGCACTTTAAAGAAAACCTTAAATCAGAACCAGGCGACACTCGACGTCCACGATCAGCAGGGCCTCGATAAATGATCGGATCTTTAATGGAGTCTGGCCTGTAGCTGCTCAGCTCTCTCTCTCTCTCACACAAACACACTCTCACACACACTCTCACACACACACACACACTCTCACACACACACACTCACACACTCACACACACACACACTCTCACACACACTCTCACACACACTGGTCTGTGGTTTGGCCTGGGGGGCCGTGCAGGCCTGGGGGGGCAGAGGCTCTGAGCCTCCTGTTCACCTTTCATGCTTCAAAGCTTCTTTTTACACACGGGGGGGGGATTCAGAGAGAGGCTGGCCCGGCAGCCCCCCCAGGTCATCACCACCCTCTGTTTCATCTGTGAGCCCCCCCTCCATGAATATTACATCCATAATGACTGGGCCTGCTTTATACTCACATGAACAACAAATACTCCATTACTACAGTACTTAAAGTATCAGCCCCCAGTGAAGGCCACCACCTTGGTCTGGTGTAACCCCCCCCCTGGAAAGAGGTCCCAGAACCTGCCCCCCCATAGTGGGGCGACCTGATCAGCCTCTCTGACTTCAGGCTTCAGAGCAGCAGAGGATCCTGGGATATGTAGTGAAAACAGAATTGAAATTAATCTTTACTGTGATATTTATATATCATTGTATTTAAATAAATATAACTGTATTTAAACTGTATTTAAATACATATCACTGTATTTGTATGTATTTCTGCACACGTGCAGTAGCGTCCTGTGTCTCAGTTTGTTCTCACCTGTGCTCACCTGTGACAGGAGGGGCGGAGCATGTCCAGGATGTCCCTGAGCCGCTCGCCCGTGTCCCCCATGACCGCCCAGGGCATCCCGTCGCCCGCCCAGCTCACCAAGGCCAACGCCCCCGTCCACATCGACGTGGGGGGGCACATGTACACCAGCAGCCTGGCCACGCTCACCAAATTCCCCGAGTCCAGGTGAGACCGAAGGAGGGTTACTATGACAACAGGAAGCAGGTGATGAGGCAGCAGCTGACCACATCACACACACCCGTCCTGATCTATTGATCTGTAATATTTATTGTTTTATTAGCAGCTAAATGTAATGGAGTAAAAAATACAACACTTCCCTCTGAGAGGAGTAAAGGAGAGAGGAGGTGATGAAGAGGTGGTTAGCGTCGATTTAGAGTTTTCTCATTAAATCATCACAAATGTGAAGTTAATTATGACTTAATGATTTTTTTTTTCTTGATTTAAAACAAATCTGATGTTCAGACTCAAACCTGCGTGTCGGTCTGACACTTCCTGTCTGTGACTCTCAGCTCTCATTGGCTCCTGAAGATTTAAAACTTAAAGATTCATTATTTTTAATAAAGTCTCAGTGATTTAAATCAGCTGTTTACCTCCGTTTTTATCAAACAAACAGGAAATTGTTCATTTTTGGGGACTATTTTCAGCAGCGGATGAATCCACGTGTGTTGTTTGTATCAGCAGGATGTGTGTGTGTGTGTTGACATGTGTTTACTGTGTGTGTCGTCAGGATCAGCCGTCTGTTTAACGGCACTGAGCCCATCGTGTTGGACAGTCTGAAGCAGCACTACTTCATCGACAGAGACGGAGACATCTTCCGTTACATCCTCAGCTTCCTGCGCACCTGCAAGCTGCTGCTGCCCGAAGACTTCCAGGTAACTGATCCAGAAACAGAAAAACACCTGACAGGGGGCAGACCTTTGGTTATTTATTGGTATTATTGATCAAAACACATTATTTTGACCTTTAATTTATTCAGATTAAAGGTGAAAATCCCTGTACAGAACAAGATATAAAGTATAAAAAACCTTTAATAATAATATAATATGTGAGTGTTTTCATTCTTATATATTATATTTATATATATATATATATATATATATATATATATATATATATATATATATATATATATATATATATATATATATACATAAAAAAAAAAAAACATGAACTCCAGGTGAAATAGATGATTTGTGTTCAACCACCGACACCACGTTGTCTTCATTGAACAAACAGCAGCGAGAATCTGAAGCTTTAATCAGCCGGCAGCTGCAGAGAGAGTGTGTTTTACTAAGAGAGTGTGTTTTACTAAGAGAGTGTGTGTGTGTGTGTGTGTGTGGTGGGGGGTTTCTGCCTGTAGTTAACGAGCACTGCCTCTGTTATTCTGCTCAGGATGACTAAAAGCAGCCCCGCAGACACAGCCCCTCTTTATAAAACTATCCTTCGCTCGCAGCCTGTGATTTGGGGGGGGGCGGGCAGGAGGCGCTTTGATACAGCGTGGAGCCTCGGGCCCCCAGCGGCTCTGTCAGCAGCACTGAGGAGTAAAAACACCTCCTTCAGTGAAAGCAGAGAAAGAAAGATGTTTAGATTTCAGGAGGAGAAACGTGATTATTAAATATTCACGTTTTTCTCGCTCACAGATCCAGAACAGATCTGAGATCAGCTGATCAGGACACGAAAAGGAAAATAATCAAACAAGCAATAAATAACCAATAATCAAGAAATAATCCACATCCAGCTCTTCTCTTCACCGTCTGCACTTCGAAAACTCGAGTCCGTTTGAATGTTTTTGATCAGATGTGTTTTCAGAGGTGTGGTGGTCATCATGGTTACAGTGAATGAATGAAGTGGATGACAGGATGAAAACAGATGAAACAGTTTGAAGCTGGACTCTGGTCTCTAACTGTCCCCCATCTCCATCAGGACTTCCCTCAGCTGTACGAGGAGGCTCGGTACTACCAGCTGATCCCCATGGTGCGGGAGCTGGAGCGCTGGCAGGCGGAGCGGGAGGCCCAGCGGGCGTCGCCTTGCGAGTGTCTGGTGGTCCGGGTCACCCCCGACCTGGGCGAGAGGATCGCGCTGAGCGGAGAGAAAGTCCTGATCGAGGAGATTTTCCCCGAGACAGGAGACGTCATGTGCAACTCCGTCAACGCCGGCTGGAACCAGGACCCCACCCACGTGATCCGCTTCCCTCTCAACGGATACTGCAGACTGAACTCTGTGCAGGTGAGCCCACACCTGGACCACATCAGGGTCCAAAGACCAGGTCACAACTGGACCATGTTAACAGGTCAGTTTGTAAAAAAGGTGCGACAGAGACCTGAACATCAAAGACAGCAGGACTTTAGACCTGAGTCCCTCCAGAACCAGGACCTGATGACCGAGACTGGATTGTAGTTGATGTGTCTGTCTGTCTGTCTGCAGGTCCTCGAGCGTCTGTTTCAGAAGGGCTTCAGCCTCAAGGCGTCCTGTGGGGGGGGCGTGGACTCGTCCCAGTTCAGCGAGTATGTCCTGTGTCGTGACCTGCGGCACAGCCAGTCCATCACCAGTACCCCCATCCGGATCAAACAGGAGCCCCTGCACTAACCCCCCCCCTTTCAGAGACCTTTGACCTCTGCAGACAGAAATAGACTGAATATCGCCCCCTGCAGACAAACCAGTGGAAAGGCCATTTTAATAAATGTACGGAAGCCACGGGGCAAATAATTTAATTCTTTTTATAAAACTGCCATTTTGAAAATGTATATTTAATGTATTTGTTAGCTGACTGTTTTTCATTTGTACAGACGTATTGATAAAAAGAAAAGTCTGGACTCTCTGCTTCTTTATCATTTTCTTTATTTCATTTTTTTTGCAAAGGTACAAACAACTGTAAAACTGCATTGCCTGAAATGCGTCAGGATTGAATACAGAATGTAGGAAATATAAATAGTCGCAAAAATCGTGTCCTTCCAACAGATGATGCTCCGCCGGGCGCCGCGAAGCCCCGACTGACTGAATATACAGTACATACACCACAGCTTCGTTAGCAGAGCTATGTGCTATACAAACCAAATGCCCCGTAGGAGGGAAAAAAAGACATTTAAAGCGTTAAAAACCTTCAATGTACACACCCTTTCCAATAAGTCATCTTAAAAACTTTCAACAGCAACCCATGAAGCGAAACTGCATATTCAACTACTGACAAATTAAAATGTTCAACAGTACGAGGTCGACGCTCAGATGGGACTCGAGTCTGATGGTTCATTAGATGAGCAAAGAGTGAAACCACACGTCAGCTGGGAGGAAGAGGAGGAGGAAGAGGAGACTGCAGGAATGTTGATCTGAAGCTTTTTGTCTGTGAACCTTCATGAATGAAGCCTGAGTGAGTTTTCATGGTCGGGGGGAGAACCAGCTCCCTGTGAGGATTCACCGAAACTAAAACTCAACGTGTCAAAGGAAGCGTTCAACATCCGCTGAAACCTGCTTCTCCTCTTCCTCACTGAGCCACATGACTCGTGTCTGTTCTGCAGCTGCTTAGCATAAAGACTGCAAACGGGAGGAAACAGCTAGCTTGACCGTGCAAAGGAAACAAATGCTCTGATTAACACGTTAACACATTAATCACTCTTTTGCTTTATCAAAAAAAAATCAAAGAAATACTACAATTAATCTGTTAGGTTCTGTTTTTTTCTGAGAAAATTAGAGGAGTTTCCAGTCTTTTTGCTAAGCTAAGCTAAAAGCCCCCCCCCACTTGTAGTCTTTATGCTAAGCTAACAAGCTGCTGTACAGACGTGAGAGAATCACGTGACTCTCAGGAAGCAAGAGGAGAAATTCACTAAATGTTCAACTGATGCTTTCATCTTTAAAGTCTGCGACCAACACACACACACACTAAAATGATCTCCCAGCTGTTTTCATCAACGTTCATTTGAATTCCTCTTGACAACAACAATCGATGACATGATGATCAATAAAGCTCCTCAGATCTCTTTACTCTCCGCCTGTCAGCCAATCGTGTGACCAAACCGAGCAAACTGATCTGAGCAAGATCACGAAACGTTACAGAAACTGAGCCGGCATCTGAGCGGCTTCGGACACAGAACGGGAAGATGAGACTGGAAAGGCACCTGCTCAGGTACGGCGGTGAGTCCAAAGCTCGCGAAGAACCCGTCAGCTGGATCAGCGCTCGGACTTCACATTATTCACCTCAACGTTTCAGAGCCACGTCTACTGAAGATGGACTCCACACACGCCCCCAGAGAGAGTGTCCAGGTGTGTCCAGATGTTGGTCTGATAAAAGTTCTCGAGTGATGTCACTTGAGTCAGCCTGGATTGAATGAAACGTGTGTAACACACCACGACATCGCACCCTGCTGACACAGGAAGAGCTGCATTGTGGGTAACAGCAATGAGGAAGAAAAATGAAAAATGTGTCTAACAAAACAAAAAACAAACAAAAAAAAAAGTTGAGGTTCGATCACACCAGAATTTAAAACAGTGAAATTTCTCTTCAACTCAACAATTTCCCAACAATTCAGAGACCTTTAACACAAATTTAGTAAAAGTAAACCTTTTTTTCATGTCAAGTTTCACTTCGGTGAACTTTGACGACCTCATGCTGTTTACCGACTGTTAGTTATCACATCACGTCAGATTGATCAGACTGATCAGGTTCAGTTCACTGTTCCACTTTCTGGAGTAAGCAGGACTTTACAGGAGCGTGACGATAACTGGTGGAGCGATGCAGAAAGTGAGGCGCCTTTTCAAATTAGAGCAGGAGACATTAAAAAACTGAAGGTGGGGGTCCAGAAGACCAACTGAAGGTCAACAGATGCTGCAGCGTGTGCAGATGAAACCTGTGAGGACTGAGGTTGAAGTGTGATCCAGTTTGTGGTCTTGCAGTGGGCCAAGCACTCCTCCTGGGGGGGACTCCTCATTTCAGCAGCGCCTTGTAGAGCATTAGCGAGCGAGCTGTGGAACGGTCCTGCTCCAGACAGAAGATGAAGTCCCTGAGGTTAACTCGTGTGATCCGCTGACGGAGCTGCTGGCGGGAGGAGGCAGCCGTGGAGGAGCCTGCACCTGAACCTGAGGCCACCTGAAGGAGACAAGAGAGAGACAAACACACAAGATCAGAGCTGTTCATGAGTTTAAACGTCTTTAAAACACTCAGAGAAACCACGTGATTGTTTCAGAGGCCGACTGGATGTTCTGGATCGAACCTGAACCTCATGATAAGACTGTCAGGACTTCCTGTTTCACCTGGATCCTGAATCATCACTAACATGAGCTGCTTTAATCGCTCACTGAGTCCAGACCTGCAGGATCACCACACCTTGGTGTCTCAGGTGTGCCTGCAGCCTGAGGCCAGGTAACACCCGGTCCCTGCAGCTACTGTTCAAACACAATTCGGAGACGTTGCTCCAACAAGCCCGGCGTGATCTGAGCAGTAATCCTGTTCCCAGCAGCAGCAGGGACTCGGGCTTCTCCTCCTGCTGGGCCTGGCTCCGCGGGCCGAAGCCTCTCAGACCGAGCAGGTTTCTGAATGAAGCCTGAGGCGAAGACTCTGATCACCGAGACTCAATCAGTTTACCTGCTGGTGAAGAAAAACTACGTCTGGAGCTGAACATTAGAAATGAAGCTGTTTCCCACCATCTGTCAGAGAAACATTTTTATATTTGAATCTTTTCAGGCGACATTCTCTGATCCAGCTGACCACAGATTATATTTAATCTGAGTCTGAGAGCACACACCGAACATTTAATCTGCACATATTCATGATGTATCAACAATTAACGAGGCTTCATAACTAATAATTAACCCACACTGACTGAAATCAATCAGACGATGTTCGCTCTGAGCCGCTGTCCCATAAAGTCAACAGATCTGTTGGAGTAAAGAGACGAGCAGCACTCGTGTTTCTCTGTTTAAATCAAACTCTTACCGCCTTCCTTCTTCACTTTACACATTAAAAACAACGTGTACACAAAGAAACTAATGAAACTGTTCGGCCTTCAGTTTTCTCCAAATTCAAAGTGGATCCATCCAGAGTGATCCCCGGCGCTCGGCCCGTCACAGCTCAGGGACCCAGTCTGAAGTTTCCTTGGCTCTTTGGGGTGACAGTCATCAGTAAGAAAACCTTCTGACGCCTCCTGAGCTCGTTTGTGTGGTTAAAGCTCAGCTGCATTTTTAGAAGCATTTTTTACATCCCGATCAATCGATCAATAAATCGAATGCTGCTGTAGGACTGTTTTATTCAGATTAAAGTAAATCCAGGATATTCTGCCGGATTATTAAACGGCTTAGTCCTGATCATCTATGAATCTAAATTTCTGAAGTGAATCTAAACACACAGGACGCAAAGTCGTCGGCTCTACAAAATAAGAGTCTGATGAAGTGAGGGAGCGTTTAACGTGATATTTAAAGCTTCCTGTGGTTATCAAACTGTTTTCTCATTAAACTGTGAAGCTGCAGGCGGAGCTGACGGCAGCTCGCAGGAATGAAGCTGCACAAGCAAAAGAGTATTATGAAGACACACACCGCCTGTAGGCACACACACACACACAGTATACAGAGAGAGAGAAACACACACACACACACACACACACACAGATACACACACACACACACACAGAGAGAGAAACACACACACACACACACACACAGACACAGAGAGAAACACACACACAAACACACACACACACAGATACAGAGAGAAACACACACACACACAGAAAGACAAAATCTGAAGAAGGTTTAAAAACATGAAACCTTCATGAGATAATGAAAGATTCAGAACTGAGCACAAGGCTGTGTTAATAAAGTTACAATAAGATCTGTGTTAATAAAGTTAAAATGAGATCTGTGTTAATAAAGTTACAATGATCCTGTATGATTGGAGCAGAGTGAGACCTCTCTCTAAGTGATCTCACATCAGGTCAATAATTTCAGTTTCTTGTTTTAAATAAGTCTCTTTTGTGTTTGGATTGAGTGAAATCAGCTGTTTTTTAGTGAGACGGATAATTAAAGCATCAGATCAGACTCAGAGTCAGCAGACAATCAATACTACAAGACTGATCAGGATTAGGATCAATAGATTTACATCACTAAACTTTACACAAAGATCTTCTCT
>CM041536.1:383522-408522 GCA_023238725.1 Scortum barcoo
TTCTTGCATTTCTTGACGTTTTCCTGCATCTCCTGTTTGTGACATTAAGAGCCACTGATGAGTATCACAGCACGAGTACAAACAGCACAAGTATCCTATTACAGGTAACGAGACTCCACCTGCGACACCACCGTGACTCTGCCGGCGGCCGTGGAAGTGGCGGCGGGCGTGGAGCTGCTCAGGGAGGTGGACAGGACGCCGGCAGGCTTTGTCACGGGCGCCCCCCCGGCTGTTATCACCGTCTGGGCCTTCTGAGGGGTGGTCATCTTCACCGACACCGCCGTGCCGCCGGGGGCCACAGTGATGGCCTTCTGGGAAACAAACACCATGAAGGAAACAGCAGAAAACTATCGATGCTTTGATTTGTTGTTCCCGTCGTTTCGTCCTTTATCTGAAGGGCTGATTCTGCTAAACTCGTGTTTTTTAGATCTGATGCTACTGAACGAGCTGAAGTTCAGAGTAAAGTGGGAACTTTCCTATGATGTATAAAGAGTTTATTACAGAGACCTTCACATTAAGAGACTGACGGCAGAGTCAGTCTGTGCTCAGTTCATCGGGAGGAAGAAAGGACGGGACACTAACCAAATCTTTAAAAACACAACCTACAAAAACTTTAAAAAGCAGCTTGTAACTGAACTAAAAGTGGCTTTTCTGCTGGTAGATTTAGTAGTTGTTGTAGTAGTTTGCAGGATCATCTGATACCTGTACATGTGTCTGAAGGTGTCTGAGGAGCTGCTGTGTTAAAGCTTTATCAGACGTTCGTAACACTGACGTTATTTTATGTGTTTAATGAGTCGTTTCACGTCGACCTGCCCACAGAATGTGATGATGTCATTACAGGTGAGTGTAAGACAGGAAACACACCTGTACGGTGGTGGAGGGGGGCTGAACCATCCGGGTCTGAGCGGGGGAGGCCAGGCGGACGGTCTGAGGAGCCTGCAGACAACAGCAGCAAAGCATGATGGGAAATCTGACTCAGGTCATGAAAGGACAAACAGCCGACCTTTCAGGTTTATTGATGCTGATCCTTTGATATTGATTATCTGTCTGATCTGATATTTACCTGAATGATCAAATCGGATTCTGATACTTTAAACAGTTGATCCGAACACTGAAGGTCCTCATCCAAACTTATTGATCTGATAAGAACAAGAGTCCTGAAAGTGAAACACAGTAAAACGGGCCTGGATCAGCCCGATCCTGATCCCTGATCCCTGATCCCTGATCCTGATCCCTGATCCTGAACCTGAACCTGAACCTGAACCTGAACCTGAACCTGATCCTCTCTGCTGGAGCTGCAGCCTTATGAGTATCCAGCAGTCCCTTGGAGGACCTCAGACCCTGAAGAGATCCGGATCGGATCCAGACCCACAGCTTATCGGACCTACCGTGGTGGCGGTGCTGACCCGGATGGTGGCGCCCGCCGTGGGCGCGGCCGGTCTCTGGGTGATGTTGGCCACCGTTTGACCCTGCTGTGTCTTGGCCTGAGCCTGAGCCAGAACCTGCTGAGGGACCATGACCAGCTGGCCCGTCTCCGTCCGGACCAGAACCATACCTGAGGAGGGGGCAGAAACGCGTTCAGAGCTCAACACTGAGGAAACACGGACCAGTCGATCAGTGATCAGTGGAAGAGGAAAACAAACATTCAGCTGCAGGATGAAAACAATGATTAGTCTTTAAACCGGCTGATGGATCAATAGTTTCTATTGGTGTTTGATTAAAACCAGCGTCTGCTGAGAGGAAGTGATTCACCGACTGAACGGTGAACATCCATCAGTTCATCCAGCGAGAGAAACTTCAGCTCAGTTTCATCACTCGGCAGCTTGACTGTGTTTTCAGAGATCAGCTGATCACAGACGGATCCTGAATCTGAACCTTCAGTTTGCTCCTGTCAGACGCCACCAGCAGCTCTGACATCACTTCCTGTCGCTCTGAAGGCTTCCTGAATCCTCGAAGACTTTAAACACCTTTTAAAAGGAAGAACGAGTCGGTGAAGCATCTCAGATATTAAAGTTTAAAGAATAAAAGTCTGAATCTTTCTGTGTTCTTATGTTTTGAAGCGAACAGGAAGATGTTCGAGGATTCAGGAGAACCTACAGGAAGTGATGTCAGCAATCACTTCCTGTCCTGACGGGGGGGGGCACATGACAGTCTGGGGACAGGTGAGTCCTCAGGTGTAGGGGGGTGCATTTGCTCACCTGGAGGCATGGTGAAGCCGGGGGGCAGCTGGATGGTGGTCTGCTGCTGAGGCCGGACGGCGAGGGGGGGCTGAGGAGCCGCCGCGCGGGGGGAGCTCGTCACCAGCCCGGGTCTCTGCTGCTGGAGGGGGGGGGGCGCCACAGGAGCGCCCGGCGGCCTCACCACGGCCCCTGCAGGCTGGCCCAGCCCGTTCACCGCCGGTTTGGCCCCCCCGGCCGCCGTGCCGGTCTGAGTCTGGCTGACGGGGGTCGGGGCCGCAGAGGGGGGGGGCTGGCTCGGCACCAACACCTTCGCATGCATCAGAGGGCTGCTGTGGTTCACCTGAGGGGGGGGGCCCGAGGGGGAGGCCGCCCCCTGCTGCACCCCGGCCTGGACCCCCTGATGGACCCCCTTCGGGTCCATGCCGTTCTGGGCCACGCTGGGGGGTCCCGGGAGTCTGTGCAGGGTGGCGGCCCCCCCGGAGGACTGCTGTGCCGCACTGACAGCGCTGATCACCGAGCCGGTCCCGGCCGGGGGGGGGGCCGAGTTCACCAACTTCACCGCGGCGCCGCCGTTCAAACTTTGAGACCCGGGGGGGGCCGACCGGGGCTGCTCCGGGGGGGCGGCTGAGCCCGGAGCCGGGACGGCAGCCCGGGGGGGGGCAGCAGCGGCGGGCTGAGCGGGCAGAGTCCCGGGTCCCGGTGCCGGGGACGCGGTGGGAGCAGATGTTTGCAGACCGGGTCCTGGTTCCGGTCCCGATCCCGGTCCCGATCCCGATCCCGGTCCCGGCCCCGGCCCGGCGGGTCTCCCGGCCCCGGCAGAGGAGGTAGAGGAGCAGCGGGTTTTGGCGGCGGGGTCCCGGTCTACTCCGGGTCCGGGATGCCCTTGTTGCGGATCCTCTCGCTCTTTCCCTGAGAAGTGTCTGGCGGCCGGCGGAGCTCCGGCAGCGGGAGCGGAGCTGTCGCCCAGCTGAGACTCCAGAGAGCCGACCAGGTCGCTGACCGCCTTCTCGTCCAGCTCGGTGAAGAGCATGTCCTCCAGCGGGTCGGAGGCTCCCGCCATCTTTGATGTCGGACCGTTGTGCAAATCGTATTTTAGAATGTACGCATGCGCGGAGGATCCGTGCTGTTTTCGAGCGTAGAACCAGAAGAAGTAGATGTGACGTGGCGCTACGTACAGGTGAGAGGACTCTACCTTCAGATGAAGTTTGATCATTCATCAGTTTTATCACCCTGACATTTATTTACTGAATCTTACCAGCTCCCAGCTACACTCACTGAAATACAGATATTTTAGACTTTATTATTTTTTATTAGAAATATCAGCTGGTATTAGTTTTGAGCATGACGTAATATTTGTAGAAAATTTGTGAGGATTTCAGAATAATGAAGAATAATGAAGATAAAGTGGTGTTTTTAAGTCTTCGCCATATGAATCAGTATTTAGCAGGCTTTATCTTCACATATAAAACACATTTTAACACATTTAATTTTTGTGTTGTTTGTCTGAACTCTTTGACCTTTAACTGATCAGATGTCAGATTATATGCTGAATTTTACAATCTGCCTGAAATAAACTAATTTAATATTTAATATACATTTTTAATAAATGTATATTAAATATTAACGCAGGCAGCTCGTTGTTATTTTTAGAAACACAGTTCTGGAAGGTAACTAAGTAGATTTAGTACTATACTTTAGTCCAAATTTGAAGTACTTGTATTTTACATGAGTATTTCCATTTTCTGCTTCTTCATACTTCTAATCCACTAAAGGTTCATATTTTACTTTATGCTGCTCTGCATTTATCTGACAGCTTTAGTTAACCTATTATACAATATAATAATTAATGTCATCATTTCCTGATCACGCTTTATATCAGTGTTAGTGTGTTTTTCCTCTTTGACTGTCTCCTTGGTACATCACAGACTCGTGGATATAGGGAGTTGTGTAGGTTGTAGGTTGAATGTGTGATCTGACACAGTCCTATATGTGGTTTGAACTCACATCTTCACTTTACACGGCTCGTATGCACACATTCCTTTGTCTTGTGCCACACAGCTCGTGAACACATGAAGAGTCTTGAGAACAACTTGTTGTCATCTCTTTATTTCAAACCACCACGGAAAAAAGTATCCCAACAATCAATAAGGTTGTTAAATGAATAAAGTCATATATCAAATATATTTAAATAAACTGAAATTAGCTCCACATGCTGCATGAATGAGGTCATAAATAATCAATAATTATAATCAATAATATCATACTGATTACTCTGCATAATGAGTAATTTTACTTTTAGTACTTAAAGTATATTTAGATGCAAATACTTTTTATTTAAGTAACATTTTGAAAGTAGGACTTTTACCTGTAACAGAGTATTGCAACACTGTGGTCTTACTACTTTTACTGAAGAACAAGATCTGAATATTTTTTCCTCTGTTGAAACACAGTAATATCCAGTATACACAGTATATACTGTATTTATATACTGTGTACACAGTATATTCAGATTGAGATTCAGATTCAGATTTCCTTCACAGTGTAACAGCAGTGAGACACACAGTGGAAAATAAATAGTAGGAAATGCAAGACATAGGGTAAGATAAAAAATAAGAAAATAAGATATTTAGCATAAAAATCCATCTAAAAAAAATAAATAATTATAACTTTAATTATAATTATACCTGTACACAGTACAGAGAGAGGATCTGCCTGAGAATACATATCAGAATATAAAATATCTCAGGTAGAAAAAAGTGAAGACAGTGAAACAGTGAAATGAATAGTGAGGTGAAGTGGAGTGTATTGTGCAAGAGTCCAGTTATTAGTAAGTTATTTGTTTATTATCTGCAGACTAGCGGGCATTTTGTTTGTTGTACAGTCTGACAGCAGCAGGCAGGAAGGACCTGCGGTACCTCTCCTTCACACAGCGTGGATGGAGCAGCCGCTCACTGAAGGAGCTGCCCAGAGCTGTCAGAGTGTCCTGTAGAGGGTGGGACGTGTTGTTTAACAGGGACGACAGCTTAGCCATCATCCTCCTGTTTCCCACCACCTCCACTGAGTCCAGGGGGCATCCCAGGATGATATTATTATTATTATTATTATTATCATCATTAATAATAATAATACATTTTATTTATATAGCACTTTAAAAACACAAGGTTACAAAGTGCTTCACAGAGGCAGGTTAAAAACACACATACAGTGCAAAGTCAACACACAAAAGACATACAAACAACATACACACAAATACACAAAAAAGAAAGTCATATGATCAAGATCCCAGTGACGGAAATGAAGTAAAGGGAGGGAGTCATGGGAAGGCTAACCTGTAAAAGTGGGTTTTTAAGACCCGTTTAAAACAGAGCATCCCATACTCTACATACTGTCGTACAAACTGTATGCAATGCAAACACACACACACACACACCTACACCTGTATACCGTCGATGGGTTACGCTCGCCGCGTCTCTTCTATCTCACACAGATCTACAGTGTACGTTGGCTCGTAATCTCGTGATACTGTGAGTTCCCGTTAGCCCCCGCGCTCTGAGCTTCTGGATGGAGGAGGAGGCGGCCATGTTGTAGCTGAGAGAGAGAGCTGCTGCAGAGACTCGAAAGAGGCGAAAGACCCGGTACAGACCCGGCGAATTCCCGGTGAAGTGCCGGTGAGGACCCGAAAGACTCGAAGAAGATTCACTACAGACCGGTACAGACAAACCGGCCCGGCCCCCGTCCTATTGTCTGTCTCTGCCCGGAGCCACGATGAGCGGCGGGACGCCTTACCTGGGCAGCAAGATCAGCCTGATCTCGAAGGCCGAGATCCGCTACGAGGGGATCCTGTACACCATCGATACCGAGAACTCTACTGTGGCTCTTGCTAAAGGTACCGCCGCCAACACCGCCCTGTGTCCTGGATAAACTCTGCGGGACCAGATCAGAGCCAGGTCGGGTCTAAACCAGGTCCAGGTCTAGATCAGATTTAGATCGGGTCCAGGTCCGGGACCATAACTACCTAAGACCGAACTATACACAAACCTGTTAGCATTGTTAGCGTCTGTTAGCTCCTGTTAGCTGTTGATAGCTTAGGGTAGCTCGGGCTAGCTCCTGTTAGCTCGTGTTAGCCACTGGTAGCGCCCTTTAGTTCAACGTAGCTCAGGTTAGCTGCTGTTAGCTCAGGTTAGCTCTTATTAGCCGCTGTTAATTAAGGTTAGCTCTTATTAGCCGCTGTTAATTAAGGTTAGCTCCTAGTAGCTCATCAGTACCCATCGCTATTTAAGGGCACTGGTGGTAAAATTAGCTCCCGTTAGCTCAGGTTAGCCTCTGTTAGCTCAGGTTAGCTTCTATTAGCTCAGATTAGCCCAGGTTAGCTGCTGTTAGCTCAACCATACTTCTCTATCTATCAGCAGGATTTTGTAGTTTTTGGTACTCACTGATACACCCTGGCACTCTAAGTACTTCTGTACTTGTTTGTACTCATCGGTATGTTCCTCTACACTTGTACCTGTACCTGTACCTGTACATCTGCACACTCAGTTAATCTAATGTCTTGTGAATGTAACTGTATGTGCTGTCCCTCCTCTTCATCGGCCCTTCATCCTGTGATGATGACTGTTCTCTCGTCAGTTCGTTCCTTTGGCACTGAGGACCGGCCCACCGACAGGCCCATCCCACCTCGCGATGACACCTTTGAATACATCATCTTTAGAGGCAGCGACATAAAAGACCTGACGGTGTGTGAGCCCCCCAAACCGACGTGCTCTCTTCCTCAGGACCCGGCCATCGTCCAGGTACACCAGCACCTGCACCCCCCATCAGCGCGTTACTCAGTGATCACTGACCGTCTGTTTCCCTCCCCAGTCGTCCATGAGCTCCAGCTCCTCCTCGTCTGCCGCCGCACCGACCCCCTTCCAGTCTGCTGGTTCCTACGGCCTCTTCAACCGGGCTCCCGTTCCTGCCTATAGCCAGTTCAGCGGCAGCCCCCTTGTTTCCCCCCAGTTTGGACCAGTCGGTGTCGGTAAGCAGACAGAATAAAGAGTCGCTCATTCTTCGGCCGGTTTGATGAGTCTGAGTGTTAAAGGGTGGCTGAGCATGATATCCAAGGGTTCAGGGTCCGTCCATGACTCTGCTACCACGAAACACATGCCACAGAAACTGAGGGGGGGGGTGTCCTGGCCTCAGTGTGACCTCAGACCATCGAGACCGTCACCTCACTCTTCTACATGTAAACACTTTGACTGAGGGAGGTGTGTTTGTTGTTTACAGTGTGTCTTCCTGTCAATCAGTGTTGGTTGTTAAAATCTTCCTGAAGTTACTCCAACATGAATCACTATTTCATTTTCTAACTGTATTTAATCGACTACTCGTTAGTTGGTAGATAATTAAACTAATTATTAGGATTGGAGAATAATATATTCTTAATATTCCAGTTAATTTTCTCTTTTTCTGTGTCAACGTCTTCATTAGACGTCTGAGGGCATCACAGTCGTTTCCTAGACGATTAATTGATCATGAAAATGATAGTCAGTCTCTGAGGCTGCATACTGTCGGTTTTGGGTTTGTTCATTTTCACCTGTAGACTGAGAGCCTGTTCTGGTCCAGTTACTGTTTGGTTTGAGATATGCCGACAGGTGTGTGTGTTGGTGTGTTGTGTGTCAAATGAGGTCATGATTCAGCTCCAGCTGTCACTCGAGGATCTGTCTGATTGATACAGTGCAGCAAAGTGATTTAATGGAGCAACAATCAACATGAGGTCACATGACCTGACAGTCACCCACAGTGATTGGACAGTTTAGATGATGTCACCCTGAATCAGGAAGTGACAGCAGGTCATGCAGAGCTGCACTGAATCTGTTCATTGATCCTGTGTAGTGCCACAAAGAGCGGCTCATTAGTCCAGACTGGAGCCGGACCTGGTATGTAAGAAATAAATCAAACCTCACAGTCGCTCTGCTTTCACACAAAAAAACAACTTTCAGTTTTCATCCTGTTTGATGCACATTTTAGTTTGTTTGAAAAATGGAAATTTAAATCTGAACAGTTGTTGAGGATCACAGCAGATTCAGACTGAGAATAAATGATCAAAAAACAATCTGAGCTTCAGCTGGACCTCTTTGAGGAAACTGGAGTAAAAACCTTGCAGACGCTCGGTGTTGGTTGTTGAGATGAACAGTCTGTTTTCACAGCAGCCCACAGAGCAGACAGTTTGAGTGTGAAAGAGTCTGAAGACTGCTGTCTGCTGTGGTTTGTGTCTAGAAAATGAGAGCAGCCGGACCTCAGAGTGGCTGGTCTGATCAATACTATTGACTAATGATCAGGATAATGTCACTCTGTCAACTCAAAGCTCTAACCCCGTCTCTGGTTCTCAGGCCGCAGCAGCCCCGGCCTGGACCCCCTGAGGAAGAGCCCCAGCCTGGAGCAGGTTATCCAGACGGTCCCGTCGGCACAGAACGCCACCGCCCCGGCCCCCGGATTGGGACGCAGGAGCCCTGCACACAGTCGCGCGGCCCCTCCCGGTGCCGGTCAGAGTGGCCCAAAGGTCCAGCACCAGGACGGCGTGGATACACGGAGGGGTGAGGCTGTCAGGGGAGGCCGCAGCAGCCAGGGCTGGTCTGCACCTCGAACCATCTCCGCCTCTCACATCAGTGCTGTAGATAGGGCTTCCACTGCAGGGCTTACCCACTCTGACTTTAGCCACTCAGGTGAGCCCCCGGCCGAGGTCAGCACACTGTTCACCTGTGCTGCTGTAAACACGGAGTCACATCGAGGCCTCATTCCTCAGTGGAGCTTTACAGCACAGACGAAAATACAAAAAGGATTTGAAAAAATTATTTTTATTGATCAGTGATGATCTGCTGTGTGTTCACAAACCTCTGCACACTCAGTCAATCAGAAATTACCTTCTTCTGAAACCTGTTTGTGCCTAAAGGTTCATGAGCTTGCAGCAACACTGAGAGGTTACGAGGAAAACGAACTACTGAAGTCAATGTTAGCATTTCCAGAAATGTAAAGATATATTTGTTGTGCTTAGAAATCCTTTTTTCTGAGCTCAAAGTGGTGCTCAGGAGTGAGGCACCAATGAAACTCCACGGTCATGTAGTGAAGACTCATTTCCACTTTGTGTGATTTGTTAACATTTTGTTCCAGAGGTCCCACATTTGAAAGCCTTGCGTGTGTTTGTCTGAAGGTAGGAGTGTAGCGCCGGCAGGGCTGTTTTCTCATGAATGTTGACATTGTTTTGGAAGACTAAAAGACTCTGCTGTTCCAGGCACAGACGTCCCGAAAGTCCCCAAACCAGAGTCTGAGCAGGCGCGAGGTGAAGGCAGGGATCCCAGTAAACGTTCCACAGGTTAAACCCTCCTCTGCTCTGACACCATCAACAGCCCATTCAGACGCTGCATGCCTGTCAAGCTTTCCTTTGGACAGTGGAGCCCATACTCTCATCCTCTGCAGCCGCTCAGCCCTGATCATCCCTCTTTGACGTGTTTCTTTGCTCGTGTGTGCAGATTGACATGCTGTTAATGTCAATGGACCTGAGGCGATGAGACACGTCTCCTCGTTTTCGGACAGTGTTTTCATGCTCAGTGAATTCCTGAGAATGCTCCCCAATTGATTTACTGCATTTTCTCATGTTTGATGTGAATTTTGTTTCTGTCGTTGGCTTGTGTGAAGCTAACATCTGAAGCCGAGCTGCTAACTCATGTTGAAAGAGCGACAACTCCTCTGCCATAGTGGATGTGTGCTTTGGTCAACTACCTCATGTGTTGCCTTGTAATTTGTTTGTGTTTTCTGGTGCTTTTGTCCCAGAAACCTTTTTATCGTGACAGCTGATGTGCTCCAAATTCTCTCACTCAGTGGCTGCTGGAGCACCGGCTAACCGGCGTGAAATGGCGCGGCGGGGGACACCGTGGCAGAGGACGCTTCAATGTTCGCCGAGATGGGCCAATGAAATTTGAGAAAGACTTTGACTTCGAGAGTGCCAATGCTCAGTTCAACAAGGAGGAGATCGACAGAGAGTTTCAGAGCAAGCTGAAGCTGAAAGGTATTTTCTGCTTTAACAGAGTGAAAGTATTAAGTCCAAGTTCTTAAAAGTCCTGAAGGTTTAGAAGCTTCATTTTAACTGTCATGTTTTTACGGTGAGCCATGGATCTGAACTTTGTCTGATCAGGATTTTTAATAGCAGCCGGTTATCGTGGCAGAAGTGACTGTGTGTTCTCATCAATCAGACGAGAAGACCGAGAAGTCTGAGAAAGCAGTGAACGGAGAGGACAAGGGCGACTCAGGCGTGGAGACCCAGAACAGTGAAGGGAATGCCGACGAGGAGTGTGACCCGCTTGGCCCCAACTGCTACTACGACAAGTCCAAGTCTTTCTTCGACAACATCTCTTGTGACGACACCAGGTACAGACTGAAGTGTCGGAGTAGAAGAACACAAAGACTCAATCAGACTTCATCATCTGATACGTGCTGCCTGAACTCTTAACCAGTGACATGACTGTTTTTTTTCCCATTAGGAAAGCGAATGATAAGTCTGGAGGCTCGGGCTTCCCGAGGTAAGACTCTGTCACAACGTCCATCTTTATTTACTTTGATCGAAGTGGGTGATTTGTTATCTAAAGATGAAGAGCAGACAGAGGAGCTTCTCTTACCTTCTTTTGGTTTGACTGGATTATAATCTAATTACTGCTTCAATCCTGGAGATGTTTCAGAGCCTACAGAGGTTGGATGGCCCCATGTAGACATTTTATTAACGCTGCTCCTCGTCACCTCCTGCTTTCCTCCTGTAGGGAGCGGAGGCAGACCTGGGCGGAGGAGAGGAGGATGAATGCCGAGACGTTCGGCATCCCCCTTCGTCAGGGCCGAGGACGCGGCGGTTACCGCGGGCGTGGCGGTATGGGTTTCCGTGGGGGCCGCGGACGCTCGGCCAGCCGAGGGTCCTTCGGGCCTCCACAGGGAGGCGGCGGCTTCAGAGGAGGATACAGAGGAAACCAGGCCGGCCGAGAGTTTGCCGACTTATCAGCATACAGGGTAAAAAACTGATCGATTATCTGGAGCTCCTCGTAAGGTTTATTAGATTCACATGAAGAAGTGGAAGTCCATCAAAGTCTCACACCAGCCATTTATTACATCTCTCTGTTCTGTACAATGAACTCTGTATTCTGACTGTATGAACATCACATCTGCTTCACACACACATTCTGAATCACTGAGAAGAAGTGAAGCAGGCTCCATGTTAACTGCATTTTCACTGAAACCTGCAGCATCAGTGCAAAATGTTAAATGGTTAAAGAGCTGAAACTTATTATGGTCCTTTTTAGATAAATGATTATTTTCAGGATCAGTTAATGTTGAATATTTAGAAATGTTTAATCAATAGATCATTTGGTCCAGGTCATTAAAGGGCAGCTTGGACTGCGAGATGGGCGTAGAATAACTTTTCTGAGCACCGTTTGATCCTGTAAGAAAAAAAGTTTTACTTAAAGATCAAATTACTGACTGATGCTGAAAATATGAATAAACCTAAATAACAGGAGGGAGTCGTCTTTTAAAGCTGTAGGTTAATGAAGTAATCTGAAATAAATGTTTGGATAAAAATAGAAAACAGACCTACCTGTGTTTTAATTCAGAATGTGTGTTTTGTTTTTGCCCTTTTCTTCCAGAAGGACAACAAAGTGGCTGCGTAGTCTCGATGGGAGAGAGATTCTTCACAGAGGTGGAACTTCTTCACACTTCGATGGAAAACAAATAGTTTCGGTTGCTATTTTGTTGACTAAAATAATGAAGATTGTCCACTAGTTGTATATTTGTCACCAGCACTGGGGTAGACTGCCTGAATACAACGATGGAAACCACAACGATGACGCAGTTTATCAGAAAAACTTAAAGTCCAAATCTCTTCAAAATAATTTCCAGGTGGTCGAAATGATTGTGTGTAAAAGGACAGGATGTTGGTAATCATTTTGTTTTTCAGTGAACGATCTTCCCTTTCCTAAACATTCGATAATATTTGTTAGCAGGCGAGGGTTGGACTCACTGACATGGCTTTATTTGGGGGGTGGGTTCAGTAAAACCTGTAAGTTCAGCACCAAAACAGCCCACAGATCTCGTCACACCTTTCTAACACATATTTTTCTACTCGTAGACGTTCATGCTGTGGCTCAGTGTCTCGCCTCTCCCTCCTCGTCAGTGCTCGTGATCCTGCTCACCTGAAACCTCACCGTCAACCTCTCGGCGTCTGCAGCTTTCTTTTCTGTTTCAGTCCATCTTACCGTGTTTACTTCCGTTAACAGTCGATGTTTCCTCACTAGGTGTCACATATTCCTGTAGGGAGCTGCTGGTAGACGTCTACATGTGTACTTGACAGGTTTTTGTGGTAGTTTTTACTCCCAGTCCACAAGAGAACTGGAGCGCGTTTAGATCAGAGGTCAAAGTTCAGGCGCTTTCTTTGCATCTTTTCTGGTTATTTTTTGTGATTTCCTTACTTCATATGCAAGTCGCTAGTACTAAAAGGTGCTGCAGTTTGCTTCAGTTATTTAGAGCTGCAGTGTAATCCACACAGACGAGGACTAAAATCTATCGAAACGAGCTTAAAGCGTCCTAGAAGATAGTCCAAATGACTATGGAAGGTTTAAAATGCACAGTAGAGTCAAAGAAATGAACTAACAGTGAAATGCAAAACATTTTCTATCTATCTATGGATATTTATGGAAGCATTTACTGTCAAAATTGTGTTAAAAGGACTGTTGTTTTGTGTTTTTAATCATTTAATGTATTTCTTGTCCACATTAAAATTTTCCACATTAAAATCAAATCATTCAGAAGTCAAAGAGGCTTCTTATATTTCACTGATGCCCAGCAGAGAGCACCACAGATCTGTTAAATACAAACACTGTTTTCATGAGGTGGTGAGAAGGAACTTTTTAAACACTTCACCCAAAAAGGCCATTTATTTACTGCTGAGCACAATAATCACATTTCATCTGGACAACACTGAAATATAAGACACTTGAGATGTGATGTGATTTTAATTCACAACAGTCACTTAAGTTATTTAAGATACAAATCAGAATAATTGATCTTTTAACATGTTTTCCATTAAATTATGACAGTAGATGTTCACATAAAAAAGCAAATGCATATAAGATCTATATTTTCCTTTCTTTCTTTGAGTTGTTGTAAGATAGGCATTTTAAATCTCCCATAACTGGAGGAGTTTGCACTTTTCTATTCCAGATGTTATCACTCGTTCACACGGCGTGTATGGGTCATTGTTTTTGGGCTGCTTCATGAGACACACTAATTTATACTGCTCCGAGTTAAGCACCCTTAGTCACAATCATCAGGTGTCATTTAATCCCTGTTACAATAAAACTTTTAAAAGATAATAAAGTTAACCTGATGCCACTAACTTGGTCCCGCCGCACTGCATGGTGGTTGACAGCCTGCTGAAGCTACAGGAAGTGATGTCAACGATAAATAGAAAACAAAAGACTAGAAGAAAGAGCTAGCTGTCTGCGTGTAGCAACATAGTTCTCTAGCAATATTCCTTCTTATTTTTGAGGTGATGAAGGATCGGGTCTGATGAATGACTGAATAATCTGATGCCATCCCGGCCTGGCATGATTTAAGTACTTAAAAACTCTTTCATTGGTTTTTTTTTTTATGGTGGTTGTATTCAGCTGACAAAGACGCTGTTTTCTCCATAACTGACCCCCTGAGAATGAACCAGTTTAAAATGGATTTCAGGATTATTGTTCTTCACAGACCTGGGTCAAACATCATCAGGTCCATTAGATTTTTTCCTCACAGATGAGCTGAATAAAGTCAGCTGGAAAATAACTGACAGTCTCTCTGAGGCCGTTTACAATCTACAAAAGTTAAATGAAAATCTTTTTGACTCGCGGCTACTTCATGAACAACAAAGCCCCCAAATTCTCGTGAAAAGATGTCTGCCAGACATGCAAAGCTACCTTTAAAGTACTTAATTGTGCTCAGGAAATGTAGAGAAAATGACTTTTTTCTTGATTCGCCTTAATGCTGGAGAATAACGACTAAACGTCACGTCAAAGATCAGAGAGGTTTCGAAGTGGAAACGAGAGATTTGAGGCTTGTTGTGGTGTGTCGCTCACTGCTGTCGTTGAACTGAGAGCACGTGACATTTTCAAACCTTAAATCAGAATTTCTCACAGCTATTCCTTCGCATTAAGGCACGAAAACAGTTTAACCATGTGAGAGTTTTTGGGATCTTTGAGACGCAACAAGAGAAGCTGCAGTTCAGACAGACGGAGGCTCGAGTGTGTTGCTAAAATAAATACAAATTCAAATATTCAGCAAGTGTTTCACTCTGCCATTTAAATTATGTTAGAAAACTCCCAGTAAAATTTAAATTAATTAAATGATCTATAAACTTATTTTGGCTTTAAATGAAGTTTGACTGACTTCAAATGTTTTTAAAAGAGAAAACTCGTTCCGTCATAATGATGAAAAATAAAAAGGTTAAAGCACGAAACTTCTTTGTAATAAAACTTCATTTAAAGACAGAAGAAGGAAGTCTGATCATTCATTGGAAAATGTTACGTTTTTTACTTTAAGCATCATTAAAGGATTTATAATGGATTGTTTCTAATTGATCAATATATTTATTGATAATAGCAGCAGATTAAGATGCCATCTGTGAGTCGGAGACGTCAAACTGCTGAAGCTTCTTTTCTTGGTGTCCAAACTACCAGGCGTCCAGTCCAGGACAGAATCTGTTTATTGATTGATCGATTGATCAGACGCAGTGGTTCTCAGCTGTTTCCACCTCAGAAAGAAAAGTTTAAAGAAACGAGGCTGATCTGATCCAGAGCTTCAGGCTGTGCTGAATTAATAATCCTGTTCACACCCAGAGTTCAGGAAATCCTCTTCATGAGACACAGAGACCCTGCACACCTGACCCCTGACTCTGACCCCCGACCCCTGACCCTGAACCCCTGAGGAGAAGATCTCAGTAATTTCCCTAAAAACATAGTTTATCACGTTGGTAGTTTACGACCGTGCAGTTGTTGGTGGATCCAGGAAACCGGTTGAAGTGAATTTCAGGATCTTCTGACACAGCTGAGAACCACTGAGGGGGGGCCCTCACTGAGGGGGAGTGTCTGTGACTGTGACTGGGGGGGGGGCTTCCTTTAACAGTCACAGACACTCGTTCAGGGTGTGATCAGCGTGGCGCCCTCCTGTGGGCCTCAGTGGACTTTTTATTGAGAGCAAATAATAAACTGTTGTTCATTACCTCGCCGGCCTCAGACTCTTCTTTAACACAAACACACACCTGATCCACTTTAACCAACCTGAGACTCGCTTTATTTAACAAAAACAACAATAGCAGACACACACACACACACACACACACACACAGACACAGTGGCACTAATTAACCTCCATACACAGGTTATGTAAACCCGTGTGTGTGTGTGTGTGTGTGTGTGTGTGTGTGTGTGTGTGTGTGTGTGTGTGTGTGTGTGTGTGGCACTGATCACTCCTCATACACTCGTCTCTGGGGGGGGCGGATTGAGTCCTGATTGGTTGATCCGGGTCTCACCAGCCCCCCTCTGTCAGTTGTACCGGCCCGGCCCTCCTTCATCTCTTCATCTCCTTCCCACGCAGGAACCAGAACCACCGTGACCCGCAGAGTCCAGACCCGCAGACCCAGACCAGGACCAGGACCAGGCAGCAGAGACCGGCAGTCCCCATCATGGCGCTCAGCAGAGACCCGAACTTCCAGCAGCTGGATCAGTGGTTCAGGAACAATGGGGGGGGGCTCAACATGAGGGACATGTTCGAGACCGACAAGGACCGCTTCAGCAAGTTCAGGTAGGAGATCCGGAACAGACCTGACAGGGAGGGGTTCGCTGGTGTGGGTCCTCTGAGGCCTGCTGGACCTGCAGAGTCCAGCAGAGACCTGTAGGGTTTATCAGAGTCCAGCAGAGATCTGCAGGGTCCAGCAGACACCTGCAAAGTCAATCAGAAACCTGCAGAGTGAATCAGGTCTATCACAGACCTGCAGAGTCCAGCAGCGGCTCCTTCAGCTTCCTGCTGCAGACACAAGGTCATCCTTCAGACCAGAACCGGATCACAGTCTGTTAGACCGGGTCAAGCTCCGAGTCTGACCCGGACTCTGACTCGGACTCTGATCCGGTCTGGACTCATGGACCTGACATGTGTGACAGAGGAGGACTGATCCGGTTTGATGAAGATCTGTCCGCTACACAGAGCTAATGCTAAAGCTAATGCTAACGTCAAACCTGTTGAACTGTTAGCAGACTGAGCTAACTAAGCTAAATGTGTGAGATTATTTATGACACATCAGCTGTCAGTCAGCCTGTTGTTGTTGTTTTGTTGTTGTTGCTGTTGTGTTATCGTTTTTTCTGCTCTTTTCTGATGGTTTAAAAATGTGTGAGCAGGTTTATAATGAAGCCGCCATGTTGGAGGATACGTGAGCTGCAGCACGGAGAGAGAGAGAGAGAGGTGGAAATATAAAATATGATGATGATAGACTGATGTAAACAACTCAGTGAAAATATAATGATAATATAATATCTGATGATGATATAATAATATATGATGTATATATAATATAATAATAATAATTGTCATGAGATGGTTCAGTCACAGGTCTGTGTGTAGAAAAATAGGAGGCGGGTGTACTTGAAGACTTTATGAAATCAAGTGATGATGAAGTTATCTGTTTTAATCACTTCACTCAGACTCTGGAGGAACTAATCAATACTTTAATGATCAATCATCTGTCAGTAATAAATTATTTATATCAGGTTGAAGTGATGAAACGTTTCCTGTCCGACAGCACGATTCTGCAGACGGACGATGGAGACATCCTGCTGGACTACTCCAAGAATCTCATCAACCAGGAAGTGCTGTCCATGCTGATCGCCATGGTAACGTGCAGCACACACCCAGCAGCGTTTTATGTCGAATACACACACACACAGTGTTGAAGCTGTCACCACTAATCAGCCTTCAGCTCCTCCACCCACAGTGACACAGCTGCAGATATTAACCAGCTGTGACTCTCATCAGCATGCAGCTTTACTGCATGTGTAGCTGTAATTACAGGTGAAGCTTTGTTTGCAGGTGTAGCTGATGCTACAGGTGAGAGGATGAGGGGTGGTGAAAGGAGTTGGAGGAGAAAAGTCTCTGAGTCTCGGCAGGAGTGAGACGTCTGTTAAATATAAAACCTGTTTTTGTGTTGAGCTGAAGATGCAGTGAATTAAAGTCGTATTGATATGAATATTTATAACTGATCATCTGTCAGGATCAAACAGGAAGCGATGTGACTGTTTTAAATGAAGACGACAGTGTTTGAGAATCGTGTTGATGGAGGTGAAAGCTGCCCCTGAAGCTGCCCCTGTTGCCCCTCGGGGCAGAAACAGGTTTCAGCCGGAGTTGGGAAACCTCCTGCTCACAGGACTCGTTTTCAGCACGTTTGTGTAGATTTGAATGGTTGGACAGACTTCCTGCTCTTGAGAAACTCGATAAACACGAACACGTTGCTCAAAGATCCACAGGAAGATTTCGACAGTGATTCTGAAAGAGAAGTTCTCTCTTTGTGCCGCAGCGTTGTGTTAATGTTTGAGGGAATGTGGTAACACAGCTTCAACACGCCCCACATGACAACAGCAGCACTTCCTCTTCCTGCTCACACGGTGTGTTCACTGTCCCTCTGTAAACTCTGGTCACAGGCCAAGTCCAGGGGAGTGGAGGAGGCCAGAGAGAAGATGTTCTCTGGAGAGAAAATCAACTTCACCGAGGTACTGAACACTGCTGAGCACACCTTCCAACAATTTCACTCCCAGTTTCATTCACACACACACCTGTGAGGACACAAACACACCTGTGAGGACACAAACACACCTGTGAGGTACGACCCCCCAAACCTCACGACTCCATCAGGACTCCCCCAAAGAAATGAACATGAACACGAGTTCACAAACAGCTGATTCTGTTTGCAAATGTCCACACACACAGAGGTCACGATGCTGTAGTGTTGTTGTGTAACTGCCTCCCTCCTCAGTGACTCTGCAGTTTGTACAGACACATATTGATTATTGACCAGTGGATACAGTATTGTAGATGAGTTGATCGATTATCAGCTAATGTGCTGTTTTTTTCTGATTCATTGATTCATAACTTTAGTTTACAAAATGTCAACAAGATAAACTAAGATGGTGAACTGTGTGTGTGTGTGTGTGTGTGTGTGTGTCTACGTGTGTGTGTTGTTAATGTGTGTGTGTGTGTGTATATTGTTAATGTGTGTATGTGTGTGTTCAGGGTCGCGCCGTGCTCCACGTCGCTCTCCGTAATCGCTCCAACGTGCCCGTCAGTGTGGACGGTAAAGACGTGATGCCCGAGGTGAACCGTGTGCTGGAGAAGATGAAGCTCTTCTGTCAGGTGTGTTGTCTGTTTGTCAAACTACATTTTTCACGTTTCACAGGTCTGGAGGACGTAACGTTTGTGTGTCGTTCACAGAAAGTGCGCAGCGGTGAGTGGAAAGGCTTCAGTGGGAAAAGCATCACGGACGTGGTGAACATCGGGATCGGAGGCTCTGACCTGGTGAGTGACCACCTGAGAAACAGCTCACCTGTTCACCTGAGGAAGGCTTCATTAAAGTTAACAGACAGACAGACAGACAGACAGACACAGGCACCACAGAAGAAGAAGTGAAGTGTGTTTTTAAACGATGATAGCCAACAGAGGCTTTGATGTGTAAAATCAGAAACATTCAGACGGTCATCTGTGAATCCTCAGAGGTTTGTTTTTATCGGACCAGCAAACGCTGTGATTCAGCACGCAGCTCACAGAGGTTTGATTATTAATGCAGAGTGACCTGCAGCGTTCACGTGTTCAAACCCTGATGAGCTGAAATAAACATTTATTTTACACACACACTTCATAAAGCTGTGTGGGCAGAAATGTTAGAAAGATCCACCTCCTGTTTGAAAGAGGGTTTGTTTACTACAGCATACACACATAAATACATAAACAACAACAACAATAATAATAATAATAATAATAATAATCTTACAAAGTGCTTTATGTGGTTCAGACAGGATGAAAAACATCACAAGATTGAGGAAAATAAAATCAGACACACAAACAATAAAGAGAAGAACACAACCGATAATATAAGACAAGTTTTAAGAAGTGATTTAAGAGATGACCACATCTTTACTGAGCACAGTGAAGACGGAGACGCCGTCACAGCAACATGAAGTGGCGATAAATGAGTTGTGTGACACTTTAACATGATGACAAATATCCAAACGGTAATTCCTCACTGATGTCCAGAGTGAAGTAAAGACAACACGTTCATCTTCTGTTAAAGCTGGTTGAAAACAGGCAGCTGTGTGTGTGTGTGTGTGTTTCTGTGTGTGTGTGTGTGTGTTTGTTTCTGTGTGTGTGTGTGTGTGTGTGTGTGTGTGTGTTTCTGTGTGTGTGTGTGTGTGTGTGTGTGTGTGTGTGTGTGTGTGTGTGTGTGTGTGTGTGTGGTGCATTCAGGGCCCTCTGATGGTGACCGAGGCTCTGAAGCCGTACTCAGCTGGTGGACCCAACGTTTGGTTCGTCTCCAACATCGACGGGACTCACATGGCCAAGACTCTCGCCCAGCTCAATGCAGAGACCACACTCTTCATCATTGCCTCCAAGGTGACCACACATACACACACACACACACACTCACACACTCTCTGTCTGTGTCTGCTGGACTCACTGGTGTTGTTTTACTCTCCCGTAGACGTTCACCACTCAGGAGACCATCACTAACGCAGAGTCTGCCAGAGACTGGTTCCTCCAGACAGCCAATGACGTGAGTGGATCTGCTCCCTGACAGCTGATTGGCTGAAACAGATGAAATTAGATCATTAGAGAGGAGGACAAACAGATCGATGGATTGGAAACGTATATTAACGAGCTGCTGCAGGGACAAATGTCTCTTCACGTCATCATCCCGTGTCTCTCTTCTCATCCTCCACAGAAATCTGCTGTCGCCAAACATTTTGTGGCTCTTTCCACCAACGCAGTGAGTTTCCATTTTAAACTGTTTACCGCTGATTTACCACAAACCTCTGACAGCAAGCAGAGGAAGACAGAGGAAGCTGTGCTGTCTTCTTCTTCTTCTTCTTCTTCTTATTCTTATTCTTATTATTATTATTATTATTATTAGTCTTCATGTGTCTTCTAAAAAACAAACCACCTCAACCAAACCTGCAGAGCTGTGAATTGTTCACGAGTCACTTTCTGACATTTGATTTTAGTGTCACAGCTTCGCCTCGTCATCCTGAATCGATCTGTGTGTTGTTGAGGTTGTTTGGTGTCAAAGTTCAGTTAGCTGAGCGTGTGTTGACGCTGCTGCAGAGTCTGATGATGTAACGTGACTCAGCACATTCACGGAGGGTTTCTAACGCAGCCTCTCTCTCCTCAGGTCAAAGTGAAGGACTTTGGCATCGACACAGCTAACATGTTTGAGTTCTGGGACGTAAGTTTGACTTCTTCCTGTTGAGAATGATTGTTGATGATGCAGAGTGCTGCTCTTCATCATGTGACCGTTCTGCTGTGTTTCCTGTGAGAGGCTGAACTTTGACGTCTGAACTAATGCTGTCTCTGTCTGCTCTGATTGGTGGAACGACTGTGTGATGTCATGTTTGCAGTGGGTTGGAGGTCGTTACTCTCTGTGGTCCGCCATCGGTCTGTCCATCGCTCTGCACATAGGTACGTCTGACCAGTCGAATGAATCAGAAATGTTTCAGAAAGCTTCAAAATAATGAATTTCTCATTTAAAAACATTTTCATGACCCATTAATCAGGAAGCAGATGGCCTGAAACATGTTTTATAGTTTTTCAGACTTTACATTAATATCTGTTTTTATTTAAACCAGCTGTTTACTCACTGATTTAACATCTAAAACACACAAGCTCACGTCCTCCATGGTAGACGTTTACAGACACACTCCTTCAGTGTGACCTCATTTCCTGAGGATACCAATATCTCTGATGTCCCTCCACAATAAAGCTCTTCCTGTTGATCAGTGATGTTTGTCTGAACATGATCCACTGATCATGAGACTGACTACGTGGACACTGACAGAAGAAACATTATACTTCCTGTTTACAACTCACAAAGCATCATGGGAACTGCAGTTAACACAACTTGAATGTGATGAACTAACAAATAATAACTAATGACGATATCCATTAAAACGAGCTTTGTTCATGTTTATTTTCACACTGTTAATTTTGAAATACGTGTGTGTGTGTGTGTGTGTGCGCGTTTCAGGCTTTGAGAACTTCGAGCAGCTTCTTGCAGGAGCTCACTGGATGGTAGGTGACTCGGTTTTATCAACTTTATTTTCCTGAGAACAAAAAGTGACCTTGAGTCAGCAAACAGCTTTTCTTCAGTCAGAGTTCATGAAACAGACTCTCCAATATTGACTTTTTCCAGAACGTGTTTGTATTGTAAAGAAGCAGGTGAATGAGTCCTTCTTCACTTTAATGAATGAAATCATTGAGAGTTATTGTTACACACTGACTGAAGGTTAAATCATTAAATCACATCATCTCATGTCAGAGTGAAGGAGAACACTTCGCTCTGCTCTCCAGCTGCCTGTTTCAGACGTATATAACATAAAGATACAAACAATTGTTGTGTTGCTGCTCTGTCGTCCATCTCTTTGTCAACATTAACCCGACCGTTCTTGTCTCCAGGACAACCATTTCCGCAGCGCCCCCCTGGAGCAGAACGCGCCGGTCCTGCTGGCCCTGCTGGGCGTCTGGTACATCAACTTCTTCAAGGCCGAAACTCACGCCATGCTGCCCTACGACCAGTACATGCACCGCTTCGCTGCTTACTTCCAGCAGGTCAGTGTGGCCGAGTGACGAGGGGGGGTCAGAGACCATCTGTTCAGGGAGAGGGGGGCCAGCAGGCTGCATCACTGAGGAAACACCCTGACAGGAAGGAGACATAAAACAAATGACCCACAAACACCTCAGCTTCTCTTATCAGAGGAAGATTATTATTATTATTATTAACTATTACTAACCACCGTGTTTGTGTGTGTGTGGTCGTCAGGGCGACATGGAGTCTAACGGGAAGTACATCACCAAAGATGGCACTCGAGTCAACTACCACACTGGACCAATTGTTTGGGGAGAACCTGGAACCAATGGACAGCACGCTTTCTACCAGCTCATCCACCAAGGTGATTATTATTATTATTATTGTTATTATTATGTAATAATAATGATAATAATGTTATTATTATTATTATTATTATTATTATTATATATAATTGTATTGTTATTGTTATTATATATAAAATGAACTCAGAGGAAGGACACACTGAAAACATGCTGACTGCTGGTTTTATTATCTGGGTGTTGTTACAGTCTAAGACGATGTTCTGATCAGCTGCCACATCATGATCAATAACTGATGATCAGTGAAGGGTTAATCAACTCGTTGTTTATTCACCAGGAACTCGGATGATTCCTGCCGACTTCCTCATTCCTGCTCAGTCTCAACATCCAATCAGAGACAACCTCCACCACAAGGTACCGCCCCTTCTGTTGTGTCTTCATATCTGATGTAGAAACACACACACACACACACACACACACACACACTTCCTGTTCACCTGAGAGCAACAGGTCACCACACACACACACTCACACAGAGTGTTTTATTTCTTTAGATTCCTCTCATTTGTCATTTAGTAAAAACCTTTTAAAGTTTCTTTCACCAACAAACAAACCTTTAACACTTCACTCGTTCAAAAAAGTTCAGATGTTTGAGTCTGTCTGTTTGTTTATGAGAGCAGATGAACTCAGAGTGTTAACATGACGCTGTCTGCAGATCCTGGTGGCGAACTTCCTGGCTCAGACCGAAGCTCTGATGAAGGGAAAAACTCCGGACGAGGCTCGGAGGGAGCTGGAGGCCGGTGGGCTGAAGGGCGATGCTCTGGAGAAGCTGCTGCCCCACAAAGTAACATCAGAGCGCAATAATACGTCACGTTTGCTTATTTAATCAACTGCCTGTTTAAAGATTTTTGTTTCTTTCCCTTTAAAGGTGTTCGAGGGAAACAAGCCGAGTAACTCCATCGTTTTCAAGAAGCTGAGTCCGTTCATACTGGGAGCTCTGGTCGGTGAGTACAGAGACACGAAACACAAGAGGACCGAACACAGGAAACCAATCAGGACATTAAACTGGAGATTAATTAAACTCAAGATTAATTAAACTTGATTATTTAAACTGGAGATTACACAGTGGCGTTCCAGCCGTGGTTCACCTGACGACCACTAGAGGACCTGGTTTGAGGTTTATTGGTCATTTTAATATTTATAAACATTGAAGTTTTTAATGAACAAAGGGTCACGTCTGTCTGAATGACGTATATTATTTATATATATTCATTAATGTGGAGACAGAAACCATCTTCTCTGTACTGCTCAGTAACTGCTGACTGATTTTTATCCCTCTGGATCCAAATTAACTGAGAGAAGTGAATTATAAGATGGAGATATTTAAAAGTGAACATCAGTGTGGTTTGATAATGAATCTTGTGATTTCTCCTGTTTTCCAGCCATGTACGAACACAAGATCTTTGTGCAGGGCGTCATCTGGGACATCAACAGCTACGATCAGTGGGGGTGAGACTTCAAACAGAACACAAAAAATCCACCCAGCGTTCACTTACGAGTTTTTATTCCAATCTTTAAATCAAAGGAGAGTTTTTCAGAAACTGGATGTGAGGAGTTGCAGGTTTCTTCTTGTTTAAATGTAAAAACGTGCATGATTTTAATCTCAACTTCTCGCTGATTTCCTGCGCAGGGTCGAACTGGGGAAGCAGCTGGCGAAGAAGATCGAGCCCGAGCTGAAGGACGACTCCGAGGTCAGCTCCCACGACTCGTCCACCAACGGGCTCATCAACTTCCTGAAGAAGAACTTCGCCTGAATCCTCGACCTTCATCAGACTTCCTCCTCCTCCGCTGGCTCCTCCCACCGTGTAGTCCTCTCTCATTGGCTGAAATTCTGTGTTGGTCTGACCCCCCCGAGAATGTGCACTTTAAGTTTGTTGATGTGAGATTTCACCTGTAAATGTGTTTGACTTGAAAAGGGAAATTATCAGTCGGTTTATTGTGGAGGACAGATGTGCAGTAATACTGTAGGCACTGACTTTCAAAATAAAAGTTTTGGTTGTCACTGAATCTTGCTGTCTTTGTTCTGATCAAATGTGAATTTAGACTGAAGCACTAAACAGTGAAGAAATGAAGAGAAGTAAAACATGCAGATTAAACCTGTTTCTGTCTCAAAGAAAAGGCCTCAAACTGAAGGTGAAGCTCAAACCACTGGAGTTTGATGTTAAATAAATAATAATGATGATGGTATAAAGAGGAAACAGCAGGAGGACAGTAAACTCATGGAGGCTCCTGTTGTTGATGTTTATCGTCGTCGATAAGTCGATGTCCTGATAGGAGCCTCTGAGTGGTCACATGACGAACAGGTTTAGAAAACAGACCTGTTGGCAGAAGTGGCACATACCTGTGTGTGGTGGGCAGGGCCATGAGCTGACTGAGCGCTTCAGATCAAACTTCACATTCGACTCTCAGGTGACACAAACAGGCTGATTCCTGTTGGACCGTCAGAGGATGGACATCACTTCCTGTTTGTGTGTCGGCGCCGCAGCCCTCGCCGTGATGTGGAGGCTCAGACGGGCCCCTGCTGCCGGGAGCCTCACCGGGAGCCTCACCGGGGGCCTCACCGGGGGCCTCAC
>CM041536.1:413522-418522 GCA_023238725.1 Scortum barcoo
AGCACTTTGTTAGTTTAAGATCTGCTCTACAAAGAAATTTGACTCACTGTTTCTGTAGAAACATTTTGTGAACTACTGTTGGTTTTTTGGTGGAATGTAACTAAGTTCTGTACAATTTTGAGGTACGTTTATTGTACTTGAGTATTTCCATGATGTGACAGGAGTTACTGAAAACTGCAGATAAATCTTTTACAATCTCATTGAAACAATTCATTTTTCTTTATTTATCCAAAAGTACATGAAGTTGTTCAAATGAATTCACCAATAAGTAATCCGGTATCTTAAAAGATAAAATAATAAAACACACCCAAAAAAGGGAAAGTACTTTTACTTTTGATACTTTAAGTACATTTTGGTTCAGTAACCTTCTGAATGCCTCAAAGATAGCTGGGACAGGCTCCAGCACCCCTGCGACCCTGTGTATGCTCAGGATAAGCAGGTTTAGAAGAAGGATGGATGGATGGAACCTTCTGAATGCAGGACTTTTACTTGTAAGGAGTATTCAGGTCCCGTGAGGAGCTCATGTGAGATTAAACTGCAGAATTACAGACATACAGATGCGCCTGAATGCACCACCAGAGATCTGACTGAACCATCAAATTTTTTTTTTCACTGTAAGCAACATGAAGCAACAACTTCTCTCTAAAATGCTAAAAAAGAAGATTTTTGAACAGAAAAAAACAAAAACTGTTGAGCAAACATGCATTTTATGTATTTATTGCTCCTTAATCTCCTGAGTTTGGCTCTCTTCAAGTCATCCCATAGCGTCTCTGTTGGGTTGAGGTCTGGGCTCTGACTTGGCCACTCAAAAAGGTGAATTTTGTTTCCCCAACTTCCTCAGAGTCAGCTGACGTACAGATATTCTCACATTATCCTTCCCTCAGTGATTGTAAGCTGGCCCACCGTACTTTACGGTTGGGATGATGTTTTCATGATGAAATGTGCTGCCTGTTCTTTCCAAATCTTAGTTTCTTCAGTCCACAAAACATTTTGCCAACCCCACTGTGAAGTCAACGTGCTCTTTCGCAAACTTCAGGTGTGCAGAAATCTTCTTCTTTTTAGTAATCAGCGGCTTCTTTTGTGGTGTCCGGCCTCAGGCGCCCTGCTTGTTCAGTGTTTTTCATGCTGTAGACTCGTGAACTCTGATGTTAGCCTCAAATGTTCAGCTGTCACTTGTTTCTTTACATCACTGACGAGTCTTTGTTGTGCTCTTGGGGTCATTTTGACGTCTTGGTAGAGCAGCCTCAGTCCCAAAGAGTCTCCATCTGTAGATCGTTTGCTGAACTGTAGACTGAATTTCTAAAGTCTTTGAAATCACTTTGCTTTGTGTAAATCAACTATTCTTGATCTTAGATCCTCTGAAAGCTCTTTTTGGCACAGCTCACATCATAACATATATTGAACATATTCTTCTTGTGTGGAACAAACTCAAAATGTTTGAGTGTTTTTAAGCAGCTCTAGTCCACACCTCCAGAACTTATGTTCTTAACAAGACTCCAGGTATGCTAACACCTGACTGAGGTCATTAACTCAAAAGTTCACATACTTTTTGGGGTGAGTTAGGTGATGAGATTTTCATGGTTGTTCTCAATTAAAAAAGATCAGATTTTTTTGTGTTATTTTAGTCACATTATATCTGTCAGTACCTGACATGGATGAAGATCAGACCGCATTTTATGACCAATTAATGCAGAATACCATACTTTGTCTTGCCATTGTATTGATAATAGATCTTCCTGTGTTGGTTCATCCTGCAGGTGAGGTGCCTCTGCCGATGTTTGCAGCTTATGGAGCTTCTAAAGCAGCACTGAGAGTTTTCTCTGAGGTGATGAGGATGGAGTTATCTGTGTGGGGAGTCAAAGTGGCCTTAATTCAGCCAGCAGGCTTCAGAACAAGTAGGTCTGATCGGATCAGTTTACTGCCTCAGCTTTTAACATTTAAAGCTCTGATTTAATGACGATCGTTTAAACATGTCTGTCAGCTGCTGTGTGTGTATGACATCATTTATTTATTCATCATTCTTAAAATTTAAATCTTTAATGCTCTTGCCTTGCATTTCTCGTATGTTTTATGTCCATGTTTTGAGAATCACATAGTTCTGCATTGTATCGATGTGACACAGATCACATTATTATTATCAGCATATGAAGATCAGATTAATGCTGTTTTTCTCTGCATCTTTTAATTTGATGTTTCATTGAATAAAATGCATCAAACTCTTGAACTCAGGGCCCTTCAGTCAAACGGGGCCCCTCACAGATGAAGCTCGTGTTGCCTTCAGGAGCTCTTCATTTCAGTTCGTATCATTCTTTACTCTAATTGTCAAAACGTCACGAGGAATTTATTCAGTCTCCACAAATTGCCACACAGCGAACCAGGAGGCCCCTGAGCGTCTGTCAGTGTTCAAGCAGCAGACAGGTGTTTCTGTGAGGATGCTGCGTCACTGTGCTGACAGCAGAAAGTCTGGTGTCTGGCGTCTGGTACATCAACTTCTTCAAGGCCGAAACTCACGCCATGCTGCCCTACGACCAGTACATGCACCGCTTCGCTGCTTACTTCCAGCAGGTCAGTGTGGCCGAGTGACGAGGGGGGGTCAGAGACCATCTGTTCAGGGAGAGGGGGGCCAGCAGGCTGCATCACTGAGGAAACACCCTGACAGGAAGGAGACATAAAACAAATGACCCACAAACACCTCAGCTTCTCTTATCAGAGGAAGATTATTATTATTATTATTAACTATTACTAACCACCGTGTTTGTGTGTGTGTGGTCGTCAGGGCGACATGGAGTCTAACGGGAAGTACATCACCAAAGATGGCACTCGAGTCAACTACCACACTGGACCAATTGTTTGGGGAGAACCTGGAACCAATGGACAGCACGCTTTCTACCAGCTCATCCACCAAGGTGATTATTATTATTATTATTGTTATTATTGTAATAATAATGATAATAATGTTATTATTATTATTATTATTGTTATTATTATATAAATGTGTTATTGTTATTATATATAAAATGAACTCAGAGGAAGGACACACTGAAAACATGCTGACTGCTGGTTTTATTATCTGGGTGTTGTTACAGTCTAAGACGATGTTCTGATCAGCTGCCACATCATGATCAATAACTGATGATCAGTGAAGGGTTAATCAACTCGTTGTTTATTCACCAGGAACTCGGATGATTCCTGCCGACTTCCTCATTCCTGCTCAGTCTCAACATCCAATCAGAGACAACCTCCACCACAAGGTACCGCCCCTTCTGTTGTGTCTTCATATCTGATGTGAGAACACACACACACACACACACACACACACACACACACTTCCTGTTCACCTGAGAGCAACAGGTCACCACACACACACACTCACACAGAGTGTTTTATTTCTTTAGATTCCTCTCATTTGTCATTTAGTAAAAACCTTTTAAAGTTTCTTTCACCAACAAACAAACCTTTAACACTTCACTCGTTCAAAAAAGTTCAGATGTTTGAGTCTGTCTGTTTGTTTATGAGAGCAGATGAACTCAGAGTGTTAACATGACGCTGTCTGCAGATCCTGGTGGCGAACTTCCTGGCTCAGACCGAAGCTCTGATGAAGGGAAAAACTCCGGACGAGGCTCGGAGGGAGCTGGAGGCCGGTGGGCTGAAGGGCGATGCTCTGGAGAAGCTGCTGCCCCACAAAGTAACATCAGAGCGCAATAATACGTCACGTTTGCTTATTTAATCAACTGCCTGTTTAAAGATTTTTGTTTCTTTCCCTTTAAAGGTGTTCGAGGGAAACAAGCCGAGTAACTCCATCGTTTTCAAGAAGCTGAGTCCGTTCATACTGGGAGCTCTGGTCGGTGAGTACAGAGACACGAAACACAAGAGGACCGAACACAGGAAACCAATCAGGACATTAAACTGGAGATTAATTAAACTCAAGATTAATTAAACTTGATTATTTAAACTGGAGATTACACAGTGGCGTTCCAGCCGTGGTTCACCTGACGACCACTAGAGGACCTGGTTTGAGGTTTATTGGTCATTTTAATATTTATAAACATTGAAGTTTTTAATGAACAAAGGGTCACGTCTGTCTGAATGACGTATATTATTTATATATATTCATTAATGTGGAGACAGAAACCATCTTCTCTGTACTGCTCAGTAACTGCTGACTGATTTTTATCCCTCTGGATCCAAATTAACTGAGAGAAGTGAATTATAAGATGGAGATATTTAAAAGTGAACATCAGTGTGGTTTGATAATGAATCTTGTGATTTCTCCTGTTTTCCAGCCATGTACGAACACAAGATCTTTGTGCAGGGCGTCATCTGGGACATCAACAGCTACGATCAGTGGGGGTGAGACTTCAAACAGAACACAAAAAATCCACCCAGCGTTCACTTACGAGTTTTTATTCCAATCTTTAAATCAAAGGAGAGTTTTTCAGAAACTGGATGTGAGGAGTTGCAGGTTTCTTCTTGTTTAAATGTAAAAACGTGCATGATTTTAATCTCAACTTCTCGCTGATTTCCTGCGCAGGGTCGAACTGGGGAAGCAGCTGGCGAAGAAGATCGAGCCCGAGCTGAAGGACGACTCCGAGGTCAGCTCCCACGACTCGTCCACCAACGGGCTCATCAACTTCCTGAAGAAGAACTTCGCCTGAATCCTCGACCTTCATCAGACTTCCTCCTCCTCCGCTGGCTCCTCCCACCGTGTAGTCCTCTCTCATTGGCTGAAATTCTGTGTTGGTCTGACCCCCCCGAGAATGTGCACTTTAAGTTTGTTGATGTGAGATTTCACCTGTAAATGTGTTTGACTTGAAAAGGGAAATTATCAGTCGGTTTATTGTGGAGGACAGATGTGCAGTAATACTGTAGGCACTGACTTTCAAAATAAAAGTTTTGGTTGTCACTGAATCTTGCTGTCTTTGTTCTGATCAAATGTGAATTTAGACTGAAGCACTAAACAGTGAAGAAATGAAGAGAAGTAAAACATGCAGATTAAACCT
>CM041536.1:423522-428522 GCA_023238725.1 Scortum barcoo
GCGACAGACAGGTAGCAGGCAGGCAGGCAGGCAGGCGGGCAGACAGGCAGACAGGCAGGCAGGCAGACAGGCAGACAAGCAGGCAGACAGGCAGGCAGACAGACAGGCAGGCAGGCAGGCAGGCAGGCAGGCAGACAGGCAGGCAGGCAGACAGACAGGCAGGCAGGCAGGCAGGCAGACAGACAAGCAGGCAGGCAGGCAGGCAGACAGGCAGACAGGCAGGCAGACAGACAGGCACAGACAGTTACAGGCAGACAGACAGACAGACAGTCATACCTGTCTCTCCTTGTGTCCTGCAGGTCTGTGGGGGCTGGTGAATAACGCTGGCGTGCTGCATTGTCCCGTGGACGCTGAGCTCCTCCCCCTCGCCGCCTGCAGGCGTCTACTGGATGTGAACTTCCTGTCTGCGGTGAGGATGAGTCAGGCGTTCCTCCCTCTGATCAGGAGGTCCAGAGGACGCGTCGTCAATGTGTCCAGCATGGCAGGTCGGTCTGAAGCTGCTTTAAACGAACATGAATCCTTCTCTGGTCCAGTCCTGCTCCGCCGGTCTGGACTCTGGACTCCTCTGTCCTTGTATCAGAGTTAAACTGTCACTGCAGTCCAGAAACCAGAACATCAGTGTTAAATCTGTTTCAAAAGTATCACTGAGATCTTTGAGCCGGATCATCCACGGTCCACAGTCCTCCACAGCTCTGATCCGGCTCCGTCAGGGCCCTTCCTGGTTTTATTGGATCTTCCAGTGTTGTTGTTAAAACTGCAGCTCTCAGTAACTCTATGGGGCTCCTCGGGGATCCTGAGTCTCTGCTCCCTGCTGGTGTCACTGTTAGGAAGAAGGACGTCTCTTTCTGTTTGTTGTTTTATATTTTAAGGTCCTTTGGTGCAGCACTTTGTTAGTTTAAGATCTGCTCTACAAAGAAATTTGACTCACTGTTTCTGTAGAAACATTTTGTGAACTACTGTTGGTTTTTTGGTGGAATGTAACTAAGTTCTGTACAATTTTGAGGTACGTTTATTGTACTTGAGTATTTCCATGATGTGACAGGAGTTACTGAAAACTGCAGATAAATCTTTTACAATCTCATTGAAACAATTCATTTTTCTTTATTTATCCAAAAGTACATGAAGTTGTTCAAATGAATTCACCAATAAGTAATCCGGTATCTTAAAAGATAAAATAATAAAACACACCCAAAAAAGGGAAAGTACTTTTACTTTTGATACTTTAAGTACATTTTGGTTCAGTAACCTTCTGAATGCCTCAAAGATAGCTGGGACAGGCTCCAGCACCCCTGCGACCCTGTGTGCTCAGGATAAGCAGGTTTAGAAGAAGGATGGATGGATGGAACCTTCTGAATGCAGGACTTTTACTTGTAAGGAGTATTCAGGTCCCGTGAGGAGCTCATGTGAGATTAAACTGCAGAATTACAGACATACAGATGCGCCTGAATGCACCACCAGAGATCTGACTGAACCATCAAATTTTTTTTTTCACTGTAAGCAACATGAAGCAACAACTTCTCTCTAAAATGCTAAAAAAGAAGATTTTTGAACAGAAAAAAACAAAAACTGTTGAGCAAACATGCATTTTATGTATTTATTGCTCCTTAATCTCCTGAGTTTGGCTCTCTTCAAGTCATCCCATAGCGTCTCTGTTGGGTTGAGGTCTGGGCTCTGACTTGGCCACTCAAAAAGGTGAATTTTGTTTCCCCAACTTCCTCAGAGTCAGCTGACGTACAGATATTCTCACATTATCCTTCCCTCAGTGATTGTAAGCTGGCCCACCGTACTTTACGGTTGGGATGATGTTTTCATGATGAAATGTGCTGCCTGTTCTTTCCAAATCTTAGTTTCTTCAGTCCACAAAACATTTTGCCAACCCCACTGTGAAGTCAACGTGCTCTTTCGCAAACTTCAGGTGTGCAGAAATCTTCTTCTTTTTAGTAATCAGCGGCTTCTTTTGTGGTGTCCGGCCTCAGGCGCCCTGCTTGTTCAGTGTTTTTCATGCTGTAGACTCGTGAACTCTGATGTTAGCCTCAAATGTTCAGCTGTCACTTGTTTCTTTACATCACTGACGAGTCTTTGTTGTGCTCTTGGGGTCATTTTGACGTCTTGGTAGAGCAGCCTCAGTCCCAAAGAGTCTCCATCTGTAGATCGTTTGCTGAACTGTAGACTGAATTTCTAAAGTCTTTGAAATCACTTTGCTTTGTGTAAATCAACTATTCTTGATCTTAGATCCTCTGAAAGCTCTTTTTGGCACAGCTCACATCATAACATATATTGAACATATTCTTCTTGTGTGGAACAAACTCAAAATGTTTGAGTGTTTTTAAGCAGCTCTAGTCCACACCTCCAGAACTTATGTTCTTAACAAGACTCCAGGTATGCTAACACCTGACTGAGGTCATTAACTCAAAAGTTCACATACTTTTTGGGGTGAGTTAGGTGATGAGATTTTCATGGTTGTTCTCAATTAAAAAAGATCAGATTTTTTTGTGTTATTTTAGTCACATTATATCTGTCAGTACCTGACATGGATGAAGATCAGACCGCATTTTATGACCAATTAATGCAGAATACCATACTTTGTCTTGCCATTGTATTGATAATAGATCTTCCTGTGTTGGTTCATCCTGCAGGTGAGGTGCCTCTGCCGATGTTTGCAGCTTATGGAGCTTCTAAAGCAGCACTGAGAGTTTTCTCTGAGGTGATGAGGATGGAGTTATCTGTGTGGGGAGTCAAAGTGGCCTTAATTCAGCCAGCAGGCTTCAGAACAAGTAGGTCTGATCGGATCAGTTTACTGCCTCAGCTTTTAACATTTAAAGCTCTGATTTAATGACGATCGTTTAAACATGTCTGTCAGCTGCTGTGTGTGTATGACATCATTTATTTATTCATCATTCTTAAAATTTAAATCTTTAATGCTCTTGCCTTGCATTTCTCGTATGTTTTATGTCCATGTTTTGAGAATCACATAGTTCTGCATTGTATCGATGTGACACAGATCACATTATTATTATCAGCATATGAAGATCAGATTAATGCTGTTTTTCTCTGCATCTTTTAATTTGATGTTTCATTGAATAAAATGCATCAAACTCTTGAACTCAGGGCCCTTCAGTCAAACGGGGCCCCTCACAGATGAAGCTCGTGTTGCCTTCAGGAGCTCTTCATTTCAGTTCGTATCATTCTTTACTCTAATTGTCAAAACGTCACGAGGAATTTATTCAGTCTCCACAAATTGCCACACAGCGAACCAGGAGGCCCCTGAGCGTCTGTCAGTGTTCAAGCAGCAGACAGGTGTTTCTGTGAGGATGCTGCGTCACTGTGCTGACAGCAGAAAGTCTGGTGTCTGGCGTCTGGTACATCAACTTCTTCAAGGCCGAAACTCACGCCATGCTGCCCTACGACCAGTACATGCACCGCTTCGCTGCTTACTTCCAGCAGGTCAGTGTGGCCGAGTGACGAGGGGGGGTCAGAGACCATCTGTTCAGGGAGAGGGGGGCCAGCAGGCTGCATCACTGAGGAAACACCCTGACAGGAAGGAGACATAAAACAAATGACCCACAAACACCTCAGCTTCTCTTATCAGAGGAAGATTATTATTATTATTATTAATTAACTATTACTAACCACCGTGTTTGTGTGTGTGTGGTCGTCAGGGCGACATGGAGTCTAACGGGAAGTACATCACCAAAGATGGCACTTTCGAGTCAACTACCACACTGGACCAATTGTTTGGGGAGAACCTGGAACCAATGGACAGCACGCTTTCTACCAGCTCATCCACCAAGGTGATTATTATTATTATTATTGTTATTATTGTAATAATAATGATAATAATATTATTATTATTATTATTATTATTGTTATTATTATATAAATGTGTTATTGTTATTATATATAAAATGAACTCAGAGGAAGGACACACTGAAAACATGCTGACTGCTGGTTTTATTATCTGGGTGTTGTTACAGTCTAAGACGATGTTCTGATCAGCTGCCACATCATGATCAATAACTGATGATCAGTGAAGGGTTAATCAACTCGTTGTTTATTCACCAGGAACTCGGATGATTCCTGCCGACTTCCTCATTCCTGCTCAGTCTCAACATCCAATCAGAGACAACCTCCACCACAAGGTACCGCCCCTTCTGTTGTGTCTTCATATCTGATGTGAAACACACACACACACACACACACACACACACATTCCTGTTCACCTGAGAGCAACAACAGGTCACCACACACACACACACTCACACAGAGTGTTTTATTTCTTTAGATTCCTCTCATTTGTCATTTAGTAAAAACCTTTTAAAGTTTCTTTCACCAACAAACAAACCTTTAACACTTCACTCGTTCAAAAAAGTTCAGATGTTTGAGTCTGTCTGTTTGTTTATGAGAGCAGATGAACTCAGAGTGTTAACATGACGCTGTCTGCAGATCCTGGTGGCGAACTTCCTGGCTCAGACCGAAGCTCTGATGAAGGGAAAAACTCCGGACGAGGCTCGGAGGGAGCTGGAGGCCGGTGGGCTGAAGGGCGATGCTCTGGAGAAGCTGCTGCCCCACAAAGTAACATCAGAGCGCAATAATACGTCACGTTTGCTTATTTAATCAACTGCCTGTTTAAAGATTTTTGTTTCTTTCCCTTTAAAGGTGTTCGAGGGAAACAAGCCGAGTAACTCCATCGTTTTCAAGAAGCTGAGTCCGTTCATACTGGGAGCTCTGGTCGGTGAGTACAGAGACACGAAACACAAGAGGACCGAACACAGGAAACCAATCAGGACATTAAACTGGAGATTAATTAAACTCAAGATTAATTAAACTTGATTATTTAAACTGGAGATTACACAGTGGCGTTCCAGCCGTGGTTCACCTGACGACCACTAGAGGACCTGGTTTGAGGTTTATTGGTCATTTTAATATTTATAAACATTGAAGTTTTTAATGAACAAAGGGTCACGTCTGTCTGAATGACGTATATTATTTATATATATTCA
>CM041536.1:436022-621022 GCA_023238725.1 Scortum barcoo
GAAGTCAACGTGCTCTTTCGCAAACTTCAGGTGTGCAGAAATCTTCTTCTTTTTAGTAATCAGCGGCTTCTTTTGTGGTGTCCGGCCTCAGGCGCCCTGCTTGTTCAGTGTTTTTCATGCTGTAGACTCGTGAACTCTGATGTTAGCCTCAAATGTTCAGCTGTCACTTGTTTCTTTACATCACTGACGAGTCTTTGTTGTGCTCTTGGGGTCATTTTGACGTCTTGGTAGAGCAGCCTCAGTCCCAAAGAGTCTCCATCTGTAGATCGTTTGCTGAACTGTAGACTGAATTTCTAAAGTCTTTGAAATCACTTTGCTTTGTGTAAATCAACTATTCTTGATCTTAGATCCTCTGAAAGCTCTTTTTGGCACAGCTCACATCATAACATATATTGAACATATTCTTCTTGTGTGGAACAAACTCAAAATGTTTGAGTGTTTTTAAGCAGCTCTAGTCCACACCTCCAGAACTTATGTTCTTAACAAGACTCCAGGTATGCTAACACCTGACTGAGGTCATTAACTCAAAAGTTCACATACTTTTTGGGGTGAGTTAGGTGATGAGATTTTCATGGTTGTTCTCAATTAAAAAAGATCAGATTTTTTTGTGTTATTTTAGTCACATTATATCTGTCAGTACCTGACATGGATGAAGATCAGACCGCATTTTATGACCAATTAATGCAGAATACCATACTTTGTCTTGCCATTGTATTGATAATAGATCTTCCTGTGTTGGTTCATCCTGCAGGTGAGGTGCCTCTGCCGATGTTTGCAGCTTATGGAGCTTCTAAAGCAGCACTGAGAGTTTTCTCTGAGGTGATGAGGATGGAGTTATCTGTGTGGGGAGTCAAAGTGGCCTTAATTCAGCCAGCAGGCTTCAGAACAAGTAGGTCTGATCGGATCAGTTTACTGCCTCAGCTTTTAACATTTAAAGCTCTGATTTAATGACGATCGTTTAAACATGTCTGTCAGCTGCTGTGTGTGTATGACATCATTTATTTATTCATCATTCTTAAAATTTAAATCTTTAATGCTCTTGCCTTGCATTTCTCGTATGTTTTATGTCCATGTTTTGAGAATCACATAGTTCTGCATTGTATCGATGTGACACAGATCACATTATTATTATCAGCATATGAAGATCAGATTAATGCTGTTTTTCTCTGCATCTTTTAATTTGATGTTTCATTGAATAAAATGCATCAAACTCTTGAACTCAGGGCCCTTCAGTCAAACGGGGCCCCTCACAGATGAAGCTCGTGTTGCCTTCAGGAGCTCTTCATTTCAGTTCGTATCATTCTTTACTCTAATTGTCAAAACGTCACGAGGAATTTATTCAGTCTCCACAAATTGCCACACAGCGAACCAGGAGGCCCCTGAGCGTCTGTCAGTGTTCAAGCAGCAGACAGGTGTTTCTGTGAGGATGCTGCGTCACTGTGCTGACAGCAGAAAGTCTGTTTATGAAATCACATCAAATCTTGTTTTCCTCTCAGACATCTTCGGGAACAGCAACGACGTCGCTCGCTATAGAGCTGAGATCTTCGGGGCTGTTTCCTCCAACGCCAGAGAAGATTATGGGGAGGAGTACATCTCATCTCTGCCCGGCAGTCTGCCCAGGATGTCTCAGCAGTTGTCGGAGGATTTGTCTCCGGTGGTGGACGCCATGTTTCACGCTCTGTTGTCGGTCCGTCCCAAACCTCTGTACACCCCCGGACCCATGGCGTGGCTGCTCCCGTTTCTCTACCGCTGCTGTCCCACTGCCCTGTTCGACTCCATCTTCACCAGAGTCATCCCGAAACACACCACCTGTGAACCCGCGGGGCTGAGCAGGAGCTGAGGATCATGGGAAAACTTCTTCCAGACTTCATCTGAAACTCGCTGTAAAGTCGGTTCTCCTTTAAAATTTAACTACTTTTGTTTTGACACTTTACAGAATCAACCTGAAGTCTTTCATCACCACCACTTTTTAAACTTTTACTTTCTATTTCATAAATCCTGTTTAACATCTGAATGTCTCTGACGAGCTGCTTGGTTTTTAACATCAAGAGATTTTTATGAGATTTTTAAGTTTTTCTTTAACTGCTTTAAAAGAATTATTAAATGAAAAGTTTAAAAACATTTAGTGAAGTCTTTTGTTCCTCTGATTTATATCTCTAAATATGAAGGACAGCCTGCAGCTGGTTAGTTTAGCTTAGCTTAGCATAAAGACTGGAAACCGATGGAACAGTTAGCCTGGCTCTGAAGGACGCAACGTGCTCCTTAAAGCTCTCTGATGAAGAACATGTTGTGGTTTGACTTCAGACTCTCATAGCAGACATGAGCAGCATCAATCTGAACTGAAATATTTAAATTAACTAAATTCACACAAATACGCTCAGCTCTGCATTTAATGAAAGTCTCATCATGCTGCACAGACTGTAAAAACACTTCACAACTAAAAAACCAGGATGTATAACATCCAATCAGCCTTAAAATACTGTACACGCTCTATAGAGTCTCTGAACATGGCTGTAAAAAAGGTTGATCTTTTGATCCTTTACATGGAAACACAGTGAAGTGTTGGTGAGCTGCTCTCAGTCCTGAGGCTTCAGAAAAACTCTCTTTGTGTTTGTTTCCACAGCGTTGTGGTTCACGTCGTCCTCTTCCATCACCGCTCTCTCTCGCTTCTTCGCAAACTTCTTCTTCATGCTTCCAACTAAACTCTCGTACCTGAAGAACAAACGAGAAGTCAGAGTTCAGTTTTAACAGTTTGAACGTCTGATCTTTGGTTACTGAGAGGTGGACTGACTTTCACAGTAAATTAACAGCAGAGTAATTAACACGTGTTACAGATCTTCATCCTGCTGAATGTGATCAGGTAGCAGTTTGTACCTCAGAGCCATTTCTTCATCTGTGACATCTGTTTGCATTCGGCTCATTTCTTCTTCTTCTTGTTTCTCCTCTTTGTCCTTCGGGTTCATCAGAGCCATCAGTTTCTGTGACGAGCGCAAAACAGTAAAAGCCTCCAATAGGCCCGCAACCAAAAATGAAGAGTGTTTTATTTCTATTTGAAGTTTGTCTAAAATAGTTTGCCTGAGCAGCGTTTTGTGAAACGAGGAGGCAGAAATGCTCAAACAGACGTGGAACAAGACATTTTACAGTTCAGTCACCTCCATGAAACACCTGATTGACTGCATGGAGACACCCACAGGAAACAACTGAAAAAATAAAAACTAAACACATTTAAACCACAGAGCCATAAAAATAAACACAAAATGTGAAATATGATGACAACACATGAAACTGAAAACAGCATCACTGTGAACGTCACTGTTCACCTTCTTCTTTCTGAGAATATCTCCTGACTTTTACTGTTTAATAATCACTGAACTTCTCTGAGAGTTTCTTCAGCCTGAACAGAAATCTGATTTATGATCCTAAATCCTTTTTTATTCACTGTAAGAAAGACTCATCTGTCTATTTGAATAAACTCTTTATCTGATATGAGAGAGGGAATGTTTGGATTTATTTTACACAATCATCAGTTTCACACTGTTTCTCACCTTTCACCCTTCTGCCATCAGAGTCAGTTCAGGTAACACACACCAACTTTAGTTTTAGAAATACAAAAGTTTCTTCTTTTGTTCCAACATGATTGTAAATTATTTTACTGATCAACACATGAAAATTATTCTAAATGTTTTCTGGCAGCAATCATGACTCAGCACCATGTGGAGGTCAAAGGTCAGGGCGGCATGACAACAACACGGACTGACTAATTTGTTTTCAGGCTTTCTACACCCGAGAACACTGAAATATCCTGGTGTCCATGAAAGCAACACTTCTACACAGAGACCTCAGAGGATCAATCAACTGATTAATCAATAACAAATAAAAACAAACCTCCACTTCTGGGTTAAAACCTTTGAAGGAGAATCGACCGTAGTTCAGGTCCTCACAGGGAACAAAACTCTTCTCCTCTATGATCAGATTCCTGAGAGGAAGACAGACCGAAGGTTAGAGACCTCACAGAGAATATTTACATTTACATTCATATTCATATTTATATTTACATTCATCTTTATATTCTTTTTTACAGGGACAGGCTCTAAAGATCTCCTCAGGCTGTCAGCAGCTGTAAACCATCGATGTGAGAGCTGTTCTATCAGGCTGCATCAGTATCTACATGCAGTCTCTGTAAACTTGCTGACGAATGCAGCGTTTTATTCAAACAGACTCTGATCTCACAGAGAAACACTTGATATTACACACATCATACACATCTGATTAAATCATTCTGAGTTTCCTTTAAGTTCTTTACTTGTTTCCTGACGTGTCCTGTGGATCGTTCTGTTCCTAACAGGTGTTTAAATAAAGTTTGACTCATTAAATGTCTCTGCTCACTCTTTGGCTTTGAGCTCCGGCAGGTCCAGGTACCAGTGCTCATCACTGATGATCCTCCGCTCCTCCTCCTCCAGCTGCTTCTTCGTCTCCGCGTCAAGACCTCTCTGCATGAACTGCAACACACCGAGGGAGGGGGTCAAAAACTACCACCTCAGACTGAGGGGGGTCAAAAACTACCACCAACTACCAAGAAACAAACAACAAACAAACTGTTTGTTTGTTTGAGTGGATTTAACATACAGCAGATCAATAAACGCTTCAAACTCACCTGATTCTATGTCTGCTGAGAGTGACAGTCTATAATCTATAATCAAACAATAACAGTCTATAATCAGCAGCCTCACACAGATCACTCACCTTCATCCTCAGGAGATTTTTGGACAGTTTCACTGAGTCGTTCGCCATCTTGGACTGGAAACAGCTGACTCACACTCACACACCTGAAAACACACCTGCACGGTAAAATGTATAAAATATCTGTGTGTGTGTGTGTACGAGCAACGACCACGAGCTGCAGCTCTGCGCAGCCGCAGTTTACTCAGACAGAAACAGTCGAATGTCGAGCTTCTTCTTCTTCTTCTTCTTCTTCGTGTGGCCCTAATTATCGCCCCCTGCTGGTTTTCATTGTCACTGCTGCCACAGTGAACTAAAGTCTGTAAGCTTTGACAAGTATGACCCCCACCACACACACACACACACACACACTCAGTCTTTCATATGAATTTCTTTCACTCATGTTTGAGCATTTTCTTATCTTTGTTGGTTTAAAGCTGATCTGACAACAACCACAAGAACCAGAGGTAGTTTAACACATTTATTCACACAGAGCTCCTGGTACGAAGAATAAAGTCAACTCACAATTTCTCTCTCTCTCTCTCTCTCTCTCTCTCTCACACACACACATACACACACACACACACACACACACTCAGAGGAAGTTGTGTCATTTTAAGTTCTTGTTTTGTGGAATTTCAGTTGAAAATGCAGCAACGACTCAGCAGCTCCTTTACAGAGACGACAGTGAAGCTTCATATCTCAGTCCTCTGATCAATAATCAATAATCAGTGATTGCTGTTTTTACTGACTTCATTCAGTCATCTTTAACCAGGACAGGTGTGTGTGTGTGTGTGTGTGTGTGTGTGTGCTTAGATAATTGAGTTTGTTGTCATTAATCTCATATATAATCACATTATCTCACATAATCAATAATCAGGCTGCTCCCAGATCAGATCGGCTCTGCACCTTTTTACTGTCATCAAACAGTTTTCACATCATACAGATGATTACTGATCAAATTATTATTAATCAAATGAGTATTGATCATTATTGTGCAGCTGGTAACACCTGCCAGGAAGTCCTGTGCACTCAGAGGTCACTTTATTAGGAACACCTGCACAGTCCATCAGAGTCCAGCTGAGTCCACCTGAGTCCTGGTTCAGCAGGTCTGCAGTGCTCAGAGTTTGTATGTTTGAATGAGACCTGAGATCAGCAACTTCAGTTTCATTTCTCGTGTTTATGAATCTGAAGATCTTCTGCAGCAGGTGTGTTTCTCTGTGATCGGATCTCCTGCTCAGGTGAACTCTTGGACCACCAGCTCCTTCAGGGAGCGGGAGGACACCTCCCCCCTCTCAGCGTCTCTCAGGACGGTCAGCTCCTCCTGCAGCTGAGCCACCGGCCGGCCCAGCTGGTAGCCTAGATCCACCAGCAGGTCCAGCAGAGCGGCTCTGTGGTCCTTCAGTCCGTAGCGCCTGACGGCCGGCAGGGCTTTGTGAGCGGCGGCGAAGGCCCGTTCGGGTTCGTCCATGTCACGATAACAGACGGTGAGGGCGGACAGCGTGGGCACAGTCAGCGTGGGCTTCTGCCACGGCAGCAGCTTCTCCTCGATCTCCAGAAGAAGCTCCAGCTGCTCCACGGCCGGCCCAAACTGCCCGGCTCGCAGCAGGCTGTGGGCTCGCCTCTGCTCCGGCTCCGTCAGGAACCCGGAGAACAGAGGAGAGTGTCGGACGCAGCGGACGGCGTAGAGTTTAGCCAGGTAGTCCTGCAGGGCCAGGCGCCGCTCCGAGATGATCTCGGGGCTGAAGTTCCCCGTCAGGAGTTTCCTGGGGAGAACCACCTCCTCCAGCTCCTCGTTGAACTCCTTCAGCAGTTTGTGGTGGAAGCGGGAAAAGTCGCTGTAACGGCGCTCAACGGACACACGGCGCAAATCGAAGCTTCCAGAGCGCATCACCACGATCTCATAGACCTTCAGACAGGAACAAAAAACAAAGGGTTTAAAGATCATGTTCATACGTTTAAAGAACCAGAACTTAAATCACATCTGAAGATGGAGTCAAATAAAGATTACAGTTACAACAGCTGCTTCAATTAACTCGTCTACAACAGTTTTTATATTTCAGTAAAGTCCATAAAGTAAAGTCCTGTGTCAGTAAAGTGGAGTTAAAGTCCATAAAGTAAAGTCCTGTGTCAGTAAAGTGTCCCTTGTGTCTGTTGTCCTGTTGTCTGTTCTCTCATTAGATGATTCTTCCTCCTCATTCAATGTAAAAGCAGGATTTTACTGTTGGAGTTGGTTGAGGTGGATCATTTTCAACTAGTTTGTATTTTGGGACTGCAGCTAATGATTCTTTTCATTCTGGATCAAATTGTTGATTTATTAATTGACCAACTGATTAATGGACTGATATTTCAGCTGAACTTTTATGAACTTGTGATTTCATTAAAACAAAGCTGGTTTTAGTAAACTCTGAATTTGTAAAGTGACTGAAGAAACTGAAGAAAGCGACATGAAGAGAAAACACTGAAATAAAGAACCTCTGAGGTGTGTTTAAGTAAAGTATGTGAGTAAATGTTCTTTTCCCAGGTGTGTCTCACCACATATTTAGACAGAGTCTGCTCAACAATACGAGTGGATGGGATCTCAAACAGCAGCCGGACCGGACGCTCTCGCTGCTTCTCCGCCTTCAAGTTCTGCTGCAGCTCTTTGGTGGTTAAACGGGAACAGCTGGGGGGGTTATCTACACACACACACACACACACAGCAGTTATCAGTGCGTTGATCGTGACTCTGTCCTGGTGTGAGAGGAGGTTTCAGTACCTGCAGTCATCAGATCCTCCTTGGTCCGGTCTTCAGTGTCTCTCTCTGGTTCTGCCATCACAGCCCAGCAGCCTCTGTGACATCCAAGACAACTTCTCTCCCTCTGCTTTACCATTTATGGCTTTCATTACAGCCGCTTTAATAAAAACTGTCTGATCATTAACGCTGTGTGAGTGTGTGTGTGAGTGTGTGTGCTAACAGAGAGGAGGAAGTTTAAATTCAAACCAGCAGAGAAACAAAGAAAGTGAAGAGGAAGTGAAAGAGAGCTGCTGGCAGACTGAGAGAGACGGACTGGTGGGTGTTTGTTTTATGACTCTGGTGACACCAGCCGGGTGGAGTTTGGCACAGCGGCACACTCACACACACACACACACACACACACACACACACACACTCACACACTCACTCACACACTCACACACACTCACACTCCACACACACACACACACACACACACACACACATATTCTTCAGATCTTCATCACATATTTATTTTTTGAATATTTATGTTTTATTACGTCACAGATTCATTTTATAAAATCACGTTTGAGTATTTTAAGTTTTGTTTTTTTTCCTCTGAGCTGTATCTGTTGATCTCACAGAGATAAATAAAGTTGTTTTGAATGAAACTGTCGTACCTCTGCTGTATTTTTAATGTTGGTTTCAGCATTCAGGCGAAAACATTTCAAAGGTTTTTGACCCTTTAAAGACCCTTTAAAGGACATCAAATGAACGAGGTCTGATAGAAACTCTTTACTTTATGTCTGTTTACATTGTGTGTATTTATTCTACCAACACTTATTTAAGCTGCTTTCTTTAACACTTTTCTCTTTTTATACTTGTGAGAATTTTACCTGTTAAAAAAAAGGAAAAAAAAATCTCTTTTAGCCAAGTTTCAGATGGTTCGATGTTCAAACTTATTTTCAGGAATCTACAATATAAGCTCCTGATAATCATATTTACATGAATATCAGAAATGTTAAATGTGTTAATCTGATCTCATACTGGTGTCCGTTTATGAAACAACCGTCAGTGTGTGAATGTCAGCAGCTCTTTCATACAGAAAATAAGCAGATAAACGAGCACATGTGGTGCAAACAAAGACATTTCTCTGAGGCCTGGAGCAGTTATTTCTCTGTTTTTATCCACATGAGCTCTGTCTGTACGGAGATTTTTTATTATTTTTATTATTCTTTAACGCAGCGACTCTGAGCCTTTACAACACGATATAGATAAATATCAACATAAATAAGACCTTTGGGGTCTGATGCTGCATGATGGAGCTCATTAAACTCAATCTGACAAACCAGCTTAATCCTGTAAAAAAGATCACGTCAAATGTTGCAGCACTCTGAGGTCGATGTAAAACAGACTTCTGATCAATAATTAGTCCTATTTATTGTCTATGAAGAAAGGTCGTTCTCAGCGGGGGGGGACAGAAATCATTTTAACTCATCAGGCTTTTATAAATAAGTGAAACTATCACAGTTCATCAGAGTCCTGGTGGTGAATGTGACGATTATTTAACCATCCAGGTGAAAATGTTAAAGACTCCTGATGTAAAAATAACCTCATTTAAAACACTTTATCCCGCATTTTTGTATTTTTCATACATTCCTAAAAATAAATATTAATAAACATCATTACAGATTTAAAACAAAACTGTGACACACATAAGATGTTCAGGAGCTTCACACACCAACCAGCTCAGACTGTGTGAAGCTCAGCAGAGTTAACGAGGTGCAGCGTCCAATCAGCTGCTGCCAACTCATCAGGTCACTCAGCTCTTTTACAACTAACTGGACCGTGAACCGGGCTGAGCCAACTTTTTCTTTGTCATGCTACTTTCAAACTTTTCCTCCGTGTTCTCTGAGTAATGTTTTTGTAATATGTTTGTTAATTAAAAGTCGAAGCACCACTGAACACATGAAGTCACGAGCAGCAGCTAACAGGAGACTCTTTGTTCAGTCGGGCTCATGCAGTGATTTGATGTGAACTGATCCAAACAGGAAACATTATGAGGAGCGATGAACAGTCTGATGTTCAACAGGAAACACTGAGAGAAACAATCCTCAACATCGACAGTCTTTATGAGGAAACTTCACCGTCCTCCTGTTCTGATGAACTGACGTCTCGAAGAAACGATGGAGAGTGACGAGTTCATCACCTTTGTGTCCTCCCTGCCTCTCATGATTGGTTGTTGTGATTTCACACTGTGTCATCAGCAGATGCTGAAAGGTCAAAGAGGGATTTAGGAATATTTGGATTTGATAGGTGGATCATAAAGAGCAGAGCTGTCAGGTCTTTGACTTTGATTTATTTGAACGTAATAAAGACAAGATGTAAAAATCCTCAGAGATTTTAGGACTCTGCTCTCTCGGTCTGCTGTACAATCAGTGAGCCATCATCACTGCTGTCCTCGGGCTCGACGGGGCGGGTGTGTGTGTGTGAGATTTTCACAGATTTGGCAGGTCTTCTTGTTATTGAATATTTCCATTGTCAGGGTAACAACAGTGTTGAAATGCTTACAAAGGAAATGCCTTCTTGCAAATGGCGTGCTGAGCCGGCAGTTTTCATGTGAAATATGCTTCATTAGAAAAGCACCTTTGTTCACCAGTAATGAGTTTTTCTTTTTGTGTTTTAAGTAAGCTGCTGGGGGCTTTGTGCTGCCTGTGTCACCAACATGAAAATACACACACCAACACACAGCGGGAAGTTGACTGCAGCACTCGGTCAGGTAGATTCAGCACATATATGAAAGTTCGTTTATGTTCTGACCGGGTCCAAACCACCGCTGTGTTTGTGCGTCTCATCACTGTCATCACTTCCTGTCTGTGACTCACTGGTTTCCGCTGATCACTCACAAATATTTAGTTTAAGTAATGATTAGCTCTGAATTTACAGACATTTATAGATTTTATAGGTATTTGATGTAAAACCTTAAAGCCTGTTTGTTTCTGTCAGCTGCTTCAGTCAGTCTGATCCTGTAACTCTGTCATCATTTTAACTGTGTGTGTGTAGCAGTGATTCATGTCTGTCTGATAGAGATTTGTGTTTTTGAGCGGCTTTGTGCAGGTTTTGTTTCGGGCTTTAGTTTTCTGTGTGGAAGCTGAACACTCACTCTGTGACGTTAGCGAGGCTCCAACATCATCAGCTGGACTCAGTTTGTTTGAGGAAGCGAAGCAGCAAATTAACACAGTAAAACTCAACTCGGTCTCTCTGAAAAATGAAGCATATTCAGATCAGACAGATGAGCTCCAGTTGACGTGAAAAACAGACTGAACAAACGAACTATTTTTACTTTGTGAGCACCAAAAAAAAAAAAAAAATTCATCAGATCTTTTTTAAAGCTTTTCATTTGTTAAAATCACACACATAATATTGAATAATATTTAAAAACACAATTTTTCATAAAACTATCGTCCTCAGTTATTAGTTTTTGTAACGCTGACGCTCAGAGCAGAAGGACCCAAATGCAGGACAAACCAACACAGCAGAGAAGTTTTAGACAGTTTATTTTCACTAAATCTTACAATCTCAGAATGTGAGCAGACGATTACCAAAATGACGTGACTGATTCTTGGCTTGGTTCAGAACAGGAACTTGACGCTAGAACAAGGACAAAGATCTGGCAACGAGACAGGGGAAAATGTAGACAATATATACACATGAGGTAATGGGGAACAGGTGGAAACAATCAGGGCGGGGCAGACAATCACACAAGGTGGGAAACACACAATGGGCAGGAAGTTAAGGGACCTGAAACGAGAGGAGAGTTAGGGATTTCAAAATAAAACAGACAAGCCAGAACAGGAAACAGAAAACGTGACAGACATGAAACTTAACAAACTTGACGGGACATAACAGTTTCAAATGTCAGGAGGATTTTTAATCAGGTTTCATCACTTTGAGAATGTCAGTTTGTCTCTGTTTTATAGAATAATTCAGTGAAGTATATTTGAGTGTATATTTCTTGTGTGGAGAGGCAGATGTGCTTCGGTTAAAGCACCTGTATTGATAAGCACAGCTGAAAGGACTCTCATACAACAGCATCAATGAAACACCTGTTGACCAACAAATCAATCATTATAATCAATAATCAATATCATCAGAGAAACAGATAATGGCCACTAGAAATGTACCGTTGTTCTTCTATGAGACTTAAAAACACAGTTGATGTGTGGTGACTGCACACGGTAACATCCAAGTTACATGTATATCAACATTAAATTCACACAGAGAAACTGTGTAGATACTGTGAGTATAAAAACAATATTCACTTTTCATTTCATATATTAACATTTACATACATTTTAAATGCCCAGAAACACACCATAAACTATGCACAGTCTTTATGACTCTACATAATTTATCTGTCCTTGTGTTCGTATCTTTGTTCCTTGCACTAACAACAGGAGGGTCACTGTGGTCTGTCTGATGTATTCACACAAACATTGCAGCTTTTTACAGCCGTCTTCTCCTTCAGGTGTCCTGCCATGGAGACACAAACATCTTTTATTCTCAAACCTGCTGAGAAAACCTCTGGACTTTTCTTCCTGCAGTAAACGGACTCTCTGCTGTTGGAAACCACAGCTGGATTCTTCTGTGGCGGCTCAGGAAGTTTAACAGGACGAGTCCTGATTCCCAGTGACAATCTGTCCACAGACAGTCTGCAGCCTCTCCTGCTGGGGGCGCTGTTCCACATGTGGGTTCCCATATGTACCTGCAGGGTGGGCAGCCGTTGGTCACTAATCTGGACATTACATGACATTTCTGTAGCTGACACTTTTTTAAATAGTTTTTTGGGGGTTTTAGGTTTTACCCTTTATTATTCAGAGGACAGCTGAAGAGTGACAGGAAAGGTGAGAGAGAGAGGATGTCACACAGCAGCAAAGGGCCCCAGGCGGGAATCAAACCCCAGGCCACTGCAGTGGGACTCATGGCCTCATACACGGGCACGCACTTTACCGACTGAGCCACCTGCCCACATAGCTGACAACTTTATCCAAAACCACTTACAACAAGTACATCAACTGAAAAGCTTCAAATCATTAAAGTCCGTCATGTTCATATCGCTTCAGGTGCTTCATCTTCCTCTAAATGTGAGGACACTCTCTGCCCGCTGAACAGCACTGCACTCGTTAGGAAGGAAGAGAGATATTTTTATTTGTATTTGCTGTCATGATTTTGCTGAATAAGGGAGAAGCAGAGATTATCATGGATAAATGGTTTGTGGGCAGGCCAAAGCAAGTACAGAATATGATGTTTAATGCGTCTCTGAAACCACTGACATAAAGACCAAGTGCATGCTCCCAACTTCTCAACATTTCAAACATTTCAGTCTTCCTTCTCGACTCTACTTCTGATTCTGTTGCCATAAAATGTTCAGACACAGACTGAGTAAACCAATCAAAGGAGGAGAGAGCAGCCTCTGTCTGCTCCATCACCACCTCCAGAGTCTGGAAAGTCAACTCCACCCACAAACAAGTACACTTGTGATAATCCCACACAACAGGATCATATATCAAGGCACTTCTTGTTGAGCTCAGATCAGAATTTTGGTACCTACACTGACCTCTTTACAGATGTACACAAGTTAAATTTGACTTTTAAATTCCCACACCAGGAGTTGAACCCAGGCCGCCTGGGTGAAAACCAGGAATCCCGACCACTAGACCATATGGGACCTGCTGGTGTCATCTTATACACCAATAACAGCCAAACTCCAATGTTCGCCTCTCAAAAGCATGTTGGCATATCTGCTGTTGAGTGTGTGCTGTGACACAAACATGGTCCACACAGGTACATGAAGGAAAATAACAGCCAACTGAACGTCACAAATCTGTGCTGTCTACATGTTGATTCCTACACCGCAATTAAACCGAGAATAATCCGAATAAAGACTGAAATATTATATCAGTAATATATCAAATTAATCGGTGATAATAATAAGTCGATGATTAGTCAGTAATAATAAACTGACCAACATGTTTGAGGAAACACAGAACCAGAGAGATCACAAGAGGTGAGCTATGATTTTACATATTGTAGCTGTGTCAGATGATGAGGCCATCTCACTAAACTGGTGACCCATTAAGAGACTTTGATTGTGGTCTTTAAATTCATGCTGGTTAAACAACATTTCCTACACTGGGAGTTGAACCCAGGCCGCTAATCCTGACCGCTGGACCATATGGGACTTAAAAATTAAATTAACAGTGTACAACAGCACACCAGGTACATCATTTTGTTGTTTATTTATTTATTTTTTACAGATAAAAGAGGGAGAGGGATTCATCCTCTGTTAGTGTTTCTGAGGTGTCTTCTGTTTTTTGAGAGTAGTTTTTCCATTTGAGGGTGAAGAACAGAGGTATTCTGGACAGATTGTAAAGCCCCTTACTTATGTTATTGGGATATATAAAACTTGACTTGGCATTGCAATGAAATACACCCTCTGAAATACACCATCTCTAAAATTAAATCCAAATATAGAATTTGGGTAAAAACGGAAGAACATGCATCATTAATGTTGTAGTTTCTGAAGGCTGCCACCTGCAGGTGAATACTTTGTGCTCTTCATAAAAGCCAAATAGTTCTTTTCCACAATCTTAAAGTAGAAGCAGGTAACATGAGACAGATAATCAGATAAAAATCAGACTCCTTTGGCTCCACCTGCTGCCTCTAAACAACCAATCACAGCAGAGTATCTGACGCCTGAATCAAAACAACCAATCAGAACACTCACTCAGATTTTCTGTTTTAAATTCTACCAACTGCAGCTTTAATGACCTGAACTCTGGAGCTTCCCACAATCTGAACTTTAAGAAACATAAAAGAACTGAGGCTGAGGTTCTGCCTCCTGTTTCCACTGTGTTTGTTATTTAACATCGCCACTGAAAAGGTGACACCTCTTTAGATATCAGGACAAACGTTTTCAGTTTTGGGACTGACAACTGAACAGCTTGTTCTGAATCAGATGTCATCTGAACATTGAGACACCGCTCTGCATTTATAATTACTGTGTTTGCTGTGTTGTAGATGACTTTGCATACGTTAACCTAGAGTACCTTAACTAAAACATTCAGGTGAAACCAACCTTTAGATTTCCTTTGGTGGTAAAAGCTCGTCCACAGACAGCGCAGGCAAACGGCCTCTCCCCGGTGTGAGTCCTCTCGTAGATCTGCAGAGCACTGGAGGAGAAGCTCTTCCCACAGGTCCTGCAGTGATGCTGTTTGGGCGTCCGGCAAGGTGGAGCAACTGCAGAAAATGGAGACTCAGAAACAGACGAGCTCTGTGACTGACCAGGAAGAAGCTTTCCACTACTGAAAGCTGATGAATTCATGTCAGTTTTTAACATGGACAACATGGAGCTGTCATGGTTGGGTGCTTCGTTAGGAGTGGAGGGTTTAAAGAGATTTGACGGGAAGTCCCTCATCTGATGTGTGAGCATGTGTTGCTTGAGATTCCCCTTCGTGGAAAAGCCCCTGTTACATGTTGTGCAGATGAACGGCCTCTCCTTGGTATGGCTTCTGTAGTGGATATCTAAGGCACTTTGACAAGCAAAATTCTTCCCACATATATTACAGTAATTGTTCTTCAGGACCCCCTTTTCTCTGAGATTGTGACCCACACTTAGAGAATTAAATGTTTTTTGGTCAGTGGGCACTGTGGCAGATCTTTGGAGCATTAAAGCTGTTGAGTCGAGCCACGTCTCGAACGGTTCATTGAGGCTTGCAGTTTTAGAGGACATTGAAGTTCGGCAACTCGGGGACAGAGACCGCTCAGAAGCTGAACTGTTGGACAGTGTGCGAGTCCACTGACCACTTTCAGCAGCTGCTCGGTCGTTTGTTTGACAGCATTCCTCATTTGATCCTTCTGACCGCTCCGTTTTGATCCATTTGAACTGCAGCTCCCCATGTGGTCCATCGTAACTGGTCCTCTTGTTAGCATCGGTTAGATTTTTACTAAGTGGAGACAAATGGATGGATAAGGACTTTCAGGTTTCCTTTGGTGGTGAAAGCTTGGCCACAGAATTGACACCGGTATGGACGCTCCCCTGTATGTGTCCGATGGTGCATCCTCAGGGCACTCTGACAGCTGAGCACTCGTTGGCAGGTGACACACTCGTTCAGGTCTGACACTCTTTTGCCAGCAGTGTCTGACAGCAGCTGAACTTTGTCAGAGCATTTTAATGAAGGGAGTCCTGAAAATGAGGTAGATGTGGGAGGGGGGAACAGACTGGGTCTCTGCTGAGTCAGAGATCTTTGTAGAGTTTGCTTTTGACAGGAAGTCCATGCTTGGATCTGAATCAGAGTAGTGCCAGAGAACAGGCACTGACATCAGGTCATCCTCTTTTTTAATGGCAGGAGACATGTTGGTCGGGTCCGACTGTTCCAGGTAAGCAGGGCTCATCGGAGCTGAGGGTGGTGAACTGTCAAACAGTCTTGCAGCTGCTGTTTCTGATGACAAGGACATACCAAAAGGAATCCCAGCATTGGTTTGAATATTGTGCTCTGGAACATGATAAAGGTTCATTTTGATGAGTGGGTGCCTCTCTTTGTGCCTCTCAAAGTGAACCTTTAAGTTCCCCCTAGTAGAGAACCCGTTTCCACAGACGTTGCACCTGTATGGCCATTCTCCGGTGTGTGATCGCAGGTGAATTTGCAAGACGCTGTCTTTCCCAAAAACTTTGCTGCAAAATCTACATTTGTGTTTGCAGAGACCCTCCGTTGAAGACATGTTGGGTGCAAAAAGCTTCAGATTCTTGCATTTCCTCTGTTGGGCCAAAGCTGCCAGGGCATCCAGATCCTCCACAATTGCACTGATGTTTGGGAAAGAATTATTGCCAAACATCAATGAGGACGTCTTGGTTTGGGACAAGAATTTGTTACATTCCTTAGAACCAGGCAGGAGAACCCAAATGCAGGACACGACTCACGGCACGAATGGTTTTGAGGTTTTAATAAAGTGATCTTACAATCTTGGTAGTGACTGGATCTCAGAAGTGCATTAGATATGACAGGAGGAAAAACACTTGACACTTGAAGACACTCTTGACGATCTGACAACATCTGACGATCTGGCAACGAGACAGGGGAAACGCAGACTAATATATACACATGAGGTAAAGGGGCAACAGGTGGAAACAATCAGGGCGGGGCAGACAATCACACTGGCGGGAAACACACAATGGGAGGAAGTCAAGGGGCCTGAAACGAGAGGAAAGGTTAGGGTTTTCAAAGTAAAAGACAAGCCAGAACAGGAAACATAATACGAGACAGACATAACTAACAAATCTGACGAGACATCACAGAAATTAAGTTTGGTGTCGGCAGAACCACAGTCCATGTGTTGTGAAATGCTGTCACCATGAGCTTACTGAAAGTTTGTGAGGACTCTGAGCTTGACAGCACATCTTTGCCGTTACACTGACTTTGATTTGATAAGAATTTGTCTCCTCAGATGCTGCTGCTAGTTCCTGAGACAGATGTGCACTGAGAGCTCTGAGCTGACTGAAGAGATCTGAAGATGGCAGGTCTTTGGTGCAGATCAACAGGGTGTCTGGTATCTTGGCCAGGTGAGAAGCAAACAGCAGAACCTGGTGACGGATGTGATCCGTGAGCTGCAGCTGGTGGATTTGTTGTATCTGCAGGGTGAGCAGCTGCTGCAGCAGAGAAGAGATGGAGGTCTTACTGTGGTGGCTGTCAGAGCCCATCAGCTGTGAAAACTGAGCCAAAGTCACTTTAGTGCTCTCGTGATTTTCTATAAAGACTTTGTTCCTCCTCCACGAGCATCCTTCAGGATGAACTGAGGTACAAAGGACAGTGTCAGTCTTGCACTCCGTGCCACTGATGCTCTGGTTGCTGCAGATATTTCCTGAGCTTTCTGCACTTCCATGGCTACTTCTCCTGTAATTCATGAATTCTGCATGTTTGTTTGATCGGTCGTTGTTTTCCATCTCAAAGTTAAGAACTGTTTCACCGAGCTCCCCCGCTGGGCCAGCTGAAGCTGCAGGGAGAGTTTTGCTGATGGACACCACATCTTCATCCTCACTGACAATCAGAACTGGAGGATCTGGAGAGCAAACTGTCTGATGTTGTTTGAGGTCTGATAGCAAACTAAACTCAGCACAGCATCGTCTGCAGACGTGATCACAGCAGAGACACGTGTCCTCTGAAACAGATAAAAAAAAGGGGGAAATTATAAATGTCTTGATAAAGTGCACTTTTTATTAACATTCTTGTTTTTTTAAATCCTTTTTTCTCAAAGAATCTCAAACTCTTGTTCTTTTAGAGTTTAAAGTAAATGACTATACCGGTAATAAATAAGGATATTTTAATTTAAGATTAGTCTGAAAGCCATGAAACATCAGAGCCAATTTCTCACCTGAATGAACTCTGCAATGACCAAAATGTTTTAATTAAGAATGAGTGTCAATCTTAATACTTATAGAACCAGCCTATATGCTATATTTAGATATTGCAGATTTAATTCAAACATTAAGTGAGCAGATTTAATCATCTTAATGAAATTAATTAAAACTATCTTTAAATAAAATACAACATCAATAATACAGGTTTGTGTAGAAATGTAGCAACGTTAGATTTGTACCACCAAGTATTTTATATTACTGCTGTTTACAGAAATATGATATAATTTAGTGATCTAGTATTTTTGTAATCACAGGATGGGTCTTATATTATATGAATATTGTAAAACTATAATGTATATCATGCTACACATATGATTGCATACTGAGCCCATAAAGTAAAATCTAAAAAGAGGATTTGAAGTTCCACCAACGATATTTCTTTTAACTTCTGCTAATGAACATCTTTTCTACATAAACTACACAGAGTTTTTCCTCAAAGTCAAAGAAAAGTAATTTCCTGTGTTAAAATAACTTACCAGCGTGTCTGTTCAGAGATAAATCATTAATCTGGATGTGCTGCGGTTTTAGTTGTTTCCTCCGTGACATGTTTCCAACTCTGACACGACTGAATGAAAAGAGACAACAGATAGAGACATTCGTCAGAACAAACCACACCCCCTACACACACACACACACACACGCACGCACACACATACACACACACACACACTTATTTATCCGAGTGTTTAAACTTGTGTGAAGTTTGTCTCTGTGGAAACGTTCACCCATGTATGTAGTGAAAATACTGTTAACATGTTTCTGAACAGCAGAGCGGCTCCTTGCAGGTGAAGCTGAACACTGGGCGTGATGAGAGCAGTCGGTGGATGTTTGCTGAGGATGAAGGTGATGTGAATCAGATGCCGTGGCCTTCACAGTCAGCACATCTCAGGTTCACGTGACTCTTTAGACACAGAGCATGATGGGACGTTCACTGATTCACTGAACCACGAAGAGCAGCTGTGAGGAAACATCTGCATCCATCATGTTTCTTATTTATTAAGCTTTTCATGTGTCTGTATGTTGTTAGTGAATATTTTAATCAGACGCCTGTAATGAAGCAGCTGAATAATAATCAAATATTTTAATCTTGACTCTTCACCTTGTGTCTGCTGTTTTTACCTGACAGGTGAGGAGTTCGCTCAGCTGCTTGTCTCTGAGGTCACGTGACCTGACTCACAGCTGACTGAAGAAGACAGTCAGTGTGTCTCAGGTGTGTGTGAGATCATCCAGGTGTTCTCTCACAGACACTGTCATTAGATATAAAGACTCTCAGACCCCCGAGGCCATTAGAAACATGCTGCAGGGGCCAAAACAGAGAGACTGAGTCACATCAACACTGACGCTCCTCCTGCTGACAGTGTGAATCACCTACAGAGGCTGAACGGATCAAAGTCTGAAGAGAAAAAGGAGGATGAATGAAGAAGAAATGTGACAAAGTAAAAGCACTTGTGGGCAGAAAAGAAGCTTTCAGAGAGAGTTATACTGAGAGGTGTTTCTATTATTTCCACGTAATTTATATCAGTGAGGGTGGACTAAATAACAGAAACACCTCCCTGTACTATTCAATACACTCCAACAGCAGAACCAACACTTCATTAAAAAATTATTATTTTTCACGGTTTGTTACATTTAGACAGATTTTATTTGTGTGTCTGTAATAAACCACTGAGTGTGCACTAAAATGGCACTGAATACACTGAATTTTGGGTTTTGGTTGAGGAACATGTGGGGGGTAACTGTTAATCATTTTTAACTTGGCCAATCAGAGCCAAAAACTTATTTTCCTACAGTCATAATTTCATCTGCCAGACAAGTTCATACAAAACATTATAATTAAGCAAACACATAAATAAAAACACATTTACACACGTGTATTTTTATTCACTTTATTTCTGTGATTTATTTTTATTTAGACATTTTATAGCTTCCATAATCTTTCACACATTAAAAGTGTTTTGTCCTGAGTAACTGTTCTGTTCATGAAGTGAAAACAGTTCAGTATTCCTGATCAGATAATGCACGTTTGATTAGCAAAAGTAAATTCTTTAAGTACAAAAACACATTCATATAATATAAAACACTACAGTTCATCAATTATTGATTAACATATTATTGATCATCATCACTGGTGCTTGTAAAGTGTCTGCTGGTTTGAAAATATTTAGTTTCTTTTAATTAAACAGCATCTCATTTATCCTTTGAAATGTCTGCCCAACACTGATGACATCATAACAATGCTGTCCAATCATTCACATTCATCTTTAAAACTGAAATACAAAAAGATCTGCGACACCAAACTTCTTCACGTCTTCAAACACTTCATGTTTCCCTTTAATACTGCTGATGGTTGTAGAAAACAGTGTCTTTATTTCATTATATCACCTGGATTTAATAGACATTAGAGACAGAGTGTGTGTGTGTGTGTGTGTGTGCTCTCCTCCCCCTCAAGATGGTTGCAGGACTGTGATCCCGTCCATGTCCAGCTCCACCGTGTGGACGCTGAAGTCTCCCAGCCCCTAGAAGAGAGCAGTTATCACCACGGTAACAGATGAATCAACCGTCACCATGGTAACAAAACAGACAACGAACATGAGCTCAGTGAACGCCACAATGAAGTCATTTTATTCTTTAACAGCTTTAGAGGTGAATAATAAAATATTTGAATCACGTCAGAGGAAGAATCTTTTCTTGTTGTCAAATTGAACAAAATTTAAAAAAAAATTTTACCATCGAAAACCCTCCATGAGACCACATCTGGTTCTTTTAGTGATTTAGTGATTCATTGACATAAAGGCTTTATTTTTATTTTTGCTGCTGATTTTAATTCAAATCTGCATGTTCATTGATTCATAAGTAACTTCAGTTGTTTTCTTAATGAAATGAGTGGAGACCAGGAGCTTCTCCTCGTTCACGTCCACAAGTTTATTTGTCGTGTTGATTGTTCATATTTTAATTAAAAACTAATTAGCTAATTAATAAATGTACCAATAACGATCGATGTGTGGTTTGATGATGTGATTTATCGATGGTCACTTACCGGCGTGTTGTCAAGGACCTGCAGCACCGCCTGCCGCTGTCGAGGCTCCCGGGTCAGCAGGTACAGGAAGCCCCCCCCTCCGGCCCCGGCCAGGCTCTGACCCAGGACCAGCGGCCTCAGGGCCTCCATCATGGCCCTGACCGAGGCCGGCTCACATCCCGGAGCCATCAGCTTCTTCTGCTGCCACGAGCAGTCCAAACACAGACCGAGCCTGGACAGAGACCCTGCAGCACACAGCACTGTTACCTGCTGTGTTATACTACATGTATGTTATAAATACAGCAGTTTAGGATCCAGCAGTTTAGGATTAGTCCGTTAATCAATACGTTGACTGAGAAAATTTCAGAGTTTCAGCTTCTCAAATATGAAGAATTATATCTGAATGAATGAATAAATGAAGAGGCTCTGCACGATTAACCATGTTTGTTGAGCTTAAAATTAAATTATGTTCTGTGATGAAACACATCAGAGCTTTAACATCAACATCTCTGTCCTAATATATAAAAATCTGCATTTTATGGGTTAAAAACTGCTCAACACATCATTTCCTGTTTGAGATCAGCCCTGAGCGACGTTCTTCTGTCATCATGATATTTATCTTCAGATCGTGAAGGTGTCCCTTTGAATTCTGGGTAACAGTCTCACCGTCTGTGCAGGCTGCAGCACAATCCTCCGAGTTAGACACCAGCTGCTCGGCGTTCTGGACCATCGAGGGCAGGCGGCTGTACCAGCTACGGACCACATCCTGCAAAACCACCATCATCATCATCACCATCTTCATCATCACCATCACAGGAGTTTATTTCCCTGTTCCAACATGATCCTTCATGTGTCAGCTGATGAATGAGTCTCTCTTTTAGCTCTGTGTTTGGTCTCCTCCACCTCCTGAGGGAAATCTCTCTCTTTATCTGATAAAAGCTCCTCTTTGTTCACCAGCTGCTCTCTGACTGAGTCTGTCTGCTCTTATTGTGGCTTTTTACAGATTTTATTCTTTTAAGAATAAGGTAAGTTCTCCTCCTCTCACAGTAGATAACCAGGTGAGCAGCTGCTGAGATTAGAAGCAGACGGATGCACCTGCAGCAGGTTTCGAGCCAGGCGTGTTTTTCCGGTGTACACCAGCAGGAGGTGCTGCTCCAGAGAAACCAGGAAGTCCTCTGGAGGACGGAGATGTTCCACCTCTACCTGCAGCGGCAGAGACGCTCGAGAACGGCCCACCTTGACTCCGCCGACCAGACCTCCCACCTGATCCTGCCAGCCTCCACCTGGAGAGGAAGAAGAAGAAGAAGAAGAAGAAGAAGAAGAAGTTCAGTCCAATCAGAGCAAGGCAGAGACAGAGACGACAATCAAACGACAGAGCTACCTGTGGTGAGGATCTGCTCCAGGTAGAGGACGGCGTGGATGAGTGAGTCTGTGTCGTACGTTCGGCCTGTACATCTGTACACTGCAGCCAACAGCGCCCCTGCCAGGATACTGCTGGTACCTGGAGGACGAGAGCTGATCAACCTCTGAGTGACCTCTGACCTCCTGAACGCTTCAGGTAAGAGTCAGGGTTTTTTCTTCTTGTTGGTTTTCACCTGTTTGACCTGGAGCCTCTTTGTGTTTTATCTCCATCTCATTTAACTTGTAAATAATAAAATGTATAAAAATTTTATTTTTATTTTTTATTAAATAATAAAATGTTTTATCTTTGTTGTTTCCTGTTTCCTGTTTCCTGTCGGTGTCTCACCCAGTCCAGATCCGGTGGGCAGCACCGACCAGCTGTGGAGCTCCACCCCTCCTCCCCACCGCTGCATCAGCTGATCCCCCAAAGGATGCTGGGAGGAGAGCGACACCAGGCCGCTGCACACACACACAGCCTTCAGCAGGGCTCCTGTAACACACACACACACACGCACATTAACACACCTCCACTCTTCCTGTTTCTTATCTGACTCATGAACTTCCTCTCACCGGGGGCGTGCGGCTGACAGTAGTCCTTCAGGTCCTCCAGGCTGTCACACGCCATCTGTATGGAAACCCCGCTGCCCCGCCCTCTAGTATAGCTGATGAGCAGGAGGCGGGGCTCTCTGATGCGGCGGGCTCTGGCACCAATAGGACGCCTCCCGTCGACCTTCACTGCCACGTTGGTCACGGAGCCGCCGTGCTCGAAGGCGATGGGCGGCGTGTCGCTCCAGCCACCTAAAACACAAAGATCATGTGAAGAGTTTACAGCAGGAAACACTCTGAAATATAACTTCAATTACAAAATAATCTCTAATTAATTTTCTTTGATCAATCTAATTTATTTATCAATTAAAGAGTAAAGATATTTTTACTCTCTGTTGACTCACCTGCCAGGTCCAGTCTGGCCGGACACTCCACTTCCTGCCACTCCTCAAGGGGCGGGACTTCACCATGGCCAATGGAGATGAACCTTTGCGATGACATCACAGCTTTTCGTAGAAGCACCTGGCCGGCGCCCTCATAGTGTCGCGCCGCCCGGACCAGCAGGTCGGGCCTGAAGGGGGCAGTCACAGGAAAAACATCATCATCAGCGACCTGCAGGAAAACATGAGAGAGAACGCAGAGAGGCGCTCACCTGCCGAGCCATCGCTCCCGCTGCGCCGCCAACGCATAGACTCCGCCCCTCAGGTCACCCTCCTCCAACAGGAAGTAGGCGGAGCTCCAGGCCTCGTTAGCGGCAGGTCCGCTCCTAAGCCCGCCCCGCCCCCCCGCCATGCAAACCAACACGTCTGCGATACAAGAAAGACAGCGAGCTGCCACTCCCAGATCTGAGCCTGACTCTGCCCCCTGCTCGCTGCTTCCTGCTGCGACTGAGATGAGAAACAGGATGTGACATAAATAAACAGGAACTTAAATAAACAACACAAGGTCCATTTAATGTTCATATTGAATTAACAGCAGATATTGATCCTTTGATTATTGATTGTTCTGTTTCCTGTGAATAGTTTTTTTTTCTATTTAATTAATTAAATGACAGACTGTTATTATATGTCAAATATCTGATAGTTTGAATATTGATCATCCTTTAATATATTCCCCACACTGTGAACACCATCCATCCTGAGGACACACAGGGTCGCAGGGGTGCTGGAGGGTACCAGGAGGCTAACACTGAAAGATAAACAACCACTCACACTTACATTCACACCTAGGAGCAATTTAGAGTCGCCAATTAATCTGCATGTCTTTGGATTGTGGGAGGAAGCTGGAGTACCCAGAGAGAACCCACACAGGCACAGGGAGAACATGCAAACTCCACACAGAAGGGCCCGTCAGCCGGGGATTGAACCCAGGAACCCTCTTGCTGTGAGGTGACAGTGCTAACCACCACACCACTGTGTAGTTTTCTTTCAATCAATAATCATTTAATTAACGAGTCATTTCAGCTCTGCACAAATAAAATGTCTGATTCTGTCCAGAGAGATCATCTTTGACCAGACTGATTATTAAGTTTTAATAACATTTCTTATCTTTTCTGTTTTCAGCTTCTTTTGTAGTTTAATCATTTGTGACATCACTGCTCGGATCAGACGTTTATAATTAAGGAAAAAGATTTTAATATTTATTACTTAACAATTTCTGCAATTAGCTCATGAACAATATAAAAGTCAAAATCGAATGAATGAAATTAAACAACAAACGTTGACGTCGGCTGTGAATCTGTAAATTGAACTTATTTCACTATCAGTGAAGTTTTTTCTTCTCTAAGCTTTATTATTATTTCCAACATGTATCTGTTTTATTATTATTATGTTTTTTGGATATTTCATTTTTTATTATTATCAAATATTTTTAATGACTTCACTGACTTAAAGTAATGAAATGTTTCAATCCTGATTCAACCTTTGTTTTGAAAGTGTGTATGAATAATGTTTGTGGTGATGATGATGATGTGACTCACTCCTGTCCAGTGTCTCCAGCAGCGCCCCCTGTTGGCCCCCCAGCACCGTGGCCCTGAAGCAGGGCAGCAGGCAGACATCAGTGCGACTTGTCAGGGCGTCTGTCACTCTCCTCCTCCCTGTCAGGAACAGTAACTCCTCCCTCCACCGCAGCTCCTCCTCCTGGTGGGTGAGTGACATCACCTGCTTCAGAGAGAGCCTCCACGCCTCCCTCCACCTCCGCAGGCAGCCGGGCCCCCCCAGCAGCCAGCCGACGCCTCCCTCCAGACCAACAGCGCCTCCTCTGGGGTGGAGGACCGGGAACAGACGGGCCTCCAGGAGGGAGCGTTGTTCTCCTCTGAACCACAACTCCTCCGGCCTGACAAGAGGAAAAGAGGAGTGTCAGAGAGGAGGTGATCCACAGGAAAAAAACAAAATGAGTTTTCAAAGGTCAAAGGTCAGCTGATGAATGGAGTCCTACTGGATTCCTGTTCTGCTGTAGAAGAAGCTCCAACACTGGTTAAGGAAGGAGGCGTTACTGTCATCAGAGGAGGCCTGAGGAGGAGATGGAGGACAAAGAGGAGGAGGAGGTCTGTTTTGTGTCTTTCAAACATTCAACATTTGATTTAAAAATTATTTGTTTTCTTTTTTTAAATCACTTTTTTTATTTTGTAGCTGTGAACTTTATTTTATATTTTACTTCCTGTAACTTTTTTCAGTTTTGAAGTGAGATTTAAATAAAGTTTTCTTGTTTGAAAGGTCGAACCAGCAGGATCTGTTTCTGTTTGTTGATAAAATAAAAGAAGTAGCTTGATGATCGAAGTCGACGTCACTCAGGCTCCACTTCCTGGTTTCTTTTGTTTTATTTTACCTCCAGGTCGTCGAGCGCTCCCGTCACCGTGAACACATTCAGCTTCAGCTCGCCCAGCTCGATTCGATGTCCCTGGATGATGATGTCACTGACCAGCTGCAGCCGCCTGACGCTCGGTGACGACGACGACTCAAGGCCCGACAGGAAACAACCACATGGGACCTCCAGAGGACCCTGGTGGGAGATCAAAGGTCACAATGGGCTGACTTGAAAGCTTAAAGCTGCACTTAGACTGTGGTGACGTCCTGACCTGCAGGTGGCAGTGCTGCACCACTGCCCCGGTCGCCACGGCAACGTCTCCCTCCAGGACGCTGTTGATAAGTCGACTTCCTTCATGCAGCCTGCTCGCTCTCTGGGAAGGAAACAGGAAGTCAGGTGACATTAGTGAACGTGCGGTGAGACAATGACGATGCTGAAGAACAGGAAGTGATGTCACCTCGACGTGAGACAGAGTGTTTCTGTCCGTCCAATCACAGGTCAGTCGCTCGATGTGCTGCTTTCCAGACAGAGTCATGTAGTCATAGCGACCGCTGGGGACATACACTGCGAGGACAAGAGCAGAGTGATGACATCACAACTAACTCAAAACATCACAGGTTCGTTCATAAAGGAGGCTCACAAAGTCCACAAAGTCCTGATGAAGATTTAACGTGTGTGTTTGCGTGTTTGGGATTATTTAGTTCTTCTTTTGAAACATTAAACACTTATCGAGTGTTAAGTTAAGAAATCAGTCAGTGTTTGAGTCAAAAGATGGACTGTAATGTCACTGAAGTGTTCACAGGGGGCGCTGTGCCTCAGTGACAGACAGGCTGACAGACAAAAGGCAGGCAGACAGGCAGCAGGCACACAGACAGACAGGCAGACAGGCAGGCCGACAGGCAGGAAGGCAGACGCAGGCAGACAGGCAGACAGACAGGCTGACAGACAGACAGGCTGAGACAGACAGGCAGACAGGCAGGCTGACAGGCAGACAGGCTGACAGGCAGACAGGCAGACAGACAGGCAGGGCACAGACAGGCTGACAGGCTGAGACAGACAGACAGACAGACAGACAGGCTGACAGACAGGCAGACAGGCGAGCAGACAGACAGGCAGACAGACGAACGGGCCAGACAGGCTGACAGACAGACAGACAGACTGAGACAGACAGGCAGACAGACAGGAACGACAGAGACGGGCAGATGACAGACAGACAGACAGACAGACAGGCTGACAGGCTGACAGACGCAGAAAGACAGAAAGACAGGCAGGCAGGCAGGCAGGCAGGCAGACAGACAGACAGGCAGGCAGGCAGGCAGGCAGGCGACAGGCAGGCAGACAGGCAGACAGACAACAGGCAGACAGGCTATAAGGCAGACAGGCAGACAGACAGGCAGACAGGGTTGACAGACAGACAGGCAGGCAGACAGGCAGGCCGACAGGCAGACAGGCAGGCAGGCAGTGACAGACAGACAGGCAGGCAGACAGGCAGGCAGGCAGGCAGACAGGCAGGAAGGCAGACAGGCAGGCCGACAGGCAGACAGGCTGACAGGGCAGGCAGGCGACAGACGAGGCGGGACAGACAGGCGGGCGGCAGGCAGACACTGACAGGACAGGCTGACAGACAGACAGGCAGACAGACAGAGGGCAGACAGGCTGACAGGTTGACAGGCAGACAGACAGACAGACAGACAGACAGACAGACAGGCTGACAGACTGACAGACAGACAGGCTGACAGACAGACAGACAGACAGACAGACAGACAGGGACAGACAGGCTGACAGGCAGACAGGCAGACAGGCAGGCAGACAGGCTGACAGACAGGCAGACAGGCAGACAAACAACAGGCAGACAGGCTATAAGGCAGACAGGCTGAGACAGACAGGCAGGCACAGGCGACAGACAGGCAGGCAGACAGGCAGGCAGACAGGCAGGCAGACAGGCTGACAGACAGACAGGCAGGCAGACAGGCAGGCAGGCTGAGACAGACAGACAGACAGACAGACAGACAGACAGGCAGACAGGCTGACAGACAGGTTGACAGACAGACAGACAGACAGACAGACAGACAGGCTGACAGACAGACAGACAGACAGCAGACAGGCTGACAGACAGACAGACAGGCGAGCAGGCAGGCAGGATGACAGACAGACAGGCTGACAGACAGACAGACAGCAGACAGACAGACAGACAGACAGGCAGACAGGCAGACAGACAGACAGACAGGCAGGCTGACAGGCAGGCTGGACAGACAGGCAGGCAGGCAGACAGGTTGACAGGCAGACAGACAGACAGACAGGCTGACAGACAGGCAGACAGGCAGACAGACAACAGGCTGACAGGCTGACAGACAGACAGGCTGACAGGTTGACAGGCAGACAGACAGGCAGACAGGCAGACAGGCATGCAGACAGAGACAGACAGACAGACAGACAGGCTGACAGACAGACAGGCAGACAGACAACAGGCAGACAGGCTGACAGAAAGACAGGCAGACAGGCAGACAGGCATGCTGACAGACAGGCATGCAGACAGACAGACAGACAGACAGACAGGCTGACAGACAGACAGGCAGACAGGCAGACAGACAGACAGGCAGACAGGCTGACAGGCAGACAGGCAGACAGGCTGACAGGCTGACAGACAGACAGCAGGCAGACAGACAGGCAGACAGACAGGCTGGCAGACAGCAGACAGACAGACAGACAGGCAGACAGGCAGGACAGGCGACGAACGAACAGGCCTGACAGGCAGGATGCCAGGCAGACAGACAGACAGGCTGACAGGCTGACAGGCAGTGACAGGTTGACAGGCAGACAGACAGACAGGCACAGACTGACAACAGACAGGATGACAGACAGGCAGACAGGCATGCAGACAGACAGACAGGCAGACAGACAGACAGGCAGACAGACAGGCAGACAGGCTGACAGAAAGACAGGCTGACAGGCAGACAGGCAGACAGACAGACAGACAGACAGACAGGCAGACAGACAGGCATGCAGACAGGCAGACAGGCTGACAGACAGGCTGACAGGCTGACAGACAGGCAGACAGACAGATGACAGGCAGACAGACAGACAGGCAGACAGGCAGACAGACAGACAGACAGGCAGACAGGCACAGACAGGCTGACAGACAGACAGCAGACAGACAGGTGACAGACAGACAGGCAGACAGGCAGACAGGCAGACAGACAGAAAGACAGACAGACAGGCAGGCAGACAGGCAGACAGACAGACAGACAGCAGACAGGCAGACAGACAGACAGACAGGCTGAGACAGACAGACAGACAGGGACAGACGACAGGGGCGAACAGAACGAACAGGCGACAGACAGACAGACGAACGGGCTGACAGGCAGACAGAGACAGACAGGTAGACAGGCAGACAGGCAGACAGACAGAAAGGCAGAGGCTGACAGGCTGACAGGCAGGCAGACGACAGACAGACAGATGCAGACAGACAGGCTGACAGGCAGACAAGCAGACAGACAGACAGACAGACAGGCAGTGACAGACAGACAGGCAGACAGACAGACAGGCAGACAGACAGCAGACAGCAGACAGGCAGACAGGCTGACAGGCTGACAGACAGACAGGCTGACAGGCTTGACAGGCAGGCCAACAGACAGGCTGACAGACAGACAGGCAGACAGGCAGACAGACAACAGGCAGACAGGCTGACAGACAGACAGGCTGACAGGCAGACAGGCCACAGACAGACAGGCAGACAGACAGACAGGCAGACAGACAGACAGGGATGACAGACAGGCAGACAGGCAGACAGACAGACAGGCAGACAGCAGACAGGCAGACAGCAGACAGACAGCTGACAGGCAGACAGGCAGACAGGCTGACAGACAGGCAGATGACAGACAGCAGACAGACAGACAGACAGACAGACAGGCTGACAGACAGACAGGCTGACAGACAGACAGACAGACAGGCTGACAGACAGACAGACAGACAGACAGACAGACAGACAGACAGACAGACAGGCAGACAGACAGACAGACGCTGACAGACAAGACAGACAGACAGACAGACAAGCAGACAGACAGACAGAAAGACAGGAGACAGATGACAGACAGATGACAGACAGACAGACAGACAGACAGACAGGCTGACAGAGAGACAGGCTGACAGACAGACAGACAGGCAGACAGACAGACAGACAGGCTGGACAGACAGACAGACAGACAGACAGGCAGAGACAGACAGACAGACAGACAGAGACAGGCTGACAGACAGACAGGCTGACAGACAGGCTGACAGACAGACACCCACCCACAGTGAGCGGCACTCCTCTCAGGATCCTCCACAGCTCCGCCCTGCCGCTCCTCACCGCCGCCCCCTGTGGTCCTGCAGCAGAACTGCAGCCGGCTCTGTCCTCGCTCACAAACTGATCCTGAGTCAGATCTGAGCAGAGACACTTCAACAGGTCGAGGAACAGAGAGACCTGACGAACAAACGAGACGACAGGAAGTGACAAAAACGACACCTGCAGGACTAAAAAGTTATCAATTATTTTTTATTTCTGTACTGAAGTATTTCCTGTTGTGTCGCTGCAATCACGAGGAACATTTTTCACGAAGCAGGGCGGGCACCTGGAGGGGTGGAGCTCCAGAGTCCAGGCCCAGGTAGGTGCAGCCATCCAGAGGAGGAGTGACGTGAGTCTGCAGTAACTTCTCTGATACAGACCTGCTGAAGAAGACGGGACCCGACACCTGACAGACACAAACATCACTGTTAATGTCCGACGTTAAAGAAGTTTGATCATCAGCTCGTCATTTCAGCTCGACACCACGAGATGAAGAGTTTAGTTTGAGCGTTCGATGACAAAGTGAAAACAAACCGCTTCAGGTGAGTCAGAGATCTGAGCTGAAAAAGGTGCGTTTGATTTACTGCACAGCAGAGAAAAGAGGACATACTAGCGGCACGTTCCCATCAGGCATCACAGCTTGTTGGATCTGCTCCTTTGTTCCCTTGTAGATGACGTCTCTGACCCGACCCTGTGATGAAAACAAACGCACCTTCAGTCCTCAGCTGGTTCACCTCGTTACAGTGAATCACACCGGCAGCACCTGCTGGTCCGACAGGTAGACGCCATGATTGGCTGCGTAGGAGATGTCACCAGGTAACGCCAAAACTCGAACACCAGAGAAGCCGTCCCACGACAAAACTGACACACAGAGTTCAGAGGTCAACCGACAAACTTCCTGTTATGAAACACTGAAGGAATATTTAACAGCTTATTTCTCTGATAATCAATAATCAATAATCTGATAATAGAGTGATTACTACAGTTAAAGTTACTGCAGCAGGTCTCACCGAGGTCAGGAGGGACGGAGAGGATCATGTCAGTGCTGCAGACCCAAACACCGGGAGGAGAACCAGGACAGACCTGAAGACCACAGACAGGAAGTTCAGTCTGTTCTGGATCAGACCCCCCCTCGTGTGCTCTGGTTGTCATGGAGACTGTGTGAGGTCAGACCTGCTTACTGAGGCGGTCCAGCAGCAGGTCCACACAGCAGACCGGAGCCTGGACTCTCTGATCCGGATCCTCCACAGGCAGCCAGCAGAACGCTCGACTACAGGAACTCCAGGGGAAGTCCCGCCCCTACAGACAGACAGACAGGCTGACAGAGAGACAGACAGACAGGCTGACAGACAGACAGACAGACAGGCACAGAGACAGAGACAGACAGACAGACAGACAGACAGACAGACAGACAGACAGACAGACAGACAGGTGACAGAGAGACAGACAGACAGACAGGGTGACAGAGAGACAGACAGACATGCAAACAGACAGACAGGCAGACAGACAGACATGCACACAGACAGACAGGCAGACAGACTCACGGTGTGGAGGATGAGGATGTGAGCTTCATCGAGGACGTCAGCCGTCACCACCTGAAGACGAACGAATAAAACTTTATTGAAAAGTTCCAGAATGATGCTGAATGCAGCGCAGCGGACAATTTAATGGTACATTAATCAATACATCGATCGATTCATCAGTTATCAGAATCAATCAGGGTCTGGTTTGATAACAATGAAGTGTTTTAAAGTTCTCTGAGAGACTGAAATACAGAATCAATGTATTGATCCACAATAACAGTAAACATATTGATCACAGAAACAGTAAACATTCTGATCACAATAACAGTAAACATATTGATCACAGAAACAGTAAACATTCTGATCACAGTAACAGTAAACATATTGATCACAGAATCAGTAAACATTCTGATCTCAGTAACAGTAAACATATTGATCACAGTAAACACATTGATCTCAGTAACAGTAAACATATTGATCTCAGTAACAGTAAACATATTGATCACAGTAAACACATTGATCTCAGTAACAGTAAACATATTGATCTCAGTAACAGTAAACATATTGATCACAGAAACAGTAAACATAAACATCTGATCACAGTAACAGTAAACATATTGATCACAGAAACAGTAAACATTCTGATCACAATAACAGTAAACATATTGATCACAGAAACAGTAAACATTCTGATCACAGTAACAGTAAACATATTGATCACAGAATCAGTAAACATTCTGATCTCAGTAACAGTAAACATATTGATCACAGTAAACACATTGATCTCAGTAACAGTAAACATATTGATCTCAGTAACAGTAAACATATTGATCACAGTAAACACATTGATCTCAGTAACAGTAAACATATTGATCTCAGTAACAGTAAACATATTGATCACAGAAACAGTAAACATTCTGATCACAGTAACAGTAAACATATTGATCACAGAAACAGTAAACATTCTGATCACAATAACAGTAAACATATTGATCACAGAAACAGTAAACATTCTGATCACAGTAACAGTAAACATATTGATCACAGAAACAGTAAACATTCTGATCACAATAACAGTAAACATATTGATCACAGAAACAGTAAACATTCTGATCACAGTAACAGTAAACATATTGATCACAGAATCAGTAAACATTCTGATCTCAGTAACAGTAAACATATTGATCACAGTAAACACATTGATCTCAGTAGCTCACCGTGTGTCCCGCTCTGCTGCTCAGATGTTCAGCTGCCACCAGCAGAGCGTTCAGCGTCGCCCCCCCACTGCCCAGCGGCTCCTGACGGTCCTGCACCGTTAAAACCAACGAAGCCTGAGAGAGAGAGCCACGCTGCTGCCGCAACTCCAGCTCTGACGCACGCACACACACACACACACACACACACTCTCTTTAACGTCCCATCAGGTTGGTGACGTCTCGTCAGATAAAAGTTAAAAACTGTCCAATAAAAAACAAGAATGAACAGTTTGATTTGACAACAGTAAAACAATTAAATAAACGTTTGTTTCTTGTCTGTTGTTGTTTTTATGACAAATAAATTATTTTATTCAACTCTGATGACTCAGTCTGGAGAAACTACACAAAGAATGGCCTTTAATTACACATTAATATGATAATAACATATTTTATTACTGATGATAATTATTGATCATTTTAAAGACTTCACGTTAAAGACTTCGTTTCGTTTATAATAATAATAATAATAATAATAATAATAATAATAATAATATAAATATAATAATAATAATAATAACGTACAAAGTAACATAAATGTAAAGTACCTCAACAGAGTAGTTAAAAGCAGTACTTCAGTACAGTTTTAATGTTGCTTTTCTTCTAAGAGTCTTTCTGATATATTTTCTAATAAATGTGATGATAATAAAAATGAAGTGAAATAGTTAATTTATTCATTCATTGAGAACAGAACCTCTTTCTGTCCATCAGCTCCCCCTCAGGCCGCTCCGTGTAACTGCAGATCAAAGATCTTCTAAAGAGAAGATGCTCCTCACCTCTCTGGAAAGAATAGACGCTGTCTTTGTGCTGGCAGGTCAGAACCACCACAGTCCACTTGAACCCGCCGCCGGACATCCTGACTCGGACCAAGACCAGAGACCAGGATCAGGGCTAGAACCGGTGACCAGAACGGTCCGAAGTCCAGAGACCAGAGTCTAGGACGGTCCAGAGACCAGAAACCAGGACCAGAGACTCTGAGACCAGAACGGTCCAGAGACGAGAGATCAACAGAAGCTAACAGATGCTAACTGTTTGTCTGCTCGCTGAATTTTGACCGCGCGGGCTGCCGTAGGCTGCAAACCGTTGTTTAGTTTTCATGTTTGAACCTCCCGGCGGGGCGGGGAGCTGAAAGGTGGCGGTGCTCTGAAAGATCCGGATGGTACTAAGAGGTCCCTGTGAAGATTATTATAAATTGTATTATTATTATTGATCTATCGGACTGTGATTGACCTCTCAGGCTTCCGTACAGTCGAAGTTTGATTAATTTCTGAACCGGGACTCCCCGCGACGGCGGAGACAGTCTCAGATGAAGGTGCTCAGACAGGTGGAGGAAATACTTTACTGAGTAACAATACCAAAAGTACAAATACCTACAAACTGTACTCATGCATAGTACGTGAGTAAATGTACTCGATTACTTCAGTTCAAGTCTGATTTAAACTGATTAAATAAATTCAGATTTCTGTTCATGCTTAGAAAATATTTAATATAAAATATTTAGTAAAAATATTTTCTTGGCAGATTTACTGTTCTGTCTGGTTTATGAATCCAGCAGTGTAAATGTTGAATGAATGAAAACAATAGAGATGGACTCTAACGAACCGCCGTATGTCGACTCTAAGTGTCGGAGCTTGTATCAAGCGCTAAGTGTCACGTGACTGGTGACGTCACTGGCGCTTCACGGCGTACGTTGGTTTGGGAGGGTTAACCCTTGAAGGCTTTGGTTCACTGTGCTGTGATGCCTCAGAGACACTCCAATGTGGGTTTTAAGAGAAGACTTGTGAAAATAGACAATGCCCATTTTCACAAGCACAACTACTGACACTTCTATCAGATCATACTTCACTAATATGCCATAAAACATATAACTGATATGTATGTATATATGAATGAAATACAGCCTGAACCATATAGTTATACAAAAATAGCATAGTCCCAATTATTGACTGTATAGCTCAGCAGGTTGCAATTAGAACTTTTTTTTCTCTCACTTTGGGAGAAGGGTCGAATCCAGCCATGAACACAGGGCTTTATATTTTGTCTAGTATTTTCTTTTGTTGCTATACACAAAAAAGAGACAGAAGCCATATCGCCAAAGGTTGTTTATAACTTCAAATCTGTTTATGAACATGCAGCTTTAAATGAGTTTTACTGCACACACGTGCGGCTGAAACGATTTTTGTGAGTGCTTCGCTCAAATTATGAAACAGCTGCTGTAATCCCAGTCTGCCAACAGATGTCACTGTTCCTACTCAAATCATTGTCGGTACAAAAAGAAAGAAAGCCTCAATGCTTCACAAGGCTTCATTCGCCCATCACTAGAAAACAATGCAAGATGAAATATTTATATGTAACGTGCATTATGCTAAAGATTTCTGTATTTCAGAGTCATAATAAAAATTTGGTAGTGAATCAACATTTTAAAGTTTTGCCTCGACACTGAAAGAAAGAAGTTTGATTGATTCCTGATCAAAAATAAACGTTAGCTGCAAAACACTTTTAAATCAATGTAAAAGACGAAACTGCAGGTTAGAAACATAAAAAAGTTTAATGAACTATACAAAATGAATTCAGCAGGAATTATATACAGATGTACATTAAAATGTAAAACAGCAAACAGGGTGAACAGTCATCATCTTCAGTCGTCGTCCTCTTCCTCTGCAGGCAGCGGCCTCGACCTGCACACAAAATAAACAAACATCAGATGACACAAGAAAACAAAAATAAGAATCCGAGATTTCCACACAAACGCATTGTTCTGAATTTAGTTTTAATAAAAGTTCACATTAACTCAGAAACAAACATTCGCCACAGAACCGTCAAAGTAAACTACAGGAGAACATTAAATGACAACAAACTGGACCTTCTCTCACACACACACACACACACACACACACACACACACACACACACAGGGTTTTGTTGTCTGTTGTGGCTTTAAGAGCAGAAAGTGAACATGAACCACCTGCAGGTCAGAAACCAGCAGAACTTCCTGCGTCTGTGTTAGAGTCTGATGAGATTCACCTCTCAGTGCTGAACAAACTCAATAGAAACATGAACTGATAACTAATTAATCATTCATTAATCAAAATTAGCATTGATTAATCAATGATACTGCTCGTTGGCTGCAGTTGGAAATATGAAGTTTCTTATTGAAGAGGAAAAAGTCGACATGGAGCAGAAGCTCTCTGGCACACAGACGTACTTCCTGCTGGCCTTCGTCATGCCGCTGCCCCCGGCCTCTTCGTCGTCCTGCAGCTGTAGGGGCTGCTGGTTCTCTTTCTCGGGCTTCCTGGGGGGGCCGCCGAAGAAGTCTCCGATCCCCTTCTGCCAGGTGGGAGTGGGCCGGGGACACACCGGGTTCCCACCTGCATACTTATTCTTCGCTGTTTGGATCAAAAACACCAACAGATCAGAGTCACATCTGAAGAGAAAGTGTGTGTGTAGATTATATACTCGGTGTACACACACACACACAGAGAGAGCACAAATCTGGTGTGTGTGTAGGACGGACCGGGGGTGGAGGCCTGGCTGTTGGATGAAGCTGCGTTGGCTGAACTGGAGCCCAGAGACTTCCTCGGTGCAGCAGCTGCCACGGCTGCAAACACACCATCAATAAAACATGATGATCAATAAAACATGATGACCAATAAATAAAACTCTGGGACAGTCAGTGAATGATTAAACCAGTAAGATGGCAGCGGTGGGAGAACTGGTCTGAGTACAGTTTGAATATAAAGTTACAAACTGGGTTAAATAAAGTTATTCAAAAGCTCTCAAGCAGCTTTGTATTTATATTTAACTGTTAAAATGAGACCTGTTTAAAAAGCTCCGTTTTTATCCACTGGGTGATGAACGGCAGGTTAAATATGCCGAATTGATCATTATTATCTGATGGAGTGAAACATTTTCTTCATCGTGTGATGTCGCACGTGGTTTTAATGAGTAGCAACAATAATTTAAATAGAGAGATTTTTAAAGGGAGTCTGGTGCGACCTCCGCACAAAGCCACACTGCGGCGCTAAAAACTGGCGCCAGTTTACAGAAAGAGACATGTCCTGTAAAAAAGTTAAATATCTTCTGGTCAGACAGAGCAGAGCATTAATCTATAACTGAGTATTTTAATGATAAACATACTTTAAAGAGTTTTATTAAAAATCTGTCTCGTTTTTCGGGACAAACAGAAACCTCCGTGTTGGCGGGAGGAAAGATTTAACAGCCTGTACCCTCCCACCGCCTTGACATCATTATATCTGACTTAATCAATCACTTTATATCATTAATATTCAATAATAATCAGGAAAAACAGTTGTGTTAGTGTGTCCGCAGAGTAAAACTGTGTGTGAGCTGCGGCCGCCAGACTCCATTATAAAACTGATCAACTGAAGATCGATAGCTCATTATATTCAGCCTGCGCGGTAAATGTGAGCAGTTCGTGACTGTACCTTTCCTGTATGTTCCGGGGACGCTGTCGGCTTTAGTCCTCACCATGTTGGCCTGACCTGAGCTCAGAAAAGATGTTTGTTGGCAAATTAAAATGGCTCTTTCAGCAGCTGCAGCTCCGAACTGACCACAGCTTCCCGCCTCGCCTAAAACTACAGCGGGGGGGGGGGGCGGGACTCTTCTTCTTCTGCTCCGGAGCCGCACACGGACATCATGCTGCCCCCTCAGGCGGGCTGCTGTAACTACAATATCAACAGTATACTGCAGTACACAATACAAAATACACAATACACAATACAAAATACACAAACAAAATACAAAATACACAATACAAAATACAAAATACAAAATACAAAATACACAATACAAAATACAAAATACAAAATACACAATACACAATACAAAATACAAAATACAAAACAAAATACAAAACAATACAAAATACAATACAAAATACACAAACACAATACAAAATACACAATACAAAATACAAAATACAAAATACACAATACAAAATACAAAATACAAAATACAAAATACAAAATACAAAATACAAAATACAATAATATAAAATACACAATACAAAATACAAATATACAATACAAGCAATACAAAATACACACACAAATACAAAATATAAATAACACAATACAAAATACAATACAAAATACACAATACAAAATACAAAATACACAATACAAAATACAAAATACACAAATACAAAATACAAAATACAAAATACAAAATACAAAATACAAAATACAAAATACAAAATACAAAATACACAAATACAAAATACAAAATACACAATACACAATACACAATACACAAATACAAAATACAAAATACACACACAATAATACACAACACACATACACAATACAAAATATACATACACAATAATAACACATACAAAATACACAATACACAATACAAAATATCACAATACACAACATACACAAACACAATACAAATACACAACACAAACACACAAACACACACACAAAACAAACACACAAACACAATACACACACAAACAAAAAACACATACACAATACACAATAATACAACAATACAATACAAAAACACACAAAATACAAAATACACAATACACAAATACAAAATACAAAACAAAATACAAAATACACAATACACAAATACAAAATACAAAATACAAATACAAAATACAAAATACAAAATACAAAATACAAAATACACAATACAAAATACAAAATACAAAATACACAATACAAAATACAAAATACAAAATACACAATACACAAACAAAATACAAAATACAAAATACACAATACAAAATATACAAAACAATACAAAATACAAAATACACAATACAAAATACAAAATACAAAATACACAATACACAGTACTCTGTAAACAGAGCCAAGGTGTCTTTGGATCTGAGCCGTCCAGTAACTCAGTTTGTGATTCAGTGTTTTATTACTGTAACATGATGAATAAAACTCTTCAGTCCAACACATGCAGGTCAGAGGACCTCTTTCACACATCACATTTATATTATTCACATCTCTGTCAATGAAAATCACATCTTTATCACATCAGTATCACATCAGCATTATCTCAGTAATATGTCAGTTTATATATGTTGAGCAGGTTACTTCACAAACAGGGGACACTGGTCAGTTTAAGGACCATGAAGCCAAAAGAATTTTAAACTATTTTAAAAGTGTTTTAAAGTATTATAAATGTATTTTCTTTAATGATTACAAAAGCATCCATAAACATTCAGTTTGTTATATATATATATATATATATATATATATATATATATATATATATATATATATATATATATATTTATATGTTTTATATTTTGAATGAAAGTTAATATTACAACGCACTTAAAAAATATTTATTTACTCAAAGTCAAAGGCTCATTAAGTTCATTAAGTTTAGTACAAGTAGTAATATTACAGTGTAAAAATACTCTCTTACAAGTGAGTTACAAAGTTAAGTTAAAAACACTCGTTAAAATGCTCGTTTTTCGCAGAATAATAAATATATTATAATCATTGGCGTATTAATGTGCACATACATTAAAGTATCAATTACTTTAGAAAACGTACTCCGTTACTTCCCCCTCTGCTTACAGATTACATTTAAATATGCTTAAATACATTATTATTATAATTATTTAAATATATTGTAATATGTTGTGTTCAATAAAGTTTTAGCACAGTTCGCTCAGTTTGTCCCTGCCGGGCCCCCGTATTGGCGGTTTCTCTGCTGGATCAAAACAAATAGCCGGTCGGTCAATAATCGATCCTTCAGAGTCTTGTTCGATCCTTCAGCGTGAGTTTGACACGTTTTTACAGTCAGACTGAAACTTTTCAGTCTTTCCGGCAGCTTCTTGTTTGTTTCGTTCAAACAGTTTTTGTTTGTTAGAAACTTTAAACCCGACAGTTAGCTTCAAGTGTTAGCCTCAGCTGTTAGCCTCAGCAAATGTTAATTTACTAAACAACTTAACATCTATCTATCTATCTATCTATCTATCTATCTATCTATCTATCTATCTATCTATCTATCTATCTATCTAACTAACTGTTATTATTGTTATTGTTGTCCGTCATCAACAGGTCAGACAAAATAAAGTCTGAAACTAAAGCAGTGATGAAAAGTAACTGAGTACATCAAAGTAATGAGTAGAAGTATTGGGAACACGTTACTGCTGCATCTCTACTGTTACTGATGAAAATACATTTACTTCAGTAAGGTGTTTAATGTAATGTTCGTAGTGGAGTGTATTAGTACTTTTACTGCAGTGAATATCCTGAACTAAAGTGAGTTTTTGAAACTTTAATCAGTTTCTTCTTTTCAGTGTAAAAGCTCAAAGTTCCTCTGCTGACGGACTGAGAGGACAGAGAAGCTGCCAACAGACACTTCATTTGATCAATAATGGATGTGTTGATTTTTTTTTTTACAATGAATCTAGATGTTGAGTGAATTAAATGTCAAAAAGTGAAACAAGCTCATCAGAAGATGATGTCTTGTTTTTGTCCGACAGTTTCTTTAAAGTGATTGAAAAGATCAATACCTGATCAGAACTGATGATAACTCCTTTCCTGTATGCCCTTAAATTAAATTTTATTAACATTAATCTGTGTGTGTGTGTGTGTGTGTGTCTCCAGGTGTCATCATGGAGGAGGTGACCCGTCTGGTCTCGACAGGAGACTGTGTGAAGATCTGGGATGCGGTTTCCATGGCAACACTGGAGCAGTTTAACCCACACAGCATCACTCATCCTGTTGCTCAGGCCTGCTGGAGCTCCAACAGTATCCTGACAGACAGACAGACAGATATACAGACGTGTCCATGTGTTGTTATCAGCCCGTCAATCAGACGTCATGTTGTGAGCACTGTAACAGTATGAACCGGTTGTCTGTCAGCATATTGATACACTGAAGTGGACATTTTTTTTTATTGGACCAACAGTCACAAACTAAAAGATATTCAGTTCATCATAAAAAAAAAGAAAATTCCCACTTTCGAGGAGCTGGAGCTGTTTAAAAGTGATTAATCAGGTACCAGCATGTTCCTAATTGTTTTTCTGACCCACTGAAGAAGTTTGTGTTTGGATAATAATAATAAAATGACTCAAGAACAAAATCCAGCTGTGAAGCCGAACAAACGGACTCCAGTTTAAACTCGACTGTGTTTAATCTTCTCTAATGTCAAAGTAAAAGATGAAGCAGCCTTGACCAGTTCTGTCAGATCAGTACCTGGTCAGTTCCAGCAGCAGTGGAGACAAGCTGGTGGTCTCCAGCCTCAAATCAACTCCTGCTCCAGTGGTGGAGCTGGCCGAGGGGGTGAGCGCACAGTTTTGTTGTTGTTTGTGTGGTTATATATGTGTTCTCATCATCACGGCAGTAACAGTTTTCTGTCAGAGCCTCTGAGATTTATAAACCCATAAAGGAAAGGCCACACTGAACATCAGTCAGCAGCTGTGAAGAAGCTCCTGCTGCTGTTGTCAGTGACATATCTTCTGTTTATGCTGAGGGGGATTCTGAATATTTAGTCTGCCTTTACAAACCTTCAGCTCTTTGTCCTTGTCTGTTCAGAAAAAGCAAACCCGTGTGTGTCTCAGTTCATCGTCTCAGTTTCTGGTCAGCGGAGGTCTGGATCACAATGTTCACATCTGGGACCTGAAGACCAAGAGACTGCACCGCTCCCTCAAGGTCGAGACATCCTGTCGACTGTATTTTTATTATTATCAACTGAAGCACAACATATATGAAATAGTCTGTCTCACTGTGTTTTATGTGGCTGTCTGAGTGGTCAGGATCTTCTTCCTGGACTGTTGAGGATGTCTTAAAGGTTTGAGGTGACACTTGACGTTATGGTCTCGCTCTGTCTCACAGGACCATAAAGAAGAGGTCACCTGTGTGTCCTTTAACGCCAACGACACCTACATCGCCTCCGGATCCACCAGTGGAGATCTGGTCCTCCACAGTCTGACCACTAACTTGTCCAGCAAACCGTTCGGCCACGGCAGCAACCAGGTCAGAGAGTCTGCAGCAGCACACGGCCAGGACTGTTGTGTGGCAGAGAAATACACTGTTAGATATATTGATAAAAATACTGTGAAATTTAATAAGAAATATACTTATCAATATACTGAATGATATACTGTTAGACAGACTGCTCATTATAATGATAAATATAATAAGAAATATACTGTTACAACATGTTTTGTGGGATCTTCCACAGAAAATTCTCCTCAGAGAGACTGAAACAACTGTTAATACTTTTCTATTACTAATATTTGTCTTTGGGACTGCAACTAATTACTGTTTTCATTTTTGATTAATTGATATACAGTTATGTTCAAAATAATAGCAGTCCCTCAACAGTAGCAAGATAAATCACCTTTTTTGTTAAAATTTCAACCTCTACACCGCAAGTAAGTTTCTGGAGGGTATAGTAAAGGTATAGAAAACCAACAGACCCAACAGGCCTGCCGTGCATGCTGCTGATTCTGTGAAGCTGAATGATTTAACCGAAAGGGGTGTGTTCAAAAAAATAGCAGTGGTGAGTTCAATTAGGGAGAACGTTGATTATGTGAAAAAAAAGGTGTTAACAGGTGGTCCTTACTTAAGGATCAAGGCAACTGACATTGCATATGCTGGCTGTGCACTTGTCCTGAAAAACTGAGTAAAATGGGTCATGTTCAAGACACTGTTCTGATGAAGAGCGTTTTTTAATCAAGAAATTAATAAAAGAGGGCAAAACCTACAAAGAAGTGCAGAAAATTATAGGCTGTTCAGCTAAAATTATATCAAATGCTTTAAAATGGCAGCCAAAACCAGAAAGACGAGGAAGAAAAAGAAAAACAACTTCTCGAAATGGATCGGAGAATAACCAAACTGGCATAAGGCTCAGCCAATGATCAGCTCCGGGAGGATCAAAGAAGATCTAAACTTGCCTGTGAGTACTGTTACAATCAGACGAACGTCTATGTGAAGCCAATCTACCAGCAAGAAGCCCCCGCAAAGTCCCATTGTTAAAGAAATGACATGTGCTGAAGCGGTTACAATTTGCTAAAGAGCACATTGACTGGCCTGAAAAGAAATGGCGTAATATTTTGTGGACTGATGAAAGTAAGATTGTTCTTTTTGGGTCTAAGGGTCACAGACAGTTTGTCAGGCGTCCTGCAAACACTGAATTCAAGCCACAGTACACAGTGAAGACAGTTAAGCATGGTGGTGCAAGCATCATGATATGGGGATGTTTTTCGTACTACGGTGTTGGTCCTATTTACCGCATACCAGGGATCATGGATCAGTTTGAGTACATCAGGATACTGGAAGAAGTCATGTTGCCATATGCTGAGGAGGAAATGCCTTTGAAGTGGATGTTTCAACAAGACAATGACCCCAAACACTAGCAAGCGAGCAAAATCATGGTTCCAGACCAACAACATCCAACTAATGGAGTGGCCAGCACAATCCCCGGACCTTAATCCCATAGAAAACTTGTGGGCTGACATAAAAAATGCTGTTCATGAGGCAAAACCAAGAAACGCAGAGGAATTGTGGAACGTAGTACAGTCGACCTGGGCTGCAATACCTGTTGACCGTTGCCAGAAGTTGGTCGACTCCATGCACCACAGATGCGAAGCAGTTATCAGAAACCATGGTTATGCAACAAAATATTAGTTTAGGATACTCAGCAAAGTTGAATTTTCAAGAATTTCTTAGTTTGTACAGTACATTTTTGAGTATCCAAAGACAGATGTCAATGCTGCTATTTTTTTGAACATTACATTTCTTGACTTTCTGTGGAATATTATAAAATTTAATGACTTTTTCCAATTTTCTTTCTTTGAAATAGAATGTGCAGTGTCCCCAATGCATTTGTGTTCATTAAAGTACTATTTATTTAAAGAATTTTGACATTTACTCACCTTTTTAAAGACACTGCTATTATTTTGAACACAACTATATTAGTGCTGATACATTCAGCAGATTGATTGATTACAGGAAATGTGTTTCAGTCATTTTTCAGTAAAGAGTCACAGTAAAATGAATATCTGTAAGCTGATGGTCGGACTAAACAAAACATTTTTCATTATGTCGCTGACATTTCATGGATTTAAACAACTAAAAAAATGTTCATCAATAATCTTTTTTTATAAGATGGCAGAGAAGAGTTTGCAGAGTGTGAATAATATAAAACAGATAAACAGAAAGGAGGAAAATGAAACAGTTTTATTTTGGTATGTTCCCTTGATAAATTACTTTAATCATTTATTGATTATTAAAAAGGGTTGTCAGTTAATTGTCTGTTGGTCAGCTAAGTAAGTAACTTTTTCCCACCATCTTGTCCCCTGTATATCTTCTGCTGTAACCAGCTCTGTTCTCAGGACATGTTAAAAGCTTTTAGGCAGGAATCAGTGAGTCTAAATCTGAACTCAGAAATGATCAGCATCTCTCTTCTTTGTCTTCAGCCCATCCACGACCTGAGGCTGTCCATGCTGAAGCGCTCCCTGCTGGGCAGCGTCTCTGACAGTGGCACCGTGGTCCTGTGGGACTCCAACACCCAGAAGGAGCTCCATATGTTTGACAGCGCCCACAAGGCCCCAGGCTCTGGCCTGGCCTTCTCCCCCGCCAGCGAGCTGCTGGTGGTCAGCGTCGGTCTGGATAAAAAGATCGTCTGCTACGACACAGCCAGCAAGATGTAAGGCTGAACTCTGAAAAGGTCTTCACTAACCTCACAGATTAAAATCCACATCAGAAAATATGTTAGTCTGAGTGTCCAGTTCATCGGGTATGTGTTGTGTGTCTGCAGCATCCTGAGGGCCATCCGGGTGGACAGTCCACTTACCTCAGTAGACTTCACTCTGGACGGTACTGGTCTGGTGGTTGGATCCACTCAGGGGAAGATCTACCAGTACGACCTGAGGAACTCCAGCGCCCCCACCAGGATCACTGTGGCACATAAAACATCAGTCACCTGCCTGCGCTTCCAGAGCAGCAGACAGAAGGTACCAGCAGACAGCAGGACAGCACGCACACTGTATTTCATGTTTTCACTATTGGTCTGTCAGGTTGTTCCCTTACAGGTGTTTACAGGTGGATCATCTTTTCATCAGTTACATCATCTGACACACGTTCATGTTTGTCTCTCTCCTCCTTCAGTCCAGTAAACTCGGCTCCACTAAGATTGCCATTTCTAAGAGATCTTCAACCAAGCTGTCAAACAGCCAGCCGGACCCCGCCCCTGGCACAGGCCCCGCCCCCCACAGACAGATGAGTTCAGGTTGGCCCATCTCAGTATCATACTTACACAGTAAATCAGAATCCACAGATGCACTGATACTGATGATAAACATTTGTGGCAGCCCTGCGTCACACCCCAGTAAATTACGTTAGCCACAGTGTGAAACAGCGTTGTGTCCTGCAGGGGGTGCTGCTGCAGAGGTGATGACCCGGGAGGCTGAAGGCCAGCAGGGGATAGAGCAGCTTCCTGTGGTGGAAAAGTTCAGCAGCATCGGACGAAACAGTCTGGACGTCTTCTCTCCTGCTCGGGAAGGTCTGACCAACAAATACGACAAAAGTTATTTCAGACCGACTTTAAAAAACAGAAAACACACAACAGAAACCTGTTTTAACAGAGAGACTGACGGGAGGGGGGGCGTGGTCTGTTACACCTGTGACCACACCTACCAGGGTTAGCAGGAGATGCTAACAGCTGATTCACTGTCTCCATGGCAACATGACATGGGGGTGCAGCTGTCTGTTTTTGTAACTGTCCCGTTGTGTTCTCAGTGTCGGCTCTTCTCTCTGCAGACTCGAGGACCCAGGCGATGATCGGAGACGCTCTGTTTGGAAGAACACACGGTACGACAGGAGACACTCTGTGACTTTGGCAGAGTTCGGATGGTGCTGCTGGTTCTGGTTTAACTGTGATGCTGTGTTTCCATAGTTACCAGTTTGGAGATGCTGTCCAGAGAGGGGGAGGGTCAGCAGGTCGTCGGTCGGGCCAGTCTGGACATCTTCTCCCCAGTCAGAGAAGGTCAGACTTCCTTCAGTCTGCTGGCTGCTGATGGTTAAAGACACCCACCTCAGTGTGTCTTCATGTGTGTGTGTGGGGGGGTTCTGCTGCTGATAAAGCCCTCGAGCTGTGTGAAGTCTGATTAATGTCTCATGTATTTTTCACAAATAAAGTATTTTGATTTATGATTCTGATTTCTGTGGACTTTGAAGGTAATCGTTGTGTTTCAGACTCAGGTGCCAACTCGCACCGTAAGACCCCCCTGGGAACGCCGCTGGGCTGGGAGCGTCTGCAGGGCGCTGCTACACCCCGCTGTCCGTCTTCCAGACTCCTCCACCAATCAAAGAGGAGGAGACCGCCCCAGCTGCAGTGGGCGAACCATGCGACCCCAGGAAGGTGCTGACCTCTGACCCCAACTCAGTTTGAAACAGTCAACACTGAAATGAATTCAGTCCAGTTTACACATCGTACGTTTAAAACCAAACATTTCTCTCGATTGACAGGCGAGCAGTTCCAGTGTGGAGGGGGAGGGGCAGACCACGCCCACATCAGCCCAACAGACCACTCACAGTCAGCCAGCCCCGCCCTTCTTCACCCCAGAACCCAGCCTCAGGAGAGCCAATGGTATTCAAGCTCAGCTCAGCTACAACTCACCTGTCCAAGAAGCTCCACCCACCGCAGCAGGTAGAACAATTGATTGACACCACAGAAATCAATTAATCAATAATTATCGATTACTGTTGGAGTTGGTTGAGGTGGATCATTTTCAACTAGTTTGTATTTTGGGACTGCAGCTAATGATTCTTTTCATTCTGGATCAATCTGCTGATTCTTTTCTCCATTGATCCATTGATTGATTGTTTGCTTTGTAAAAGTGAAAGAGTGAAAATAGTGAGAAATGCCGTCACAATGACCCAGAGCCCAAAGTGACACCTTCACAATGCTCAAACCTCCAAATTATTCACACACATTACAATCATTCACATTATTCAGACACACATTACAATCATTCACATTATTCACACACATTACAATTGTTCACATTATTCAGAGGAGAAGAAGAAAACCTGAAATATCTGATCAAATGATTTGACAGGAAAAATCACTTCAAACATTTTCTGTCAATCAAATAACTGATTAATTCTTTCAGCTAATATTTGAACATTTTCATGTTTTGAACAAAATCCTTCATATTTAAAGTTACTAAAGCTGTCAGATAAAAGTACTGAAGTAGCAAAAAGTACCTCAACTGTGTACTTGAGTAAATATATTTAGTTACACATAAAAACACAACATGTGTCTTTGTTTTTCTCTGCTTGTTCTTGTGGTCCATTTTAAAGTCAGAGTAGAAGACAAACAAACTGCAGATTTGGTTTGTCTGCAGTAAATCTTGATTGTTTCTAACTGACACGTCGTCGCGCTCAGGTGCGGCTCTGTCGGCGGCCATGTCCTCGTCTCTCTCCCAGAACATCGCGGACATGGTTGGACAGGCAGGAGCGGCTCCTCTCACCTCCCTGCAGATCCACTTCATCCAGAACATGATCCACGAGACTCTGGAGGACTTCAGGTGTGTCCGTGACCTCTGACCCCTTCCTTAAACTCTCTAAACAAAATGTAACACGAGTGAAGAGCTGCTGATGTTTCTTCTTCTCTTCAGGGACGCCTGTCACAGAGACATCGTCAACCTGCAGGTGGAGATGGTCCGACAGTTTTACATCCAGCTGGTACGAAACATCCGCCTCTCTGTCAGTCTGTTCCACAGTCACTCACACGAGACGGATTTTTATTATTTAACATCACATCAGTTTAGTTAGTGAAGGTTTGAGTCTCAATCATTTCTTACATATATATTACGAGTCTACAGTCCTGTTTTCAAACTGTGAGAGTGGAGACTCTTTAGTCATCAGCTTACTGACGGCCCTGTTGTGTTTCAGAACGAGATCCACAGTCTGATCGAGAAATACTCCGTGAACGAGTCTCTGGTGGAGGAGATCGAGAGGCTGAAAGAGGAAAACCGCCAGCTGAAGACCAACTACTGATCCAGCTGAAGCGTGCGGCCTCACGTTTAATTTCGAGGTGGTCGTAGGATGTGTTTGAATCTCACCTGAGGACAGTCAGTTGGGTTAAAGCCAAAGAGGAGAGCGCTGCCGTCCTGCCGTCATGTCTGCTGGTTGAAGAGGACGAACAGAGCTGCTTTTTTCTCTCCTCACTGCCTCTCTTCACTCAGCGGCGCCCCCTGCTGCAAAGGACGACTGCAGCGTCACATGTGAGAGTTTGTAGTTGAAGAACCAGCAGGTAGAAACAGACATTTCCTTAAATTATCAGCAGCCTGTTGCTCCATGTGTGCCTGTATCATGTTTTTATAAATAAGAAATGTTTTGTCTAAAGAATAAAAAAGATTCATAATGAAAATAAAACAGAAAATCTTGTTTGTGTTTTCTTTTCTTGTCAACCTGGAAACAGAAAGCAGATAAAAAATCTCCTTTAATCTGAAAGGTAACTTCAATTTATGCTGAACTTACTTTTACCTTGTTATTACTTTCAGCCCATACGTACTTTGGTTAAAGGAAACCAGAAACCCTGTTTCACACAAAATAAGAAGGGTTAGGGTTACCGTCGCCAACAGTTCACATTATTTTCAGGTTGGACAGGTGAGACAGAGACGTTTCCTCCTACAGTCCGAAACTTTCCTTCAAATAAGGAACATTGAAATAAGAACAATAAGAAAAAAAGATTTTAACTGTTAAAATGAAGTTTGAGTCATTTAAACAGTTTTAAAGTTGTTTAAATGGTTAAAATGACTATTGTTAACGTGTAAAACAACTTTTCACTCAGAACACTTTCTAATGTTTTATTCTGTGAACTTTCTCCTCTGAGTTTTTTCTTTTGTGTCTTTAAATCATAAATTTCACTTTTCCTCACTCGCTCAGCAGCTGTGCGCATGCGCGACACGTTTTGTGTGTGTGCTGGGGGATCACTCTCTCTGCGCGCGCTGCTCTTTGGTTGTTTACTCTCCGGTTGTTTGAGCTCGAGACAGAAACGGGAAAGTTTACCGGGAATCAACAAAACCTCCGCTGACCTCAGCACAGCCGCAAACAAACCGCAGCACCGCACCGACGGTATCACTCCGCCGCGACCGAGCTGCACTTTGACCCAGAACAAGTAGATCCAGCTGGGGTGCAGAGGTCACCTGGACAGGTAAGAACACAAGACTGAGAACAAAACCTGAACAAGAGCCGAAACCACCGACTGACACCTGTCTGCTGGTTTGTGATCTTTTGAAGTATTGATCCGACTGCAGAAACTCTGGATGAAGTAAAAGTTCTGCAAAGTCTGAAAAGTAAAAATACTCATAATGCAGAGTAAAATATGATGTTATTGGTTACAGTGATTGATTGATTATTAATGTGTTCATCACTTTAACGTTACAGCTGGTAATTTAAATATAAAGTTTAAATATGAAGTGAACCTTAATCCCTTTAAATGAAAACAGGCAGTAAATCTGAATATTAATGTTTCCAGCTGCCCCCCCTCAGGACGATGGCGAACCCTCTGAGAGCTGAAGTGGTGCGACTCTATAAAAACGTGAGTGTCAATGTTGATTGTGGATGAAAGTTTTTGGCTTATTTTTATTTCTTTCTCACAGAAACTAAATTTTTACACCTCGCACGCTGAAATTTAAACTTTGAAACCATTAAACACTTTAAACACGTTAATTCAGCCAATTTATGTGATAATCTGTCAAAGACACGACTCCATTCATCCATTTATTGATGTTTATGTTTATTGATGTTTTTCCTGTTTCTATCAAACAGAGTTGTTCTTGTTGATGTTCAACTAAATTATTGATCAGGAAAATATCTGACAGATTGCTCAATAATAAAAGTAATTAACAGTTTCAGCATTAATCATTGATTCCAATCACAAAAACGTGTTGTTGCGGGTTAATTAATTGATCATTGTTTCACTTTTCCAACATTAAAGCCTCTCAGACTTTTGTGTCGTGTGAAAACTGATCTGAGGTCTGTTTCTCTTCCCGTGCGGCCCCTCAGCTTCTCTACCTCGGCAGAGAGTATCCCAAAGGCGCCGACTACTTCAGGGACCGTCTGCGAGCAGCATTCACCAAGAACAAGTGTGTGCAGGACCCGGAGAAGATCAAGGAGATGATCGCTCGGGGGGAGTTTGTGGCCAGAGAGCTGGAGGCGCTCTACTACCTGAGGAAATACAGAGCCATGAAGAAACGCTACTACGAGGAATAAAAACGTCTGCAGAGACTCCGTCCGGCTGAACGACCACACAAACAAACAGAAGAGGGAAAATCTTTAAGTTTATTTCAGCCTTTAAACAGCAGACTGCAGCGACGTCCCCTCGACACAAAACAAAAAGCTGCTTCAAGGTTTCATCGTTTTATTCCTGAAGAGTCGATTCAGTTCTGAGAGAAAACACTTAAATAAAAGTATAAAAAAAGACAAGTTGTCCTTCATCAATCCAACCACAATGAGACCCAGTTCAAACCCGTCAGCTCCTGTAGAAAACTGTAGAAACGCCGCCTGCTCCTGGAGGTCAGAGGTTCGGGTGGCCGCTGTCAGCCAGGTTGGCTCTGCAGATGGGGCAGGTGGTGTTTTCCTGCCAGGTGGAAAACAAGATCAGACCTCAGCTGCAAATAATTTATTCTGTTTCAAATGTCTCAATTTATAAAACTGAAGCTGCAACCAGACAATCAAAACGATTCATCGATTATTGATCAGCAGAAACAGAACACAGCAGGTCAGACTGACTCAAACACTTCGTGACACTTCCACAGCAAACTGAAGCTTCTCCTGAAACAAACTTTTATTCAGTGTCTGTCATCTCGGTGTGAGCTTTTACTTGATGAAGTTTTAAAGGACAGACAGCAGGTTGTTTCTCTTCCTCCTGTTTGTACTTTAACACGTCTTCATGCTAACAACGTGCAGCGTGTGAAGTTTTTCTGAAGCTTCAACAGTCTCAGTTTGACACATGAAGTGAAAATCTGACAGTTTCTGTGTTTTTCTCACAAACTTGAGCTGCGGTTGAAGGACAGAAACAGAAACTCAGTGTTTTCAGTGTCTGACCTGAAAAACTGCCCATTCAGCTGAGTTAAACATCCTAATGATCTTTAGCAGCTTCATATTAACTCGAGTGAATCGACTGAACATCTGACTGAGAGGAGAGACGAAGGTTCAGCTAAACGTTGAACCGTCCCTCCTTCTCGTCACGTGTGGAGCTATCACCTTTAACCAACGGTCGATACACTGCACGTGGTAGTCATGGAAACAGGGCAGCATCCTCAGCTTCTCCCCGTCAGTGTAGTCGCAGAAACAGATCTGACACCTGTCAATCAATCAGAGTCACAGGTGAGTCAGCAGCAGGTGGACAGACAGAGGTTCTGAATGAGGTCCCAGTCCGGGTCAGGCCAGCTGGACTCACTGAGTGTTCCTGGTGCCGTTGCCACTCTGGAAGGTTTTAGTGGGAAACCTCTGGATCTCCCTTCGACTCAGCTTTTTGGACATGACGGCACCTTGACGCTCCTCAAACTCCAGAAGAGCCTGAAAGACGAGCAGATGGGAGAAATATTACAGAAAGACGTTTGAGCCCCTCGTTTGTCTTCATCTTCTCTGGAGAAGGTCCCTGATATTCCAATGTGCATCAGCATTTACTTTAAAGCTTTAAAACAAACAAAGTTCAATATGTGAACTTTTCTAACGGCTGTAGTGGAAAGTTAAACTTTTCATTTCTGTCCAATAAAGTTAGTTTGAAACGTTTGTTTTACTTCATTTACAGGCAGATTTGTTGGTTTTATTTCCTGCTGCAGATAAACCTGCAGACCTTCCCCCTTCTCACCTCGTAGTCGTTTCCCTGAAGGTCTTCTGAAAACTCTGGCACAGTGTTTCTCCTTCTGCCCCGCCCACGTCGCCTGCGCTGACCAATCAGATCTGTGTAAACACACCAGCAGCGTCAGCTGATCAAACGAGACTTTACAAGAATGGAGGCAGAGTTACTGAAGGGTTGGAGCTTTTTTAAAGTAAAGGTCTGCAGCATCAGTTGCCATGGTTACCAGGGTTACTATGGTGAGCCGAAATCGTGACACTGAAAACTGTTTAGGCCCAAAACACCTCAAAGAGAATCACTCATGAATGTTGATGAGCTTCAGTCCTGCTGGTTTAAACAGGATGTTCACATTACAGTCAGCTACTTCCTGTTTACACTGGATGAGTTGTTGTTGTTGTTGTTCCTTCAGAAGATGAGTGGATGATTCCAGCTGTGTGATCTTACCGTCTTCCAGGCTGACCAGAGGAGACACAGCAGAGAGCCAGTGAGGCATCCAGCTGGGCTCCATGTAGGGATGATGCTGCAGGAAACAACGACGACTGTGAACACACACTTCAGGAGGACAGCACTTCCTGTTCACAAACGAGCCTTTCTGATGCAACAAGACACACACACTGTAAACACACACACACATCCTGTAAGTTTTATTTCCTCACCCTCTGATGAAGATGATGGCTCTGCTGATGATGAAGATGATGAAGATGGTGGTGGCTGGTGTGCGCCTCCTCTCGGTCAAACTGGGCCTGAGTGAACAAAGGAACGTTTTCCCTCAGTGCGTTCTGACAGGTGAGTGTATGAGGGTTAGGGTTAGGTGAGCGCTCATACCTGCAGGCTTCGAGCCAACGCCTCGTCTTCCTCCATCTGTGCCGAGCGGACCGCGGCGTCCTCGTCATCACTGATGACGATCTGCTCCGGTGCTGCAGCTGAAACTTTCGATCACAATGTGGAACTGAGACGATGTTTATTACTTTTAACTGGGACGACTCGACATGTTCGGGACTAACTGATCGATTATTGCCGTTATCGTTAAAGTTCAAATCACAATGACACACATGAGGTTCATTCAGAGCCTTTTGTCTGTTTGATGGAAAACCAGCAGGGACGATATGACCTTGAATCATTTCAGTTTTCAGTGAGTAACTATAAATACTGATATCATTCACCACATGAATACGACCTAATGAAAACTGATCATGTGTAATTATGTCTTAGCAGGTGATATTCTGCTGTAAAAAATATAAACCAAACGTTTATAAAGTGCCTCGACTGTGAGGTGTGAAATAAACTTTTCCTCTCTGCTCACCTGTGTAGGTGTTTCCCTGCTCGCCGTTCAGCCATCGCCTCTCCTCCGCTGTGAGGAAGGACAGAGAGTTGGAGGGCGGCGAGGCTGGAACCTGAGCTGATGTCAGGTCGAGACAAGCTGGACCGACTTCTACTGTGGAGCCTGCCACAGTCCCCTCCTCCTCTGATACTGGCGTGAGGTAGGATGATGAGGAGGAGGAGGAGGAACAGGATGCGGTCGACAGCGGGGCCTCCAGCCAGCTGCCCAGAGGAAACACGCTCACAGACGAAGCAGGAACAAAGCCGACGCTCTGCTCTCCCATCGCTGCAGCCAGCCTCCTCCGTTTGGATTTATGTGGAAAACCTCGTTCACCGCTGCCCGAAACTTCTGGACCCGGAGAGCCGCCGACTGCCAGCTGAGGACAGAAAGATGCAGCAGTGAGCTCCGTACAGACCGAGCCGATGACAGCGAGAACGCTGAGCGCCGCGAGCGACTTACAGGACTGAAGTGTTCCTCTGTGATGCGACGACGCCTCCTCCGTTTGCCGAGCTGAGGACTGAACAAAAATGACTGTTAGAGATTTCTCACTGATCGGGAGCAAATCAGCCATCAAACACATCTTCACGTTTAGCTTAATAAATATGCATCACTCTCTCAGAGGTTATGAAACGAAAAGAGAAACTTGAAACATCGTTTAAAAGTTTATTTCTGTTTCCAGTAACTTGACTTGTTTCAGTGAATCCTTCAGTGGTTTACTGTGGTTCGTTCCTGAAGTCATCACTGCATGTCTATCATGTGTAGGCCTGCTGGACCGGAGCTCAGATATTAATTTACTCCGCCCGCAGTGAGCCGGGTCACCTGGGTGTTTCTGGGACAATGACGGACAGGTCCTGGTACAGGACGTCTGCAGGGTCCAGGAGGCAGCCTCGGTTCAGACCTCCAGGACTGTCCGGCTCAGACGAACAGGGGCTGCCTACAAGTGGCTCGTCCATGCCCCCCCCCCCCAGCACCTGGTTCCTGGCTCACCTGGAGCCCAGACTCATGGCTGAGGACGGTCCACCTGAGACGGACTGAACCAGAGGACAGGTGGACATCAGATCCACTTTCTTCCAGAACAAACAACCTGAACTCTCGGACACAGATTGTACTCTGAAGCACGACTGTGATGACTAAATATAAAGTACTGAAGGAATAAAACAAAGACTGAAGCGGTCTGAACTGAAGTGAACTGGTCTGAACTGAAGTGAACTGGTCTTTGTTGAAGCTGCCAACAAACAGCAGCAGATTCCGAATCGTTAGCATTTAGCACTGAGAGCTAAGATATGTAAAGTCTGTACAGACACAGATCAATATGAAGCCGATCAAAGTGATAAGAACAACAATAGGACCTTGCTACCTGTGATCGTCCGCTGTCTGTCGCCACCGTCGGTGCTTTTGTCGATTTGTTACCGGACAAACCACCGCTAGAAACACAACAGGAAGAGCAGCAGACTTCCGGTGTCACAGCAAAAAGTCCCGAAAATCCCTCCCCCGGTTCAATTTTACTTTCGTTCCTCCTGTTTGGTTGTTGTTGTTTTCTTCTGTCGCTGACAAATACGATTTATTTTATTTCTGTTTAACTGAGCTTAAAGCAGAAGCCCTAAAGTCACACACTCCACGTACAGCATATTACAATATTAATAAATAATAATACCTCATATTCATGTTTTCTAAATGCTTTATTTTGACTGTATTTATTTCCACATATGTAGGCTGTGTGTGGTGTCGTGCAGTAGTTTGAGTACTTTATGAAACCAGCAGTGGCTGCTGCTGCACAGTTACTCTGAGTCTGGTATCAGTGATGCAGTATTGATCTGTAGCACTGATAATGTAGTATTGATCATGTTGGCTCAGTGATTAAGAGATCGGGGACCAGACTGGAGGCTTCGGTCCATGAGACAGAGGACAGAGTGAAGGATCTGCTGTAATTATGGAGATGAATAAAAATACATTTACATCCTGAAAAGTATTAAAATGATTCTTGTTCCAGCCTCGTTGTCTGAACTGTAACACAGATAATATTTATTATCATTACACTGAAAAAGAAGTTGTATCAAACTGGGAAGTAAAAAAATTATGATTTATTTATTTTTACTCTCAAAGACTCGAAATGATTTCCCAGTTTTAGACTTTGTGAAGGCAGTGTGAAGTGCTGATCATCAGCTGTTTTTCTATAATTACTTTGTTTCTAAGAAACCAAAAACTTTCCAAACTTGTTCTTTTCTCTCTGATGGAAACATGAAATAAAAGCGTCTCAAACACTCCTCAGCTACAAGAAGCAGAACAGATGAATAATGAATATTTTTATTCAAACAGTAAAAAAGTATCTGAAATCACAAACTATCAGTGAACAGAACAGAGAACATGGTCGTGATTTAACAACAACTCTTAGAAACAGTTCACAGAGGGTACAGCCTGTAACCAGAGAAAACCGTGGTAACCACACCAACCTAGAGGGCATCCTTAACGTAGGAACACAGGTTGCCGTGGTAACAGCAATCTAGAACAGCATGGAATGCAGCGATTTACGGACGGTGGCCATCTCCTGCTGTTGCTACGGAAACAAACATGGACATCTGTATTAAACACAAACACGTCTCATATTTTTATTTGATTCCTAAATGTCTGTAAATTTGACATAATTTATAAAACACCTGACTGTTATCTGAAATTATGAACTGCGCGTTTGACTGTCTGCACTCACCGTGTCCATCAGGATCTTCTTCTGCAGGGTGGCCATCTCCTTCCTCAGCTCTTGTTGCGCCCCCTGCAGGAAGGACTCGTGGCTCTTCTCCATGTCCTCCATGTTCTGAAGGAAATGCAGCTTCAGTCAGTGACAGCCAAACACATCAGTCTCCATTACAGGTGTCTCCTTCCTGCAGCTCTACGAGTTCTGTCCCTCATCACGAAACGTCTTCACCTGATTTATCAACTGTCTGACAAATACCAGTGAAACTTAAAAAGACAACATGAATCTTATAACATGTTTCTGTAGAATCACGTATGAACATACAGGTTTTAAAAGGTTTTACAGGCCTCACCTTCACAAACTGCTCGTACAGCTCTCTGACAGTCTTCAGTTTCTGGCTCTGGACCAGGCGGGCCTGCTGCAGGATCTTCTGCTGCTGTCTGAACAGGTTCTACAGAACAGTTCATGAAGTCACTCTCAGATTATTACTGTGATTTCTCAGATTCATTAATACATAAGAGCTGTCAGTGAAACCTTTAGAGCATTCAGTGTACATGTTAGTAACACGTGTTGTATTTAAGCCGCCACTTGGTGTCAGACTGAATACACAACCACAGAATGAAACATTTACTGCTTTTCTTCTGCAAAGTGAACTGACAAGTGTTGTTTCTCCTCCACTGATATTTTTAAATGTAAGAATTTAAGGTAAAGACACATATATGTTTATATTCTAAAGGGGAAGAGGCAGAAACACTGATCACAGCTGATTTTAGATAGACAGACAGATAGATAGGCAGATAGATAGATAGATAGATAGATAGATAGATAGATAGATAGATAGATAGATAGATAGATAGATAGGAGGGAAATTCAGTCCTTTGATTTTAATAAATCAAAGTTGAGGATCAGTTTCTCATTCTGTGGTTCATATGGAAGCCAGGAGGTTAAATACAGTGTGATGAATTTATCACTGTGTGAGAAAGGAGACATTCACTATGATACAGAAACTTCTGTCACAGAAGTCTGTACAGACATAGGCAGCAACTTTGACAACTGACAGAAATAATTAACAAAGTTATGACCAATGTGGCCGGAGGTACATCCAACTGAAGGATAATCTCAAGTTCAACATCACACAAAGGAGAATGAGCCTCCAACAGCTCAGTGATCAATGTTTCATCACTGAGTCTAACTTATTCTCTGGTGTTTTTAAAGTTGAGACCTAAACTAAGAGAGGATCTTTTCCTTTGAATGCAGCACTGGAGGTCAAAGAGCATCAAACCTGAGCTCCTTTCTAACAACCACACAAGCAAGGAAGTGAACCAACGTTGAGCTTCTCCTCCTGCTCCTCAGCTCGCTGAGATTCAGCCTCCCACTGCTGCAGCGCCGAGGACACCTGCTGTGAATACTGCTGAGTCATCTTCTGCCTGCAAACACACGTCAAATTACTTTCCATTTATTATATTCTCACATTTTACATGTCAGCTGTGTTGACTTCCTATCTTTTATCCTTCTGTAGTGACTTTATGTCTGACTGATGTCAACAGTTTTTTACAGTTCTGTGGTTTTCCTGAAGCCACAGTGAAGATAAAGTAAAACCTCTGGGCGTGGTAGTTGTTCCACAGCTGCTCCAGTTTGTGTTGGCTTCCCTTCATGTAGTTCTTGGTCAAACACTCCAGACGTTTCTTCTTGGCCTGCATCACCTTACTGATATCAGCTGGAGAACAACACAACATCACATTAACATGTTCAAACCAACCTACTCATGTGTTCGTGTTGTCTTAACAAGGACTACAATATACAATAGCCAGGTTAAATCAGTAAATACCTGATCAATGAAGAGCTAAACAACACTGTCAAACTCAGAACTAATCTTTACTGACTGTAATGCTAAAACCTGAAGAAACTGCTCACCTCCGAATTTCTCCAACATGGACTGAACTTCATTTCTGTGAAGAGAAAAACTTTTACAGACAAACTAATTTACCCTGCACCAGAGTTAGCTACAGACCAACACTGTTTATGTTATAGTAATAATATTGGTTTTAATAAAGTCTTATTGATTATAATAAAGTTATAATAATGTAATAATACCCGACAGCACAGGTCGATCCGTCCTCTTCAAAAGCAGCAGCTGCAGGTCTCTTCTTGGACATCTTGTCCACTATTGGAGTTTCATCTTAAGACAGAAATAAACAATAAAATCTTAACTTATTATATATTATTTTATTTACTGCCTGTTTATTAGCTGGATGGTGCTAACAGTGGCTAATGTTAGCTCTTACCTTGTCTAACTTCGTCCTCTGAGCCGCTCAGCTCTTTCTTTTCCTCCTCCTCAGTAAAATCAAACACCTTTTTATCTTTTTTATCAGGTTTTTCCTCTGTGAGTTTGTTCTTGGCCTGTTTCCTGGCTGCAGCCATGATATTCAGACTGTCCGCAGAGATTCAGCTGCCTGACTCACACAAACACTGATGCTAATGGCGGCTAACAGCTAGTGATAGCTTAGCGTTAGCTGCTAACAGAGCTAACTGCTATTCGGCGGATGTCATTAACAAACAAATAAAGCGTTTTAAATATATTTAGTTCCTAAAGCGACTCTTTTCTCTATTCTGGCTCCTGACTCAGGTTTTACCTTCTCTTAGAGGCTTAACTGTTAAAAGAAACTGAAGCAGCAACGCTAACACAGCTAACGTTAGCATTGGTGAACTACGGCTAGATTCCCGCCAAAAGCAGCCGGTGAGGAAACTGTTTACTCTGGTATAAGTACAAATACTCACTAAAATACTCTGTTATAAGTACAAATACTCACTAAAATACTCTGTATAAGCAAATACTCACTAAAACTACTACTACTAAAATACTCTGTTATAAGTACAAATACTCACTAAAATACTCTGAAAATACTCTGTATAAGTACAAATACTCACTAAAATCTGAAAATACTCTGTTATAAGTACAAATACTCACTAAAATACTCTGGTATAAGTACAAATACTCACTAAAATACTCTGGTATAAGTACAAATACTCACTGAAAATACTCTGGTATAAGTACAAATACTCACTAAAATACTCTGTTATAAGTACAAATACTCACTAAAATACTCTGTACAAACAAATACTCACTAAAAATACTGTTATAAGTACAAATACTCACTGAAAATACTCTGGTATAAGTACAAATACTCACGAAAATACTCTGTTATAAGTACAAATACTCACTAAAATACTCTGGTAAATATAAAATGTATACAAATACTCAAATAAAAATACTCTGTTATAAGTACAAATACTCACTAAAATACTCTGGTATAAGTACAAATACTCACTAAAATACTCTGGTAAAATACTCTGTTATAAGTACAAATACTCACTAAAATACTCTGTTATAAGTACAAATACTCACTAAAATACTCTGTTATAAGTACAAATACTGAAAATACTATGTTACAAGTACAAATACTCACTAAAATGCTCTGTTATAAGTACAAATACTCACTAAAATACTCTGTTATAAGTACAAATACTCACTAAAATACTCTGAAAATACTCTGTTACAAGTACAAATACTCACTAAAATGCTCTGTTATAAGTACAAATACTCACTAAAATACTCTGTTACAAGTACAAATACTCACTGAAAATACTCTGTTATAAGTACAAATACTCACTAAAATACTCTGTTACAAGTACAAATACTCACTAAAATGAAAATACTCTGTTATAAGTACAAATACTCACTACAAATACTGAAAATACTCTGTTATAAGTACAAATACTCACTGAAAATACTCTGTTACAAGTACAAATACTCACTGAAAATACTCTGTTATAAGTACAAATACTGAAAATACTGTTATAAGTACAAATACTGAAAATACTATGTTACAAGTACAAATACTCACTGAAAATACTGTTATAAGTACAAATACTGAAAATACTGTTACAAGTACAAATACTGAAAATACTCTGTTACAAGTACAAATACTGTTACACTAAAACACTACTGTTATAAGTACAAATACTCACTGAAAATACTCTGTTATAAGTACAAATACTCACTGAAAATACTCTGTTATAAGTACAAATACTGAAAATACTGTTACTAAAATACTGTACAAATACTCACTGAAAATACTCTGTTATAAGTACAAATACTCACTGAAAATACTGTTATAAGTACAAATACTGAAAATACTATGTTACAAGTACAAATACTCACTAAAAATACTGTTATAAGTACAAATACTCACTGAAAATACTCTGTTACTAAGTACAAATACTGAAAATACTGTTACAAGTACAAATACTGAAAATACTCTGTTATAAGTACAAATACTCACTGAAAATACTCTGTTATAAGTACAAATACTCACTGAAAATACTCTGTTACAAGTACAAATACTGAAAATACTCTGTTATAAGTACAAATACTCACTAAAATACTCTGTTATAAATACAAATACTGAAAATACTGTTATAAGTACAAATACTCACTGAAAATACTGTTATAAGTACAAATACTCACTGAAAATACTGTTACAAGTACTAATATACACATTGAAAATACTCTAATACAAGTACTTATACTCACTAAAAAATAATCTGTTGTAAATTTTGACCCATTATGTTGCCTGTGTAAATATCAATAAATAGAAAGAAAACATTTTTGTTGTCTCAGACCGAACACCTCAAGTTTTCTTGTAGATTGCTTTGAGTGTCTGTTGAGTGTTTGTTAAAATGAGGAGAGAGACACACAACACTAAGTGACATCTGAAATCATACTCATGAATTACCACTTTTAACAAAGTCATTTCAGATTTTATTTACAGCAGGTCAGAAACAGTCAGCACATTAAACACGAAGTAAAAAGAAACATCCTGACATAGACACACATAAACACAGTGAAATAAAATAACTGCTGTAGAAAAAACACTTCATGTCTCATGTAAGTGAATCTGTTTTGTAGTACAGCTTAAAAATCCTGTTTGTCCTGGAAATGAACTGAGATACAAACAGTCAGGTGGCAGCTTGTCGTGACTCTGATGTCTACAGTGAAGCTGAACAATCTGCAGCTGAGAGTTTCTCTTCAGTCAAATGTCAAACTTCTCTTCACAAATACAATGTCCGTTCTCTTCGTAGTCCTCTCGTGTCACCACAATCTCGTCGTAGTCCGGATTGTGAGCCAGCAGCTTCCCTCCTTCCCACGAATGACAGATGGGACTGCAGGGCAAAACAGGAAAAATAATAAATATTCTTACACAGAAATAGGACTTTGTTGTGTAGTAGCTAACACAGCCTTGACAAACATTTATCAGACTTCACACAGCTCCTGGAAACACCTGCAGTAGAAAATGGGTGAAGCTTCCCTTTCGTCCTGACTGAATGTACATCTTTGAAGAGCTGCAGCTGCAGCGATTGTGTGTCAGAAGTTAAGACAACCTGTAAGTCGAGCTGAACTTACTTGGCAGGTTGCAGCACTGACATGGGTAGGTGAGCCGGGACGAGAGATCGCAGCTCTGCCTCCAGTCGCTCTCTGAAGCCGGGGAACAAAGTGTTTCCTCCCGTCAGGACGATGTTCTGATAGAAGTGCGGCTGCATATCTGACGGTAGAAAATGGAATAGAATATGGAAACTAAATATGGAAACTAAATGTGGACTCAAAGCAACAATAATGATTTATTTTCATCAATTTAAGATAAATCATTAATAAAGACAGTGACTAAAGCTCAGTCTTAATCTGACACATAAGGACCGATGTTTGTATTTAAAGAAGTGATAACACTAGATGGGGTCTGACCTTCCGGCAGGGACTGGATGGAGTGCACGATGGCCTCTGGGACTCCCATCTCCTGGATTCCAATGTCTGACGGGTGGAAAAGCATCTCAGGAACAGCAAAGCGCTCGTTGGCCAACCTCAAGATCTGCTCTCCTGTCTTATACTTTCCACTGAAGACCATCTCTTCTCGTGGCTGGTGGACAAACAGAGCAGTGAGGACAGCAGTTAGTTAGTTAGTTATCTTAAAAGATAAATCTTCTATTGAATTAATCCTGTTCTCACCTTGCAGAATCCTTTTTTGATGGAGCTGAAATCTGGAAGAACATAATCTCTCATCACGGTGTTTTCCTCCCCCTTCATCCTGACAACAAACCACACAGAACAACTGTGATTTTATCAGTCTTCCTGATAAAACACAAGTTAGATGACTGACTCCTCCAAAAAAACACAGTTTGTCTTTATGAAGCCCTTTATGATTTTGGGTTTGATAAATAAAGTTCACTTGTCTTTTTGTTTTCTTTCTACAGATGAAACAAACCAGATAAAACATGTCTATCAGAGAGCTTCAGAGCTGGGAGGATTATTCAGATTCCTTTGGACAGAGCCAGACCAGCTGTTCCCAGACATGAGAGTGAATCAATATGAACACTTAAAGAGAGGGAGAAGATTTAACTAAATGGTGAACTGTTTCTTTAACTAACCAGAGTCAAACTGTATCAAACTGTAAACAGAAGACAGCCGGGGGAAAGGTTGTTTTAAGCATGTTTGAGAGCACAATTGAGTGTTTGGTGAAAGATTAAAATATGTATGTTCAGGTCAACCTGCTGTGTGTGTGTGTGTGTGTGTGTGTTTATCTTACTGTGCGATTTCCATGTCTTTGTAAAACTGCTGGGAGACGTAGCAGACGTCTTCTTTCACCTGGTTGATCACATGAGTTTCATCCATGACGTGTAACTGCCTGGAGGGAAGAGAAAGATGATTTTGGTTTATTCCATCTTCCTAAAAATGTTCAACACCAACCAGCTGAGTGAGGAGAACTCACCGATAAGAAATGATCTCCTTCAGGTGATTGGTCAGCAGCTTCCCTCCTACATTGATCCTGAAGTGGACCAAAAGGGTTTATTAGTGTTTTCTTGTTATTATTGTTGACAGTGTTGCAGGTTAATGACGATGTTGGAGTCTGACCTGCGGATGCCCTCCTTCATTTTCCTGCTGCGGCAGTAGGGGGCGATGTGTGTGAAGGAGAATCCGCTGTCGACCACTAGGCAGCAGAGCTCTGACGGTTTTGTGTGGAAGAAGTGATGAGCGCTTAGAGAACCCGCTGGAGAACACATATTGAAGGGAAATGAAACACATCTCATATCTGCCACCCAGAAGACAGATTCATTTTATGATTAGAACACAGACAAAGACATTCACAGACTGAGAAAGTCTGAACAGTCTGACAATCTGTTCGGCCATCGGACTATAAATCTTCTGGGAAACATGGAAGGCATCTGATGTGACAAGACACAGCTATTCTGCAGCTACAGTGTTTGTTTCAGCAACATCATGACACATACACGAGTACAGGAACTCAATGATCCAACAACACATCCTGTGAAACTGAGTTCAGAGTGTGCAGCTCTTTGTCTTGGTGAGGAGCAGCTGGAGGTGCTGAGCGAGGTCTGAGATAATTTTCTCTGTACGAGAAAGATTCATCTGCTGGATTGATGTTTTTGACGAAATCCACTGTTAACAGTGCTGTGAGTGTGTTCAATATAGTGTGCGTTTGTGCATTTTTATATTTCTATGTATTTTACTAATCTTCAACTATATTTATTGTTCTATTTTATTCCAGCATTTACTTCTTATTCACTTTACATTAAATACTCAGTTGTTTCTTGTTTTTATTTCTTATGTTGTATTTTGGAGTGATCTCTGGCACATTTCCTTCTGGACTGTTAAAATTTTGTCTTATTTTACCTAATACTTTCAGTCATTATCATAGAACCTGAGAAGATGTAGAATATAACAGAATATATTTTTATTGTATTAAGTGTTGCTGAGCATCTAGTTTGACTCACCGTTTATTCTGAGAGCCGACTGGAACTGGTACTCCTCAAACAGGATCTCATTCATGGACTCCTGGATGGAGGTGAAGTTGAAGTACGGCTCGGTGATGATGATGCTGGTGTCTGCAAACTCCACCTGGACCGTCAACACATCATCCACCACCATCAGCAGAGCAGGATGAAGTTTACATCAGTAGACCATGTGATTACAGATATTTCAAACAAACAGTCTTGATGAAGAAAAGACTACAAACCTTAAACATTTCTTTTCCAAACAGATGATCCCACACTTTCCTCTGGACGTCCCAGTTGACCAGATAACCCTGAAAAAAAAAAAAAAATCTCTGAATGATTAAAAACCAGTCCAGGTGTGACCTAAAACTTTGATCCTCAACATGTAGTCACACTCTCACCTTCTGGAAAGGAAGGATGTAAAAAAGTCCTGACGGATCTTTGATCTCATCGAGCTGATTGGCTGTGAAGGTTTTTAATCTGGACGTTTTGGAGCGAAACTGGCAGTTTGGAATGACACTGAGAAAAAAAAAAAACAAGACTCAAGATTTTATTTGTCACGTGAACAACATTCAAACACAGCAGTCGTTAGTGATGAGTCACATGAGAGTCACAGGCTCCTTCTAATATTGTTCAAAAATATGTTGAAAGACAATCATGCCAGTAAAAATAAGCTCAAGAGATGCACACACAAACTATCCATCCATCCTTCTTCTAAACCTGCGTTATCCTGAGCGCACACAGGGTCGAAGGGTGCTGGAGTCTGTCCCAGCTATCTTTGGCCGAGAGGCGGGGTGGACTGGACTGGACGCCAGTCACCCGCAGGGCTAACAAACTATGCACTATTAATCTATACCATATAGTGTGTGTATATACTGTATAGTTTCTTTTATATTCTATATACATACACACACACGTACAGTATATAGCATATACAGTACATAATAATAAAGTACATATTAATATATCTTATTTGAACAGTTTAAATGTATATATTAGCCGTTAGCAGTTAGCCTCCGTGCTAAAAAGACCTACCTGACTTTCTCCTGACTGTATCCGATCTTCGCGGTGTAAGCTCCGTTATCCAAAACTAAAGTGGCCATTTTACAGTCTGAAGCTCATTAAACTGTTTTATTTACTCACAAACTCTCTGATTCATTTTATTTATTAAAGTTTACACACTATTAGCTCTGACGAACAACATCCGCCATTAACACATCCAACCAATCAGCTTCTTCTCCTTCTGTTGTTCACGCTCATTGGCGACCGGTATAGCCAATCAGATACGAAGTTTAGTGTCCTTTCAGAAAGATGTTCCGGTGGAAACAAGCCTGGACTTGTTCAGTTCCTCTCACTGTTTGCACTGCATGCTATGAAACAGATGATTATACTTTTACACTCGCATATATATAATACATAATAAATAATAATGGACGTTATTTATTATAAGAGTGATGTTTGTATTGTGGTTTTCATCACTGTAGCTCAGGATGAATTTAACAATGAAGAAAAATCTGAGTTGTATTAAATTTTAATTATCAGAGCTGCAACAAGATTTTTTGTATTAATCAACAATAAATCTGCTTATTGGTCAGTTAAAGGTTACATCAACATGCTCATTAAGGCAATGATACAGTAATAACTTACTTAGTAAGTAATTACTTAGAAAGTGATCAGGCAGAGTCCATGCAGAAGTATTAAATAAAAATCTCTTTACTGCTTTAAATACATATTGACATGCCCTCCCACCCCCCACCACAGTGTTAAAAAACAAATATCAAGATAAGAGAATCTTTTTTTAAAGACAGGAGTCCAGATATACAGACAAAGTAAAAAATAAATAAGTTCATAAAGTAAGAAAAGAATAGAAATATATATAAAAAAACCTATATAATGTAATGCCATCTTCTGTCCATGAGGAGAAAGACATCAATGACCAGTTAACATTGCTTCACTTTAGTTTCATAAAATGATAACAAAATAAAAGTCTTCACTTTTTGATTCCAGGTGACGTCTACTGAGGAAACCTGGAGAATTATTCTGTTTCTTGTTACCTGCAGCTGCAACACAGCGTCTGCTGCAGGCAGCACTGACCGGGCCCTCGCACCTCCACGCCCGTCGGGGGGGCCAGCGTGTCGGGGCCACCAGCTCGACACCGGGTGGCAAACACGCAAGCCTTAGTGGCTGTTGCATGGACTGTGAAGTTCAAACATGTATGTTAAACATTTCCTGGGGTCTTTGAATCTTTTTAGGGGGTGCTATGGAGACCCACATTCTCTGTAAGATTTTACCACTTGTGATGAATTTGCCAAATTTTGTGACTTTCTGAGCATCACAGGCCCATCAGCAGCTGCTTCCTGTTTCATGGCGAAACATCAAACTTTGCCACGCTCCCATGGACCTGCTGTTTGACAAAAACTCTGTTGGCGTTAGGCCATGGCTCCAAGAGGCTTTTTTGTGCAACTAGATATGTTACATAACCCCTCCAAATTTCATTTGTGTAGGTGAAACTGTGTCTATGGGGACCCTCCAAAAACATGCACGTAGGTGCCATTGAGCCATTTTTGGACGCCCGTGCTCCAAAAAATATGTAATTTTACACCTGACTCTGGGCGGGTGCACAAAATTTCGTGAGTTTTCGAGCACCTTCAGGCCATCAAGATGAAAAACCAGAATAATATGAAGGAAAATAATAAACATTTCATTTTCAATAGGGCCTCGCACCTTCGGTGCCCTTCGGTGCTCGGGCCCTAATTAAACCTTTCAGGGAAACGCACACCAGAATTTTCTCCCTTTTTCTTCAGTAACTAAATATTCAGCTGAGAAGATTCACTCTGAACGATGCTCGTCCACTCCAGCAGGTCACAGCTCGGCTTTTATTCCAAATATCAAACTCATCCTTATAAACGTGTCCAGTCTCTGCTTTATGTTCCTGCACTTGGTTTTTAAGTTGAAATCTTCCCTCAGGAGGAAGCAGCAAGTCACTCCAGGTATTTGGGGATGCATCCTTGTAGTTCAACGAGTTCGGGCCAGTTCTGGTATTTATTCTTTGCGTTGTCGTTCTTCATGTACTGAAACAAACAAACAGTCCTGATTCAGATTCAGCTCAAACAACAAGAAACCAGAGGACCTCCCTGACGATCAATCGATCGACTCATCAATGAGCTGATCGACTGTCACTTCTGAAGTAAAAACTCTGTTTCTTCAGTTTGATGCTTTTGTCACATTTGATTAATTTCATTTAAAGTTTGAAATGTGGGAGTTTTCAAAATGTAACATTTCACTATTTACTGAGATTTTATAGACAAAAACAACTGATCGATTCTTGAGAAAATAACTGTTGAGTTAATCAATAATGAGAATAAATGTTACCGTTAATCTTAAAGCAACATTAAAGTAAAAGACGATGAACATGATGAAGTTTTCCTTTAAATCCTGTTTGTAGTTTACGAGACAGAAACTTTTCTCTCTCTCATGTCGTTGATCTCAGAGAGACTCTTTACATTGATAAGATCTGTGTGAGTTTGATGTTTTAGGTTGAAGTGAAAGTGAAGAGTCTCTGTGGGGTTAAACAGATAGATTCCTTCAGATCAATATAATTTACCTTCTCAAAGTTGCTCTTCACTGTTGCTCCTTTCCCGCCAACGAACACCCAATTATCTCTGAAGCCCAGCGACTGGACAGTCGAACTTCCCAGTTCAGCGATCAGCTTCCTGGCGTCTTCGCTTAACCTGTAAAAACACATTAACAAACAGCATCAATCATCAATATGTGATCAATCAAACTGATCAGGCTGATGGGATAAAAACATTCAAAACTTAAATCATCTCTTCTTCAGTTTATTCAGGAACACAGCTGATGTTTTTGTCATTTATTTATTCGTGTGTCTATAATTCACTGTCAGTGTTCTGCTGGATGGAAAGATCATTTAAGTTTTTATTTATTATTTACTCATTTCATTCATTTATCTGCTGTCAGGTTGACCTCTAAATGAAGAGTTTTGTTTGTCCTCCTGGTTCAAACACTTTTTGGTGATTGTGATCTCATGACTGTTTCATTTCACTGTGTTGAGTTCGGCGGGTGTAAAAACTGAGGGGAGACTTTTACTTTGACGAGGGATCATCGTAGGACGCCATCAGCACAGCAGAACCTTTCTCGATGCTCTCCAGGAGTTTGATGAGAGGTTTCACATCTGCAACACAAACATCACGTCTGACTTTAGATCTTTGCTTGTTTGTGGCAGCTGCTTTCATGAGTGTGTCAGTTTGTGCGTACCGCCGCTGTACATGTCAAAGTGACCGGTCTTTGTGACCTCTCCTGTTTGACCTGTTGAAGACAAAGACTTCAGTGTGAGGGACCAACACAAACAGGAAGCAGCCGTTCACTGATCGAAGCTCACCGTTCATCACCACAATGTTTATTCCAAAGCCGGCGTTGTTCAGGACGGATCCCAGAACCCTGAGGACAGTTTAATCAGCTGTCAATACGACGAGGATGAGCAAACAGGAGAAGAGGAAGCTGAGGAGGAAACACCTACAGTTTGTCCTGGATGCAGATCTTTGGAGCCACGACGTTGGCGGCTCCGCTCTGGACGAAGAAGCTGAAATGATCCTCTGGACAGTTTCTGTTCAAAACACACGACCCAGCTGGAGAGAAGAGGAAGAAGAAAAAAGTTGATGAATCAGATCAGACGAGCGTCTCTGCTCTGATCACTGAATCCATCGCTCACCTGACTGTCTGGACGGACTCTGGGTGCTCTGAGCGGACACGACCGAGCCTTCAGATAAAGACCGACCCCAGTCAACTGGAACAGAATCACAAAGAAGTTAAATCACAAGATGGAACAAGTTTAGATATCAAGACCAAACCAGCAGAGACCAAACTTTAACTAACAGACCACGTTTAAACTTTGGAGTTCGTCTCCAGTCTGAGAATGATTTAACATTGAATTAAACTTCAACGTGTCCACAGAAAAATACTCTGAAGTTCATGTGAGGCTACAACAGGCTGAATTCATCAAACCAAACACAGACCAGCTTTGTTTCAGAATAAACTGAAAACCTGATCAGCCGTAACGTGACTCACCAACACTGAAGCATCAACAGCGACAGAGACGCTGAGCAAGTTACAGCAGGTTCAATGAAATCAACATTTTAAAGCCATCAGGAACAGCATTTAATGGTTTCAAAAAAGATGTCTGTGTTCACACGTTCGGCCAATAAAGCTGATTCAGGTTTGAAATGTTCCTACCTTTGAACGGGTTGCTGTTTTTCTGCAGGATAAACATGATCAGGAGAACCAGAGGCACCAACACCATTATGAGCTGCAGAACCTCTGCAGGAGACAGACGCACAGACCAAAGGACAAACTGAGTTTTAATCAGTCAGACTCAGCAGGGTCAAACTGGCTTCACAGTTTAAACTTCAGCAGATGAATATTCAACATCTGAGGGGACGACAGGCTCAGGAAGAATTTAAAAGGTAAAAACATCCCTGACAAGCAATCCTGTGTCGACTTTGCTTCGTTTAAAAGGTCACGAGTCAAAAAAGAATTTCAGACAATTAAATGTTTGAGAATTATTATACAGAAATGAATTTATGACATTAAAACAGTTCACGTTTGTCTTACTCGTCCAATCCTGAGTCCCAAATCATCTTTAAGTTGAACGACACATCGAACTTCACATTATAAAACTTTATGCAGACAACAGCTGACTGACTGAGGATGAGTTCACTCAGATATTCAACATTCAGACTCAAACAGTTTCTCATGAAGCTGCAGTGACGTCCTGAACAGACAACAGATTCAAAGTTTTACAAGCCGACATATTTTCAGAAGTTCAATGAGCTGATTTCCTGAATCACAAGTTTAAACTAGTCGGCCGTTAGTGAGACCTGAGAGGGATTCGATCAGACTGACGGAGACGTTAAACTGTGTTTAAGTGATTTTGCTTGGAGGGTAAAAGTTTTCTTGTTGAATAGTGTTTAACTTCCTGTCAGTCAACACACTGACCTTCAGCTACTTCTTTATTAAATACTGTTGAGCTGCTTTAGTTTCTTTTGATCTCAGTCTTTTATTTGCAGTCGTGGTCAGACTGTTAACTGTTGGATGTTTGCTTGTTCTGCACACAGGGAGAGCGAGAACAGCCTCAAAGAACCACCCTGAATAAATAAAGGTTGAGACAGCGTGAGAATAAAGGAGACGTTTATCTGCTCTGTAAAGAGTTACCTGGAAGTCCATCCGGGTCATATTTCCACACCATAAAAAAAAACAAACAACTATTTTTCTTATCTTTCAGATCCAGATGTCAGAGTTTAAAGTATGAACAGTCCGACAATAAAATCCTACATGAAAAAGCATCAATGATCTGACACTGACAGGAGACAATACTCTGAGTCCATTTCATTATTCACTCTTCACATTTAATGAATTAAAGCTTCTGTATGAAACACTCAGAAAACGCTCGCTAACACAGCTTCCTGTTTCAGCCTGAAACATCTACATCATCATGCTGGTTGTAAAAAGTCTGATTTCTCTGTCAGGTTTGTTAGAAGACAACAAGAAAACAACGTTTAAAATGTTTTTTTTTGAGTCAGATCAGAGCTCTGCTCGCACTGCAGCTGCACATCAACATTCAAAATAAAGTCATCTGAACTCAGAGTAAATATGAAGTAATATCAGAACTGATTAGTTGTTCGAGCTGTAGAGGAGGCAAAGAGAGAAAAAAACAGCAGAAGAAGAAATCATCTACAGTCTACAGTCAAAAACAGGAGGAAACTCTGTTTTTTTAAGTTACGTTACAGTTTGTTCACATTAAAAACCTTTAAAAACAATTAATACGTGTAAATTCTTACATACTGCCTCTAAAAGATAAAAAACCCCCACCACATGTAGATAAAGTACATGATTGGATAATCAGAGAGCACCTAGACAGGTGTAAATAAAAGCTTTAAATAAACACTCTGCCTTTGTCATCTCATTTCAGACTGATGGGTGTGAAACATAGCGGTTAATAAATCATCATGAATGAAACATCAGTAAGCCAATAAGGAAGTAACCTCAGTAATAAAACACACACACACACACACAGTCATGAGCCACTCAACTGAATGGAAACTTACTTCTCGTGTTTTGTCGTCTCGCCATTTTTGTTTTTCCTGTTAAAATAGAAATCGAATTATTATTATTATTATTTTTATTATTATTATTATTATTATTGTTCACTTGTATTCATTAGTTTTTATTTTACTTTTCTAACTTTGTATTTCTCCTTTTTGTCGGGTTTGGTGCAAAGCAAAGTGAGGTCTTTATTTCTTACAGATAACCGGATGTGACGAGACTAACGGGGGACAGATGAAACTAATCAGGGCAGAGCTGATCAATCTAAGGGGAGGGGAAACACAAAAGGACAGGAAGTTAAGAGGCAGAGAAGTGAGGATAAAACTGGAAGTGAGCAAAACTGGAGCGGACGAATACAAGAACAGGAGACGAGAAACAACCAAGAGGACACAAAAAAACACAAGAAACACAAGAAAACAACAGAAGGAAACAAACAGGACACCTTTTCCTTTTTCTTTCTTTTGTCTCTTTGTCTTGTTTCTGCTTATTTCTGTTTTACTCTGTTGGTTTAGTCTTGTAAGCTGACATGTTCACATCCTTTAATAATTATTGTGTTTATGAAGAGAATAAAATGAACCAACTCAGCTGTTTCTGATGAATCTTTTTGTTCCACCAACAATTCAAAAATCCAGTTCAGTTTCAGTTCAAAAAGCAAATAAATTTATTTTTCGTCACATCCAAGAAGCTGAAAGCAGCAAAATAACTCAGGAGACTAACTGATAATCAATATATTTACCGATTGAATGAACTGATTGAGTCAGGTCCTGCATTAAGAGTCTAAACACTTTAAATCTGTTCTTACTTACAGTTACAGTATTCGAGTAAATGTTCTTCTTCTCTGCCTTGTTGAATACTTAAACACCTGTGTCACAGATCTTCAGGACAAAATCTGCTGTTGATTTTCTCACTGATCAGACCAATCAGAAGCCAATAAGATGAAAAATCAAACATATAAATAAATCCAACCAGAGTTCCCACTGACCTACTCTGATTGTGAACATGACGTCCGTCCGAGTCTGGGAGGCGTTCAGTCGTCAGAGCCGCCGGGACAAACAGGTCGGTCCCGTTCCTGCTCCTGAGCTGATAACAAACCAGTCCGCTGCAGGCGGGGCCAGAGTCCAGCCCCCCTCCCACCCCCCCATCACAGGTATGACGTTACCTTTAGTTTGAATCAGAGACAAAGAGTCTGCTAACAAAACAATCAAGATGAGGTCATTAAGACGGCAAAACACAGAAATCTGAAAACACCAGAACAGAACTTTAAAACAGTTTCTGATCAAAGAACAACTACAGTACGTTAACCTCAGAAGCAAAAAATGAATCTGAATCTGAATGAAGTAAAAGTGCTCATTGTGCAGATTAATATATATTCTATTATTGGACTATAATTATTGATCACTAATGTGTTCACATCTTTAATGCTGCAGCTGGTTGAGGAGCAGCGCATTTAATGACTCAAAGTTTGATCTTAATCTGTAAAACATCATATTTTATTTGTTGATTATATTTCATATCAATAATCTGAATCTGCAAAGTAACTAAAGTTATCATCAATCAATGTAGTGAAGTAAAAATCAAATCAATGTAATTGTGAAGTAAAAATGACTCAAATGTAATGGAAGTACAAAGTAGTACCTAAAAATTGTACTTACTTTGTACTTACTTTGAGTAAATGTACTCAGTTACTTCCTACCTTCACGGATGTTCATCAGCTGATCCTCTGACTTGTTGAGCAGCATGTTTTTGTGATCCTTATCAGGGCATGAAAGTAAACAGAATTCTTCACTGAAACGTCTCCTCAGGTGATCCGGTCCAGAAAAGTGTTGTTTTAATTGGCTCTTCGGGTTCAGTGAAGGTAAGTCTGAGCATACAGAGATATTTTTATGTAGTTTCTGAGAGTTTGCTGTTAACTTGTTTGAAGTTCTTGAAGATGTTTTGCTCTCATCAAGAGGCTTCTTCAGTTCAGAGAGTCCGGACGCTTAAACTTTAATAGGTTCGTTGACCTCTGTGGATCAAGTGTTCATTTCTCTGATCAGTTTGTTTTAATCAGTTATTTCATTCAGGAATTGCAGGTGGAGTAGAAACATCGAGAGGAGAAAGCTTCTGGCTAACTGATGCTCAGGTCTCTGAACAAGTTCAACATCAGGCAGAAAGACCAGATCAGAGTCCATTTAACCGAGGATATCATGATCTATATGATTATCTATATCACGATCTATATAATATCTCTGATGTTCCTCCAAAATAAACTTCAGGAAAACAGTGGCTGAATATAAATGCGAGTGTTTCTTCCATGTGTAAATGTGAAATTCATCTTTACGCATATGATACTGTTTTATTCTGCACTTATCATATTAACACCATAAAAACGAAATGACAACAGTGTTTTAAAGGAATAGTTCATGTTTCTGATAGTCAAATGTAAAAATGACACTTCGATCGGACTATTTCTTGGCACTGAGACTTCCTGAAAGTCACTCAGAGAGCTTTACATCATGTTATCAGCTCAGTGAGGAGACAGTGGTGCTTTAAATGCTAACATGCTAACGTTTGCCATCTTAATATATTAGCATGTTAACATTAGCTTATTATCTGAGGCTGTTGGGAAAGTTTGTAGTTCTGCAGGTATTATCGTCATAAACCAAAGAATATATAAACATACTTCATCAGCTATTTGTGGATTATATTTTATTTTAAAACATTTAATATTTCTCTGAGATAAAGCAGCTGTAGAAAGTGGCAGGAAATGAACGAGTTATCGATCAGTATCAGCTGCCACTGCTCCCGTATCAGTCTTCATATTGTGTTTTTTGTCTACTGTGAATTATTTCTGCAGATAAACATCGCTCACACCGTCACATTAAACTCATCGGTGTTTCCACAGTAACCATCACATCTTTCTATGAGTTGAGTAAAAAGTGATTCTGGTCCGTTTATTGAAGGCTACAACATGAACTTGTCATTAGGCGCTTCTTGAAAAATATCTTTACAAACAAACCGAACTTTGGATAAAGACGAGTCTGTAGACAGTCATCTATTTTCAGCAACAATAAATGGAAATACTGCTGTTTTTAAACGATAAAACATTTCATGTGGATGCTTCAACCCAGAAGATGTTTCAGACACATTCAGAGTTTGGCTGGATGACAACACAGTTATTGCATTTACAGGAAGGTTTAATGTACATCCACAGTCTGTGAGGCTTCACGATGCAGCGTCAAAGATGAGTCTGTCTTCACGACACAGGACGGGCATTTACTGTGGCGGCCGACCTCGTGGAGCAAACCTTCAAAACATTGGTGGTGAATAAATAAAAATAGATAAAATGTGTTGCACTTCCTTAGATAAATGAAGGTTTTCTTATTTTCTTGATCTGTTTTATTTGTTTTAAGGATGAACGCATAAGTTCAGCATTAAAGTTCATTTTTGGTCCACTTACTTCACTTGTATGAACCTTTAACAACAGCTGCACTAATTAGCTCATTAATTTATTGATATAAAATTAATCAGCAACCATTATTTTTGATTAAGTGTTTAACAGAAATGAAAATGTCAGTCAGAAGAGTCAGAGGGCGTGAAGTCACAATCAGACAGTTAAAGGCAGAAACAAGATTTATCTTTGTGGTTTACTGACTTCATTGATCCTGTTACTGACTTTCTGTTAAAACAAAGACGTTTGTCAGGTTGCAGCTCTGTTAGCAGCTCAGCTTCTTCTCAACATCAATAAACTGGGACTGTTCCTGCTAAATAAACACAAATAAAAATCCCTAACCCTAACCCTATGAAAATATTAAATAAATATGAAATAATGATGGAAAAATCACTTTAATGCTGTTTCATGCCAAATAGCTTTGTTTGGATCAGGAGGAATTTAAAGTTATAATCTCAAAGATTTTCATTTCGTTGTCTTTGGCAGCACCTTTTGTAATAATCAGTGACTGCAGGAGCGTTTTTGGACCCGACGTCAGTTTCAGTTTCATCGTTTGTCACCCATCTTCTCTTTGTTTGGTCGCCATGGTAACCATTTCCTCTCCACACTAACAGTAAAGGCAGCAGCTGCTTCACACTCAGCCGAGCTGAAGAGTCGGTGGTGTTAAAAGTCAAACTGTGCTGCTGTGATGTTTCAGGAAAGTCTCCACAGACACAGACAGGTCGTAACACTGCAGACTTTCATTCAGATTTATTTAATGAAAATCTGAAAAGATTATAACTTGTTTGTGTTTTTCAGCCATGTTTGAGTGTTAAAACCTTCAGAGCAGCAGGTCTGTCGGCCATCACGACTTTTAAATAAAAATAATGCAAAACATATTCTGTAAAAACATCCAGAACGCCCACAGGTCGGCCGCCAAAATAAAGCCTGTGTAAGATACACTTGAATGTCAGTTTTTTTAAATTCATGTCCAGGCTAAACATCCTCAGTCCAAACTGGTGTGCACCTCCAGGGTCGGGTCCACATCATCATCATCATCATCATCATCAGAGGCCTGAACAGGTAGAGCAGCACGGTTATAACATATATGACGTGAAGTTTGATAAGTCATCATTTGTTAATCTGACACCGGTTGGACTTAAAGGTGAAGATAACAAACCAACAAATCTTTTCTCAGCAGCAGCTTTAAACTTCGACTGTTTCTACAGTTTGATGTGGTTCATTATTTCAGATTTGTTCTTTCACTGACTTTGTTTCATCCTGATGAGTGTAGAATATTTCAGATCAGAGTGTTTTTCACCTCCAGCTGTCTGCTTCAGTGTGTCGGTATCGTGTTGGCCAATAAACCAGGACGTTACAGAGACAAGTTTTAAAGACGAGTTTTGAACATCATGCTCAGAAATGTTAAAGACATTAAGATTATCTTGACATCTGTATGTCAGTGTGTGCCTTTGTAACTGTGGACAGAAAACCATGAAGATGATTATAAAGATGAACTAATTAATTGTGCAGCCCTCCTGTCCATATGCTCTCCTCCCCTGCGTGGTGCACATCTCCAGGACCAGGCTCAGCTCTGCATCCTTCACCGACCAACAGCCGCTGTGTCTCCGTCCAAACGTGGCTCTCTGCAGCGCTGCAGCAGGTCCTCTGTGGTCCATCAGACAGAAGGTCCAGACCTCCACGACAGACCAGGGCGTCTCTAACAGGAACGGTCCACGTCCCCGGAGCCTGGCGGTTTACATGAGGGCGTTGAGGTGTCCAGAGTGTCCGACAGAGTTCAGCATTAAGGCTCTCTGGTCCAGCACCTCCCTCTCTCGGCCGAGCGAGGCCCTCTCCTGCTCCACCATGGCTCTGTCTCGCTCCACCGCCGCCCGCTCCCTCTCCAGCCACAGCCGCTCCGCCTGCACCGCCGCCCTCTCTCTCTCCACAGCCGCTCTGTCTCTCTCTACCATCTCCCTCTCTCGCTCCAGCGCCACCCTCTCCCTCTCCACCATCTCCCACTCCCTCTCAAGGCCACCCAGCGGCCCGTCGCACGCCTCCGAGCTCCGTTGGTTCTGCTCGCCGGCGTCACCGAACGCCTCCTGTCCAAAGTCCGAGGAGGAGGAAGGGGGAGGGGCGAGTCGGAGCCTGTGTCTGGGGGTGGGATCGGGGTGCTGCTCGTCGTCCTGAGTGACGGGGGTGAGGAGGGGAGCGCTGCTCGCCAGTCGGCCCTCCATCGCTTCGTTCATCAGGTGGAACCATGGCCAAGAGGAGCTGCCGTCTGCGACACTCTCCATCCCGACGGGAGGATACTTCAGGTCCTACAGAGGAGGAGAAAGTTAGAGAGGAGGAGCTGCAAATACAAACACACTGGAGCAACAACTGTGGATTGGGTTAGGGTTAGGGTACTGCTGCTGAAAGTAGTCCCCAACAGTTTGATTAACAAAAACCACAGTGAGCAGCTGTTTGAAACGACTGAGACGTTTTAACATGAAACTTTAGAGCCACAAACAGGAAGTCAGACCGCGATGAGAGACGCACCGACAGCTGCTGGTTCGAGTCTGAACAGGAGATCAGCTGACAGAACAGAAAGAAGCAGCAGCCGGTCGTCTGGATGTTTAAACTAACCTTATATCTCCTCTTCAGGTTGTCCCATTTCTTTGCCATCTGGTAGGTGGAGACTTTCCCCTGCAGGCCGAGCTCCTTCAGGATGGCCCTGAGAGGGAGTCAGGACACCGTCAGCACATTCACACTGACATCAGAAAACACCACATTTATCCACAGTGTCTTACTTCCAGGCAGCTTTGGCGGCGTTTCTCCTCCCAGTGAACAAAGCTTCGTTAGCAGCCCGGAGTTTAATCATCCTCCTGGTGTCCTGATCCGACACTGACAGAGCAGAACATTTACAGAGAGACAATCTACAGACGCTGAGAGGAAGCTGGCTTTAATTACTGTATTTATACTATACTGAGACAAAGATATAAGATCACACACACACACACACACACACACAGGACGATAAGTCAAAGCTTCCTGTTCCCTCTGATGAGACCATAAACGAAGAAGGTGATTTACTTTTATAGGAGAGGTCAGAGGGCGTCGAGCACTCCTCCCCGCTGGCGTCGATGTACGTCACATTCCCATCAGCCTCTGCGTTGTCCCCCCCCACCATGCTCTCCAGCTCAGACACGCTGCTCCTCTCTGCCATCAGACAGTCTCTGTCGGCAGGAGGCGACGAGCCGAAGACGGCGTCCTCCTCGGTGCTCCACACGGGCGTCACTCTGGGAGCTTTTCCCACCAGCCGCCCCTCCAGAGCGTCGCTCATCAGCTGGAACCAGGGCCAGGAGGCAGGGTTAGTCTGCGCCTCCATCCCCCGAGGAGGAAACTTCAGGTCCTTCACACACACAAACCTCCATCAGAAGCTGCTCAGTGATCAACTCGTCCTCCTGATGAAACACTCGCACGGTAAACTAAATCAACCAACTGTGTGGAACAAAAGTTAAACTAATTTAACAAAAACATCTTCCTGTCTACAAACCTGCAGACAGAAATCAGGAAGAAAAACTCCACACAAACTTTGATTTACAACAACTTAAAGAAGTTAAATCAGCTTTTACATGATGTCGGTCAGGTTATTGTGATTCTCTGTAATCAGGATGTAAAAACATCTCAGACCTTCAGCTGGTACAAAACACACACAACAAGATCAGATCAGCCATTCAGACAGTTTGAGAGCTGATCTGAAGATCTTACTGATCACTTTTCAATCTCTATTTTATTAGTTATTAGTATAAATATTGTTTTTATCTTATATTATTGTTGGGTATTATTGAGTTTATTTTCCTCATTGCCAACATGTAAAGCTCTTTGTGACTTTGTGCTCCTTCATATTTAGAAACAGACTGAAATAAAGCTCCTCATCAGTTCAAACACGCTGCCTGTTCAGGTTAACGTTTCCTCATCAAACTGATGAAGGTCGGCACCTTGAACTTGGTCTTCAGGTTGTCCCACTTCTTGGCCACCTGGTCAGGTGTTATCTTCCCGGTCAGACCCATCTCCTTCACTATTCCCCTGCAGACAGACCAAACTGATTAATGACATCAGACAGGATCATTCACACATCATTTATCAGTTGAGTCCAGATTATTTCAGTGATTTGATGATCGCAGACTGAACGTCATTGCAGACATTTTATTTTGTTCTCCTTCACCTCCAGGCCGGTTTGGCGGTGTTCCTCCTCCCCGTAAACAGAGACTCGTTAGCAGCTCGTAACTCAATTAGTCGCCTGGTGTCTTCCTCCGTCACTGCAATGAAGGTGAAAGGTCAACAAAGATCCAATTACAGCTCTGATTTTAACAGATGAACTAAATCATTCTCCAGAACATGGAATCATATTTTCATTAATATCACACACTCGTACGCAGCGTTCCTCCATTAATCATCACTCTTTTATTCTTCTTCCCTTTAAAACCTGGTGCCTACATTTCCCACAGTGCAGTTCATTTTTTCATGTCTTACGCTTGTATGTGAACTCCGCCATGCGGTGCAGCTCTCCCAGAGCCGTGGATCCGTTCTTCTCCTCGTTATCAACCAGCAGGTCCATCTCCGACTCCGTCAGGAACTCGGCCATTCCCCCTCGGGTCCGGCGGGCTCGTTTCTTGGGCGTCGGCGACAGCGGCTCGCAGTCCTCGTCTTCGTCCTCTACAATAGGCGTGAGGATGGGCGCCACCCCGGCGAAACGTCCCTCCATGGCGTCGTTCATTCGGTAGAACCAGGGCCAGGAGCTCGGGTTAGTCTCCACACCTCGAGCAGGAAACTTCAGCTCCTGTTACAGACAGGAAACTCTGCAGATCTTCTGCCAACACCGACACCGGCACAAACTCCTGTTACCCAAAACTCATCATTTCATCACACAACGAAGCCCCGGTTTCATTTGAAAAGGACATCCTTTAATAAAAACAGGGATGGCAGGAACATTTGGTCCTGTGAAGTAAAGTAACCACAAACTTCAGGCCTCATGTAGGACCCTTTTCCTGTTCTCATCCTGAACTTCTACCTTTCTGTGAGATTTGTTAAACTGCTTGTTTAAACTTCATCAATATAAAATCTTCATGAATCTTCAAATCTCCGTTCGTGGGGCCATCCAGATTTCATCACACGCAGAGTTGATGACAAGTCGACTGACTGAGAAATAATGTCAGTGATGGAAATATTCTGCTAAGGGTCAAACGTGAACATTCAAAGTTCTTTCATACCTAACATGATCACAAACTGAATATTTTTTGGTTGTGTCAAACCACAGTTACATCAGCTCAGTAACCTGACAGGTTTTTTAAAAGGGTTTCACAGATGTTCTATGGAGAATATAACGAGCGGTTATTAGAGAAGTTGAACAATCAGAAAATATGAATCCAGCTGTCAGATAGAGAGAGAATGACTTGACAGATACTAAATACTAAAATACTGATACTAAAATAGAGAAAAAAAACTAAAACATTTTAATAATCTGATCCATAACTGCCCTGAAACTTTACAGTGAACTTGAATTTAATCTTGGTTTTTTAGCTTCGTTTATACCACAGTTGTGAATAATGTGTTTCTTTTTTTATGGTGTTTAAGTGTTTTATAGTTTTTTTATTGATCTGACTTTATTTTCTTGCTGAGTTTTGTGTTCTTAATGTGTATTTATTGTGCTGTCTCTTGTGTATTTGTTGTTGTAAGTTTTATGTATTTTAAGTGAGTAAGTTTGTAAGTTTTATGTATTTTAAAGGACCAACCAGGGACCGGTATTGCAAGTTAGCTTAGACTATAAACGCTGAGGTGCGCAGCATCGGTTTATGCTGCGTACTTGTCCCCATATGAATAAAACTAAAATAATAAATAAGACCAATCCTGTTGGTACGAGTGGTTCTTTCATGAGGTCGATGTCACTGTGAGTGGTGGAGAAGTTGTCTCTGGAGCTGGAGGTGGTTAAACTTACCTTGTACCTCCTTTTCAGGTTGTCCCACTTCTTTGCTAACTGATCTGTGGTCAGCTCAGCTTACCCTGAAGACCCAGCTCGTACAGAATGGCTCTGAAACGACACGAAATGGGTGAATCTCCTGAAATGAGATGAATGAGAGGATGTAAAATGTGTGACAGAGGCAGGATCATCACACGGCGATCTGATAAAAACTCATTTTATCGTGCAGAGCTTTCTGACGTTTATATTTATATTCAGTGTTTTTCACCAAACCTCAACGTGTTTTTTTCAGCTCTAAACAACAAACATGGTATTTAAAATAATTATAATAATATTAATTACAGCATTTTGCACTTTCTTTACCTTAAACTGTGAAATCTGCAGGCCTGGACATAATAAAAGCTGAGTCAGTGCTCTTAAACATTTGAAACCGACCTGGACTGACCTTTGAACCTTCACTCACCTCCAGGCCGGTTTGGCTGAATGTTTCCTGCCGGTGAAGAGAGCCTCGTTCGCTGCTCGAAGTTTGATCATTCGCTCTGTTTCTGGTTCAGTCACTGAGAACGAAGAGAATAGTTTTTATTTGCATGCCGAAACACTTCAGATGAATATAACAGCAACAACACCTTTGAAATAGAGTCGATGTTTCTGCTGGATTTGTTTCACTGAGTATTTCATGAAGAATATCCACAGTCTTTTTACTTGAGATAGGGCAGTATCTCCTGATCTGATTGATCTGTATTGAACCATCCAAACTCTCCACCTACTTTTATAGGAGCACTCGCTCATCCTCCTCCAGCCCATTGGGACTCCTTCGGCAGGAGGAGCCTCCGTGTGAACCGTCCCATCATCCTCTGTGGTTTCTGCTGCCACCGTGTCCTCCATCTCCGTCTTGATGAGGAACTCCAGGATGTCAGTGTTCTCCTGATTGTGGTTGTGCTGGCTGTTGCCACGGTGACCGGTATTGGTGCCGGTCTCCGGGCTCAGCACCAGGTTGCTGTTGTAGAGGCGACCCTGCATGGCTTCGTCCATGATGTGGAACCAGGGCCACGACTCTACCACCCCCCCGATGTTGTCCTGACCCTGGTAGGGCTGCTTCAGGTCCTGGAAGACAACAAGATTCTTCAGATGTGGCTTTAGACTACACGCTGTTATCAGACCCTGTTCACCCTCATCCAGTTAACTTCAAACACAATCACTAGACACCTGAGGGAATAACGGAGTACCCCGACACCCAAGGAACGTCCTGACACCTGAGGGAACGCCCCGACACCTGAGGGAACGAACCTGAGGGAACTGGAACGCCCCGACACCCGAAGGAACGCCCCGACACCTGAGGGAACGAAGGAACGCCCCGACACCTGAGGGAACGAACCTGGAACGCCCCGACACCCGAAGGAACGCCCCGACACCCGAAGGAACGCCCCGACACCCGAAGGAACGCCCCGACACCCGAGGGAACATCCTGACACCCGAAGGAACGCCCCGACACCTGAGGGAACGTCCCTGACACCTGAGGGAACGCCCTGACACCTGAGGGAACGCCCTGACACCTGAGGGAACATCCTGACACCTGAGGGAACATCCTGACACCTGAGGGAACAGGAAGGAACGCCCGACACCTGAGGGAACGCCCGACACTCCTGACACCTGAGGGAACATCCTGACACCTGAGGGAACATCCTGACACCTGAGGGAACATCCTGACACCTGAGGGAACATCCTGACACCTGAGGGAACACCCTGACACCTGACGAAGGAACGTCCTGACACCTGAGGGACGAAGGAACGCCCCGACACCCGAAGGAACGCCCCGACACCTGAGGGAACGCCCTGACACCTGAGGGAACCTGACACCTGAGGGAACGCCCTGACACCTGAGGGAACATCCTGACACCTGAGGGAACGCCCCGACACCTGAGGGAACGAGGGCATCCCTGACACCTGAGGGAACGCCCTGACACCTGACTTTTGGATCAGTCTAATCCCTCGGTAGCAGGTAGCGAGTTTCCTCATATTTCAGAAGCTATTCGACATCCTCAGTATGTTCAGTTCAGTATATTCTCCACCAGTATGTGAACTGCTGCACCAGGGACAATAAAACTCTGGACCTGCTGTATGCAAACACAGCAGGCGCCTACAGCTCATCACCCCTCCCCCCGCTGGGCCGCTCAGATCACAACCTGGTCCATCTGCACCCTGTTTACACACCTATGGTGAAGAGACAGCCCCCCAACAAAAGGCGTGTGAAGCAGTGGTCTGAGGAGGCCAGTGATGCACTGAGGGACTGTTTTGACACCACGGACTGGGAGGTGCTCTGTGGGCCACATGAACAGGACATTGACAGTTTAACGGACTGCATCACAGATTACATAAACTTCTGTGTAGAAACCACCGTGCCCACCAAGAGGGTACGGTGTTTCTCAAACAACAAGCCCTGGGTGACTCCTGATCTGAGAGCCTTGCTGCAGGAGAAAAGGACGGCTTTCCAGTCAGGAGACAAGAGATGAACTGAGGAGGGTGCAGAGGGATCTGAAACGGAAGATCAAAGAGTGCAAGGCCAGCTACAGGAGGAAAATGGAGGACCACCTGCAGCAAAACAACGCGAGGGAGGTTTGGAGAGGACTCCAAGCTATCTCAGGACAGGGTAAAAACGAGAGGAGGAACCCTGAGCCTGGAGACAGAGACTGGGCCAACAAGCTAAATCTGTTCTTCAACAGATTTGATACTGGACCCACCTCCACCCCCCTCAGCCTGAGCACAGACCAGCCCACCTCCAGCTCCCTCTGCCTGCACGCCCCCTCACCACCATCAACACCTCCACCATCTCTGGGGCTCTCACAATCATCCCCCCGCCTTCACCACCATCTCTACAGTGCTCCTCTCCTCCACCCCCTCCCTCTCCTAATCTCTTCACACCTACAGTGGATCAGGTGAGAACGCAGCTGAAGAAGATCAAATCCAGGAAAGCCACGGGTCCTGACGGCATCAGCTCCAGACTCCTCCGGGACTGTGCAGACCAGCTCTGTCAGGTGGTCTGCTACATCTTCAACCTGAGCCTGAGTCTGGAAAGAGTTCCTGTCCTGTGGAAGACTTCTTGTGTGGTTCCAGTCCCTAAAACTTCGCGCCCCAAGGAGCTCCAACCACTTCAGACCCGTGGCCTTAACTGTCTCCACCTGATGAAGGCACTGGAGAGGATCGTCCTCAGGCACCTCCGCCCCCTGGTGAGCCCAAACATGGATCCCCTGCAGTTTGCATACCAACCCAGGCATTGGGGTGGATGATGCCGTCATCTACCTGCTGCAGAGATCCCTGTCTCACCTGGAGGACGCTGGAAACACTGTGAGGATTACCTTTTTTGATTTCTCCAGTGCTTTCAACACAATCCTCAATCAATCCTCACTGCTGAGGATCCTCACTGCTCAGGGTGAAGCTGGAGAGAGCGGGGGCCAGCGACCAGCTGGCTGCATGGGTCACCAACTACCTCACTGACAGGCTCCCAGTTTGTGAGGCTGCAGGACTGTGTGTCCGATGTGGTGGTCTGCAGCACAGGTGCCCCCCAGGGAACAGTCCTCTCACCTTTCCTCTTCACCCTGTACACATCGGACTTCACATACTCCACGGACAGTTGCCACCTCCAGAAGTTCTCCGATGACACTGCCATTGTGGCATGTGTGTCAGAGGGGAACGACTGTGAGTACAGGAAGGTCATCATGGACTTTGTCGACTGGTGTGAGCTGAATCACCTTCAAGTCAATGCCAGCAAGACAAAGGAGATGGTGATCGACTTCAGCAGGAAACCCTCAGCTGACATTGCACCAGTGAACATCCAGGGACTTGACATCGAGAGAGTGAGGACGTACAAGTACCTGGGTGTTCACTTAAACAACAAACTGGACTGGACTGACAACACTGACTCGCTCTACAAGAGGGGTCAGAGTCGTCTGTTACATGCTGAGGAGGCTGGGATCTTTTGGTGTGTGCAGGCCACTGCTGAGGACCTTTTATGAGACTGTGGTGGCGTCTGTGGTCTCCTATGCAGTGGTCTGCTGGGGAGGGGGCTGTTCTGAGCGGGACAAGAAGAGGCTCAACAGACTGATTAAAAGAGCCAGCTCAGTCTGTGGCTGCCCCCTGGACTCCATCGAGGTGATGGGGGAGAGGAGGGCTCTGGCCAAACTTTCCACCATCATGGACAACACCTCCCACCCTCTGCATCAGACTGTGGGGGCCTTAAGCAGCTCCTTCAGCAACAGACTCAGACATCCAAGGTGTAGGAAGGAGCGCTTCCACAGGTCCTTCATCCCAAACACCATCAGACTGTTTAATGCTGCACTATAAACCTTTGTCATCGTAACAAACACTTCCATACCACAGTAGGACTGATGTTTACTGATGTTTCATCATTGCACTGATGTTTACTGATGTCCTAGCCATGCACTTTATGGTCTTTTTTTCATTCCACTCATTTACTCTACTGTTCAGTTCATATCTTCTACATATCCATATTCACCTGTGCAATAACACCTCACCACAGCACATCTAACTGGGTGAGGCTGTGTATATAAATACTGTTTCTGTTTTTTTCTTTTTTTTCTGTTATTATTATTACTATTTTCACTATTTATTGTAAATACTGTTTTTTATGTCTTGTGTGTTTTTTCATCTACTATTTAATGTCTCTTTTACTTGTTTTTTGAGCTGCTGTGACAGTGGAATTTCCCCACTGTGGGATGTGGGATCAATAAAAGATCTTATCTTATCTATCTTATCAGAAACGGCTCTTCATCCTGTGTATTCGCAGCACGAACACACAGCGAGCTCACACATGATCATCTCTTCTGTCCAGATCCGGTCTGTCTGGATTCTGGACTGATGGACTGACTTAGTCCCTGTCCCTGATGAACAGAGTACAGAGGGTGAGTCCGGTCCCTTCTGATCTGGTCTACATGCTGGACTTCACTGAGTCACAGCTTACCTTGTATTTCGTCCGCAGGTTGTCCCATTTTTTGGCGATCTGGTCTGCTGTCAGCTTCCCCTCAAGACCCAGGCCCTTCAGAATGGTGCTGTGGGGCACACAGGAACAGGGTCAGGACCAGGATCAGGGTTAGGATCAGGATCAGGACCAGGCTTATAAAGATGTGGTTTATACCTCCAGGCGATTTTGGCAGAGTTTCTTTTGCCCGTGAACAGAGCCTCGTTGGACGCCCTGAACTCGATAAGCCGCTTCACGTCTTCCTCAGTCACTGGGAGGGGGGGGCAAAGGTCAAAGGTCAAAGGTCAACAGACTCGAACACTCAAGAGTTCACTCGAGCACACGTCCATCTTTACTTACTCTTATAGGAGTTTTCTGAAAACTGTGGCAGCGGATTCAGGCTGGACTCCATGGCGACCATCAGGGGAAGGAAACAAGGAGGGAAGGAAGGAAACTAGGAGGGAAGGTAGGAAACAAGGAGGGAAGGAAAAAGAAGGGAAGGAAACAAGGAGGGAAGGAAGGAAACTAGGAGGGAAGAAAGGAAACAAGGTGGGACAGAGAAAGGAGCGAAGGAAACAAGGAACCTACGAGGGAAGGAAACAAGGAGCGAAGGAAACAAGGCAACAAGGGAGCAGGCGGGTCGGGCCTGATGCTAACTGACGGTATCTCCGTTATCCTGCCGGTTCACCGGCGCTGTTCGTCCCGCGGCGGCTCTCCGTCCATCCCGGGAGAGTCACCGGGACTTCCTCCGGCGCTGTCACCGGCGGCCGTGCACGTCGGTCCCGGTAAACCGTTAACAGGAGAGCTAGCCGAGGCTGCTAACCTGAACAACACAGCCACACACCGCCGGCTTCCCGCCACACAGCCGCACCGGTTTCTGTTCGCCCGGGCCGGTTCGGACCGCGGCTGTCTGACGTCACTGCATGCCACCGTCCGTAGACTGCGGGAAACGGTAAATAAAGCCGTTACCGTTACCGGAGCGAGCCCGCATCCCGTTTCCTCTGAGAGGAGGGTGCGCTCGATATCTGCGCCCGGGCCTGGCCGTCACCACGTGACCTGCATCCCGGGAGGGCGGGGTTAGCAGAAACAGAGACTCGTGTATATACTAATAAAATATTATCTGTATTATCACATTTAATATTTATACAGCACAAATATTAAACTCTTACGTACAACAAAACACATTAAATCCGACAGAACCCACCGTTTTCTTTAACGGTATTTATATGTAAAAATACTTTTGTTGTATTTATCTCACAGCTGCAGTCTCAGATTAAACTACAAAAAATGCTGAAAATGAAACAGACTATTTCCCATCTAAATTTCTCACTCAGCTTAATTCAAATAAATGTTTCAGGCCCCAACACGTGACTAATAATCAATAATATTAGTCACTTGATCTGGTGACCCTTTAGAAGGGCCCGACCCCCAGGTTGGACACCACTGGACTAAACCATCGAATTGTTTATTTAAAGTACTTCAAACTAACTGACTGTATATAAAGTGCTGCCTTCAGTGCTTATATTAATTAATATAATATTAATATATGAAAACTTCTCCATAAACAGTATATAAGTGTATATTCATATATTTACACTGTATGTACAGTCAAAGGTCTCACTGGACAATTTAAACTTTAAATTTGGACCTTTTCAGAGACGTCTGTGTGTTTGATGCTGTTTGTGTCTTTTCTCTTTGCTGGAGTTTAAATAAAGTACACATTTGAAGTACTTGTACTTAACTTGAGTATTTCTGCTTTATGTTGACAGCTTTAGTGAGTTTGCAGAAAAAATTATATTCTGCTTCTAAAATTTTTCAATCTGATGGCTTACATCAGACTACAAATAATCAATATTTTTATCAACATGGCAGCAGAATCAATAACTCCTCTATAACAACGTGTTTTTATTCCACTCTTGTTGTCTGATATATAAATACATAAAACTCTGAGGTCATTCTGTAAGATGACACTTTTGGTACTTTTTGTTCGTAATTCTTCTGAATGAAGTATTTTAATGCAGTGAAGTATTTTCACAGTGTTCACACAGAGTATTTTCTAATCAAATATCATTTGATTGATTCTTAAAAATATTTAAGAATGAATATTTTTACTTTAACTTGTTTGAACTTTGTGTTGTTTTGTTGTCAAAGTTGTTTGTTGCATTTGTGTGAATGTGTTTTGTATTTTATATTTTATGTTTCAGTGGACCAGTAATGATAAATCTGCTAATAAATAAAATGACTGATTAATAATTTAGTGATCAATTGTAGTGATCCACAGACTTTTTATTCAAACCGTCTTAACACAAACTCATTTTCTTCATCTTCTCTGGTTTACTATAAAAATGACGTAATTGGAGTATTTATTAGGTCTTTCTCTTATTTTCTCACACTAACTAACATTCTTAGTGAGTGATTATCCTGATTTTTGGATGATCTGTTCATATTTTCAGTGTTTACAGGAAGTGGAGCCTCCTGTGTGAAGCAGGAACCTGTTCAGCATCCTGCAGCATCCTGTCAAGTTCAACACACTAACACAGGAACACAGGAACACTCCTTCAGATTAAAGCATTTTAAAGTTCATTGAAACTCTGAAACCATGATATCTTTTGAATCAGAGCTAAAACAATTAATCGATCAGTCAATTTACATAATTAACTATAAACTATTTTGAATTATTGATTGGTTTATTGGTTATTATATTGAAGCAAAATTATCAAATTAATGAATCACATTTCACCATCTTTTCATTTTTTTATCATTGAAACTGGGAAATAATTTTGGCTTTAAACTCTACAGAGGACACCTTCTTGGGCTTTATAGAAAAATAGATTAATCAATTAATATGAAGTGTTGTAGAAGTATAACTTGAAATATTAAAAAATAAAGTCCAAACACTTTATAATTGTACTTAAGTATAGTATTTGAATAAATTTACTTAGTTAATCTCCACTGGAGAAAATAAATCAAGCTGCAGTTTCACAGAAGGAAACACAAGAAATAAGAAATCAAAAAAACATTTCACGCTTATGTTCAGGTTAAAGTTTTATTTTGAAGGTCCTGACAGGAAGCGCGCCTAGTGTGGTGTCTGAACTTGATCCTGGTCTGCGGGTCGGTGAAGGACCTGATGGGAAAATGATGGAGGCCGCGAGCAGGACGACATAAATAAACCTGTTTTCAGCATCATTTGAAGCTGCAGCTGCTCACCTGAACAGGTAACATCACTGCGTCATCAGCTGCGTCATCACCTGCGGTTACTGAAGGTTAGTGATGTGATGATGATCAGCTGTGACTAAACATGTTTACACTGAGATCAGCTGACTGCGCGCTCTGTGCTGCTCATATGAAGTCATGTTAAATATAAATATATATACGTATGTGATAAATGTATAGATATATATGTAATAAATATACATATATGATAAATGTATATGTGAATATTTGTATAATTATGGGATGTTGACTGAATTCAAATTAGTAATATTTCCCAAGTACCAAAAGTAAAAGTACCCCCTGCTCTGTGACTGATAAATGATCAATAAATAGTAAATATTCATTTGTAAATTTTCATTGTACTGCTCTTGTGTCTCTGAATGTGCGATCAATAAATATCCATCTGTTAGATAAAGCTCATCTTTACAGTGACATGCTGATGATCCACTTCCTGTGTGGATAATCAATGATGATCAGTGATGTATCGCATTTGTAAATCTGTGAGCTGAACAACAACAACATTATAAATCCTTTTAATTTGAAATGATTTTCAGTAAACACACTGAACATGTCACCTCGTGTTCACCTCACCTGTGTGTGTGTGTCTGTGTGTGCGCAGTGCAGCATCATGTTGGCCAGGAAAGGCCTCCTGCCAGACGGCTTCCTGCTGACCCGTCTGGCCGAAGACCAGAACCAACCGAACCGCAGCCGCTCCAAATCTCAGAGAGCCCGCTTCATCACCAAGACCGGATCCTGCAACGTGGCCCACAAGAACATCAGGGAGCAGGTAGAGCACACATGAGGAGACATGAGAGGAGAGGAGACATGAGAGGAGACATGAGAGGAGACTGAGAGGAGACATGAGAGGAGAAATGAGAGGAGACATGAGAGGAGACATGAGAGGAGACATGAGAGGAGAGGAGGTGACATGAGAGGAGACATGAGAGGAGAGGTGACATGAGAGGACACATGAGAGGAGACATGAGAGGAGGCATGAGGAGGAGACATGAGAGGAGACATGAGAGGAGACATGAGAGGAGACATGACATGAGAGGAGACATGAGAGGAGACATGAGAGGAGACATGAGAGGACACATGAGAGGAGACATGAGAGGAGAGAGGTGACATGAGAGGAGACATGAGAGGAGACATGACATGAGAGGACCTGACATGAGAGGAGACATGAGAGGAGACATGAGAGGAGACATGAGAGGAGAGATGAGAGGAGACATGAGAGGAGACATGAGAGGGGACATGAGAGGAGACATGAGAGGTGACATGAGAGGAGGTGACATGAGAGGAGACATGAGAGAACACATGAGAGGAGACATGAGAGGAGACATGAGAGGAGAGAGGAGACATGAGAGGAGACATCACATGAGAGGAGATATGAGAGGCGACATGAGAGGAGAGGTGACATGAGAGGAGACATGAGAGGAGAGGTGACATGAGAGGACACATGAGAGGAGGAGACATGAGAGGAGAGGAGGAGGGATGACATGAGAGGACACATAAGAGGAGACATGAGAGGAGAGGTGACATGAGAGGACACATGAGAGAACACGAGAGGAGACATAAGAGGACACATGAGAGGAGAGGACACATGAGAGGAGACTGTCCATCTGTCCGTCTCTTCAGTTTGGTCTCCTCGGTGTTTCAGGGTCGCTTCCTGCAGGATGTTTTCACCACCATGGTGGACCTGAAGTGGCAGCACTCCTTCCTGATCTTCACCTCAGCCTTCCTCTGCTCCTGGATGCTGTTTGCAATGATCTGGTGGCTCCTGGCCTTCGCTCACGGCGACCTGGAGCCCCGCGACCCCACCGGCGAACCGGGCCCCGTCCCCTGTGTCACCGCCATCCATTCCTTCACCTCGGCCTTCCTCTTCTCCATCGAAGTCCAGGTGAGAGAGTCATCGGCTGATCCCGGTGCAGCTCTTCGTCCTTTGGTAGTGTTAAGGTGGATGTAACACTGAGTGACGGCCGAACACTGAGGCCACAAGACCACCTTAGTCTGTTTAGAAAACCTAAATACATCATTACTGCTGTAGCACGTCTTCAGGACCCGTGTAGGCGACTATGTGCTGACAACCAGGTAACATCTGAATATCTGTGGTATCTGTATCTCCTTACTGGAGGAGGTCCACTCGCTCGGTCTGAGGACACTTGCTTGGTTTCCTACAGGGCAGCCTCGGAGCCCTAACCCTAACTTATAATTTAGAGATCAACAACATGCTCAAATTATTCAGAAATCTTTAAGTACTCACCCTACTAACACTTTCAGCAAAACATCAGACAACCAAACTGAACCTGTGCACATTTTCCTAACTCATGGAGCAACGTCTTACCTGGAGGGGACTACGATGGGATGATCCCAGAGAGGAGCAACGACAGAGCTTTGGTTGGAAATGTGAAAGTACAATCCAGTTTTATTTCAGTATAATCAGAAGGAATCAATGGTTACAAAAATGACAGAAAGAAAAAGATATAAAATAAAGAAAAAGGAAAACACAAAGTTTAAATACCAAAGACTTAAAGCTCTAACAGTCTGTCCGAAAAAATGAGGACAAAAGTCCAAAAAAGGCAAGAAGCCCAAAGAAAACAAACAAAAAAAAGAAAAAGAAGCAGAAAAAGCTCCTGTTCTCATTTAGCTTCCCTTTTTATATTCATCTTGTTGAAAGCATTTCACAGTTTCACAGTCCATCAAAGGTAGACACACCTGTACAACACCTCGGTACAGTACAGGTCTTAAACCGTTAACTACAGATTTAACACATTTTTGTTGATCACAAAGAAAAGTCCGTATAATGGAACATGATGAAGATCGTACATGTCAGTCAGGTTCAGATAGTTCAAACCACAGGACGCCTGCTCTCCAACAGTGGAAACTGTTTAGCAGGAAGTTTTTCGGGTTACAGCTGATCTTTAGGTCATGATGAAGCTAATTTTGTCAGTTTAAGTCGCACTTGATTTCAGACTGTTAGAGAGAAGTGTGCAGGAGAGTGGGTGTGGCTTGGCACATTAAAAGTGGAAACTTCAACAGTAGCTGATGTCCTTCTGCTGCAGGTGACCATCGGTTTTGGTGGCAGGATGGTGACGGAGGAGTGTCCGCTGGCCATCACCGTGTTGATCATCCAGAATATTCTGGGGCTGATCATCAACGCTGTGATGCTCGGCTGCGTCTTCATGAAGACTGCGCAGGCCAACCGCCGCGCAGAGACGCTTATTTTCTCCAGAAACGCCGTCATCGCTACTCGAAACGGTCGGCCCACCTTCATGTTCAGAGTCGGAGACCTGCGGAAAAGTATGATCATCTCTGCAACCGTCCAGCTGCAGGTGACGTCTGACACACTTCAGCTGAAGAGACAGAAAACAACCACAAGGAGACACAAAACAACCACAGAGAGACACCAAACAGCATAAAAATGACTACAAAGAGACAAAAACAACCTAAAGCATGCAGGTTAACCCTAAGGTTTTCCCTGCAGGTGATCCGGCGGACAGTGACGGCAGAGGGCGAGGTGATCCCGGTGTGCCAGCTGGACATTCAGGTGGAGAATCCTCTGAGGAGTAATGGCATCTTCCTGGTGTCTCCTCTGATCATCAGCCACACCATGGAGAGAGGAAGTCCTCTGTACGAGCTCTCCGCACAGTCGCTGGCCTCCGAGGACCTGGAGATCATCGTCATCCTGGAAGGTCAGGGACCACGCAGATCTGGATCCTGTAGATCCACTAAACTAAACACTGAGATAGTTCTGAAGAGGAGGATCTGACATGGAGGAATTCATTTTAAGTTGAGCTGTATCACAGCATGAAAGACGGTTTAACTAAATTAACTTTAGTTAAACTGTCTAACTAACTAAATTACTTACCATTTCAAGTGAAAACAAGTTGGTACATTTTACTGTAGTGTTTAAAAGAATAGTCGATTACTTGATCTGTTGTACTGATCATTATAGTATTATGTTAGCTTAGCAAATCAAAATACAAATATATATTCAGCTTAAAGTTGCATTTAACATTTTTGGCCACCAGGGAGCAGAAGCGTGTTGTTTTTCCACTTTAACTTTTATTTTACTATTTAAACCTTTCCTATATTATATCTTTATTTACACACACGTGGAGGCGAAGGTGTTCTCACTGTAAAATGAGGCTCTCCTGTTTTTTTCAGGTGTGGTGGAAACAACAGGCATCACCATGCAGGCTCGGACCTCCTACACTCCTGAGGAGATCCTGTGGGGGAGGCGCTTCGTCTCCATCATGACGGAGGAGGAGGGTCGTTACTGCGTCGATTACTCAAAATTCGGCAACACAGTTCCCGTCAGGATGTCGTCTCTCAGCGCCAAAGAGCTGGACCAGACCAGAGGCGTCCAGCAGGGTGGCTCCGAGGTCCAGCTGCAGGGCTGGGGGCTGGTCCGGGCCGGAAGGGGGGGCTTCCGCAGAGGAGGCCGGACCTGCGATAGCTCCGCCTCTCAACCCTGGTATGCCCAATCAGAGAAAGCGGAGAGGGAGGTGGAGCGGAAAGGCCAGAAGAAGACGGTGCAACTGGAAGTGATCGGCCGACAGATTGAAGAGGACGGACTGGGAGAGATGAGCGACTGAAGACCAGGAGACGGACCGAGTGTCCACATGCTGTGATCCTACACAGTTTATATATGTTCATTATGTTTATTATCAGTCACCTGTTTACTCCTCCATATTACTCTGAGTTATTCTTCTCTCAAAGACTGACTGACGGGGGCAGTGTGGACAGACTGGAGGAGTTTTTCCATCAGAAACAGAAACTTTCTGTTCCCAATAAATCGCCTGCTCTGATCTGAGCGGTGTGATCGACACATTACTGTGATGTTATCTACGATTTTTATTGTCTTATGACTCATTTTATGTTATTAATCAGCCTGACGTGCTGATGAAACATAAAAAAGTCCAGTCTGACAAACTGTCCCTCTTCAGTGGGCGGAGGTGTGATCACATGATCAAAACATTTGATTTCCATCACATGATCTGTCTTTACCAGTGAAAACAGACACGTGACGTGTTGGTCCGAGGAGCTGAGGGAGGTTTTGTTTCCTGTCAGACGTTATTCCAGTGAATAATCAGAGCTCACACCCAAAACTGACTCACAGTGGTTTCAGCAATAAATGATGTGAACAAAGAGACAGAGATACGACACGTTTTTCCAAAAACTGTTTGTGAACACAGACGCTATAAATTGATTAAAGTTAAAGTCACACGCTGCTTTAAATATAACTCACTCTGTCGTTTCCTTACTGTAGAAAATAATCCTTTATTTCACTGATGAACAGTGTCTCAGTCTGTAAGGTGTTATTTATGTTTAATAAATCAATTTTTTTCTATTTTGTCTTGAAGGAACATTTGAATTTTCAACTGTTTCTTTAAAGACAGCGACATATGAGAGTCAGGGACCAGGACTGATTTATTTTAATGTAAAAAATGAAATACATCATGTCATCACTCTCTGACGGTTTTATTTTTTGGAAACCATTAAACTGACTCGAATTGTTACCAGGAAGAAAGCAGAAGGTGCAAAAATACAACAAAATAAAGAGTTTGTTTTTTTTGTTAAAGAGTTAAAGAGTAAATGATGAAATATAAAATTAGCAAAGTTGAACACTGAAATAATTTTCCTTTAACCTGAGAAGCAGGAAGTGCACCGGGAGGCTGAAAACACTTTAGTTTAGTTCATGTTAGCGCTGAACTTGTGTAACCTGCAGTCATTTAGCTCCAACACCACCACACGCTCAGCAGAGACGCCACCAAGGCCAGGATGGGCGTTGCCATGGTGACGGCGTTGCCGGTGTTGCCGGCGTTGCACAGGTTGCTGGTGCAGCAGTTGTAATTGAACTTGCCGAGCGACGGGAACATGTTGGGGAGATAAGAGAGATTGCACTCTGAGTTCTTGATACACTGACGGATGGTTTTCCCACCTGGACAGAAACACAGACACACACACACTCCAACTGAGAAAATGTTCTGATACTTCAAACCACAGAGGAAAAAGACTCCGGTAAAAGTCCCTCACTCAGACTGAACCAACAGTTACAACTGCAACAATCTGCAGATTAATCGTTTGGAGTCTGAAATGTCCTAAAAGCTGAGAGGAAAAAACAGTTCAACACATTCAATAATGACCACTTAGGTAATCCACTCTAAATGTAATGAAGTTAAATAATGTCACAAGATTTAACAGTTTTTCAAAATAAAACAAAGTAGTGTAAAAACAACAATATTTTATTGTAAAATTCAGAGATGGAAAAGTAGAAAGTTGGAATGAAAGTAAAGTTTCATCAACTCAAACTGTCCCTAAAAACACGAATTGTTGGAACATGTCTGACTGTGGCGCCCCCGGTGGCAGACGGACCCAACAGATGATATATTCTTATATATTTTATAGATTCTCACTGCTATACATTGATTTAATATTGATTTTACATTGGATTAGTTTCACCCTGACAACTGAGATCACAGATTTCAGCAGAGGTTAAATACGAAGTAAACACCATATTTATTCACAGTTTTTCTCACCTGATTCACTCAGAGAGATACAGGCGTCTTCGTTTGTGCACTCCTGCACGTTCTGACACTGTCCGGTGTAATCAGAGCATTTATAGCACCGAAGTCCAGAACCTGAAGAGATAAAGAAGAAACTGCTTGTTTATTATCATTTTTATATTTATGATGATGATTCATTATTTATTGTTATTCCATGAGTATTTCGTTATCCATGAGTACTTTATCATCTATTAGTACATTATTATCTACGAGTACAGTATTATTATTTAATATTATTTATTTAGTATTTATTATTTCTTAATGTATGTTGAATTTTTAAACTAATCAATCAATGCAACTGGTTCTACCTTTCATAATGTCAAAGTGCTTTCTGATAATATTACAGTGTTTTATGTGAATATAACAATCGTACGCTGTATCTCTACAGTCTGTAGAAACTCATTAATCAAGCATCATTCACAATTCACAAACATTTTTCATGTTATATAGTAAGAAAAGTCAGTGATCTGTGGACTCAAATTAAACAGATTTTTGTTTCACTGAGAAAAATATTCATAATTATTTGAATTGTGTTTTTTATATATATATATATATATATATATATATATATATATATATATATATATATATATATATATATATATTTTTAACAAATAAATATTATTGTAATATCGCTAAATAACTAAAAGAAATCATTCAAACTTTCATTATCATGAAAGTTCATTCACCGCAGCAGCTGACAGAAGCTAACCAGCTAACAGATGCTAACATCTGAGCTTGCTAGCTTAAGAGACAGGGAGGTGTGTGATTGGCTGAAAGGTGAAAGGTCAGTGACATCATGAAAAGTGACATCATGAAATATAAACTAATTTTATTTTATTCTTGTTCGTTATCTGTTTGTTGTTTTATTCTCTATGCAGACGATACTTTCCCTACTCTTCTTCTTCTTATTATTATTATTATTATTATTATTACTGTCACATTCAAACTACCTCCAACATTCAACTGAGGTCTCACTTTTATAATAAATGCAGCTCTTGTTTACTGAATTTTCTTCTTACATTCATGACTTCCATAAATCATTTGACAGACTGCTGCAGTTTCCTGGGACAGACCAAACTTTGGGTAAAGAAACGTTTGATAAATAATCAGTCAGACGTTTAGATCTCACCATCTTCTCCTTTCCTGAGAAGTTTAACTTTCCTGTGTTCTTATTAAAGATAATTTCACTGTAGTCACATAAAAGGAGCTTTCTAGTTTTATGTACTAAATGCTAAACAGGGAGGAGTTTGGATTCAGGACAAATGACAGTAAATTTCCAGATATTTTAAGGATCACAAGCTTCTGTCAGATTCTGGTCGACTCACCCAAATGAAGCATCCCGAAACAAAGCAGCAGGAATAATCCGAGGCAGCGCTTCATGTCGTCTCTGTCCCTGCAGAGACAGAAAACAGGAGATGGATCAATGAGTTTTATAACATCATATATTATTCATGCTTCGTGTGAAGTCTCTCAGTTCATATGTATTAAACAGAACTGGAGCCTCTCGGATTCACACTGACTGATTGTTATTATTTTTCTGGTTTCTGTTCCTCTGTTTCCTGTCAAACACTGAAATCTCCACGACGACAACACAAATATTAAAAAACTGAACTTCCACCCAAACAAAGAACAGAGAAAAGACTGAAGTCTGTTCATGGGAATCTAAAGATAAGATAAGATCTTTTGTTGATCCCACGGTGGGGAAATTCCACTGTTACAGCAGCTCAAAACAAGTAAAAGAGACATTAAATAATAGACAAAAAAAAACACACAAAGACACAAAAAAACAGTATGTACAATAAATAGTGAGTGAATAATAATAATAATAATAATAATAAGAGAAACAGAAAGAAACAGTATTTATATACACAGCCTCACCCAGTTAGATGTGCAGTGGTGAGGTGTTATTGCACAGGTGAATATGGATATGTAGCAGATATGAATTAACAGTATAAGTAAATGAAGTGGAATGAAAAAAGACCATAAAGTGCATCAGCTAGGACCTCAGTAAACATCAGTAAACATCAGTAACATCAGTGCAGTGATGAAACATCAGTAAACATCAGTAAACATCAGTGCAAACATTGATGAAACATCAGTAAACATCAGTAAACATCAGTAAACATCAGTGCAAACATGATGAAACATCAGTAAACATCAGTAAACATCAGTGCATTGATGAACATCAGTAAACATCAGTAAACATCAGTGCAGTGATGAAACATCAGTAAACATCAGTGCATCAAGTACTACTGTGGTATGGAAGTGTTTGTTACAATGACAAAGATTCATAGAGCAGCATTAAACAGTCTGATGGTGTTTGGGGTGAAGGACACACACACAGACACACACACACAGACACACACACAGACACACACACACAGACACACACACAGACACACACACACACAGACACACACACACAGACACACACACACACAGACACACACACACACACACACACAGACACACACACACAGACACACACACACAGACACACACACAGACACACACACAGACACACACACACACAGACACACACACAGACACACAGACACACACACACACACACACTGACACACACACACAGACACACACACACACACACAGACACACACACACAGACACACACAGACACACACAGACACACACACACAGACACACACAGACACACACACACACACACACACACACACACACACACAGACACACACAGACACACAGACACACACACACACAGACACACACACAGACACACACACACACACACACACACACACGACACACACACACACAGACACACACACAGACACACACACACAGACACACACACAGACACACACACACACAGACACACACACAGACACACACAGACACACACACACACACACAGACACACACAGACACACACACACACACAGACACACACACAGACACACACACAGACACACACACACACAGACACACACACACACAGACACACACAGACACACACACACAGACACACACACACAGACACACACACACACACACACACACACACACAGACACACACACAGACACAGACACACACACAGACACACACAGACACACACACAGACACACACACACAGACACACACACACACACAGACACACACACACAGACACACACACACACACAGACACACACACACAGACACACACACAGACACAGACACACACACACAGACACACACACACACAGACACACACACAGACACACACACACAGACACACACACACACACACACACACAGACACACACACACACAGACACACACACACACACACAGACACACACACACACACAAAGACACACACACACACAGACACACACACACACACACAGACACACTGAGTTGTGTGGTTTCAGTTTCCTTCAACACACTTTTTCAATATCTGCGTCACATTTTCAGTAATAAACTCAGCTCATGTTTGGCCTGATACGTGAAGCTCAACACACACACACACACACACACACACACACACACACACACACACACACACACACACACACACACACACACACACACAGCAGAGGATCGCAGCGCGTGCTTACCTGTGGTGTTTCTCCTGGTCTGATGTGGTCTGATGTGGTCCTGGTCTGGTCCTGGTCTGGTCTGGAGTCCTGGTCTGACCTAAAGCCGTTAAAGCTGTAACGTCCTCTCAGCTCCGCTCTGATTGGCTGATCATTCACGCTGGGTGTGACACGCATGCGCACAAGAGCAACAGATGCGTCACAGCCGCTCGTGGAGAAGAAACATCTATTAAATCAGTCTGTAATGTAAATATACAAATATAAACATCTGTATGTGCGCCTCATAAACACGAGAACATGAAGCAGCACAGAGCAGCTGCTCGGACACACACCTCATGTGTGTGTGTGTTTCTGTGTGTGTGTGTGTCTGTGTGTGTTTCTGTGTGTTTCTGTGTGTTTCTCTGTGTGTTCTGTGTGTGTGTTTCTGTGTGTGTTCTCTGTGTGTGTGTGTTTTTGTGTGTGTGTGTTTTCATGCTTTTACTGCTCCTCACACTCCATTAAAATGTCTTATAATTCACGTCAGCTCTTCCTGGTCATGTGATAGCTCCGCCCAATCAGAGAAAGCAGAGGAAGCGGAAGAAGACGGTGCAACTGGAAGTGATCGGCCGACAGATTGAAGAGGACGGACTGGGAGAGATGAGCGACTGAAGACCAGGAGACGGACCGAGTGTCCACATGCTGTGATCCTACACAGTTTATATATGTTCATTATGTTTATTATCAGTCACCTGTTTACTCCTCCATATTACTCTGAGTTATTCTTCTCTCAAAGACTGACTGACGGGGGCAGTGTGGACAGACTGGAGGAGTTTTTCCATCAGAAACAGAAACTTTCTGTTCCCAATAAATCGCCTGCTCTGATCTGAGCGGTGTGATCGACACATTACTGTGATGTTATCTACGATTTTTATTGTCTTATGACTCATTTTATGTTATTAATCAGCCTGACGTGCTGATGAAACATAAAAAAGTCCAGTCTGACAAACTGTCCCTCTTCAGTGGGCGGAGGTGTGATCACATGATCAAAACATTTGATTTCCATCACATGATCTGTCTTTACCAGTGAAAACAGACACGTGACGTGTTGGTCCGAGGAGCTGAGGGAGGTTTTGTTTCCTGTCAGACGTTATTCCAGTGAAAAATCAGAGCTCACACCCAAAACTGACTCACAGTGGCAGGAAGTGGTTTCAGCAGGAAATGATGTGAACAAAGAGACAGAGATGTGCTGATGAAACATAAAAAGTCCCCTCTGACAAACTGTCCCTCTTCAGTGGGCGGAGGTGTGATCACATGACCATGATTATCAAAGTACAGATACCTAGACTTGAACTGTGTGCTTTGCTTGACTCTGGTGCTCGGAGGAATGTACTCCCCCTCCACCATTTCAATGCCATTCCTATTGAATCCAGACTCCAAATCCAGCCAAGTGTTGCAGGGCATCGGTTCTGAGGGGCTGGTAGTCAGAGGGGAGGTTAAGCTGCTGGTGATTCAAGATTCAAGATTCAAGAATTTATTGTCATTACACAACAATTACATCAGCAATCATTGGTAATGAAATTCTTAAGTCCCAGGCTCTCCTAACAATGCTAAAGAAACAAGAAACAAGAAAAGCAAAAAGATAATTTAGAAAATAAAATAACAAATAAAATAAAATTTTAAACATAAATAATAAACTAGAGTAATAAAATAAGTAAAGACCTTAAAATATAAGTTATGCAAATAAAATATAAATTGTAAATGTAAATGTAAGTAGGTGGTGCGAGCGGGGAGCAGAGTTACCAGTGATAACTTTATAGGGGAGGTTATTCTGGGACACCCTTTTCTGCTGCAGTCACATGCTCATTTGGACTACGGTCGGAAAGAAATCATTCTCTTCGGTGAGAAGGTGCCACGCCTCAAATCAGAGTGGCCCGCACAACAGTGTTGGAGTCGGGATGTGAGTATGTAGGGCCCGGCACTGCCTGCCTCCACCATGTTGTTGGTGGAGATATGATGTTAATGCCCACCAAAGGTTTCATCAAGAGACAGCATGTCCTGGCTGTCCGAGTTGTCATCCAGGCCCAACAGTCCTGCAGCATCCCTATGAGAATCTACAATCCTGGCCCTGCTCCTGTCACACTGAGGAAGGGGGTAGTGGTGAGCCGGTTTATCCCGTGTGCTACAGTCATACAGTGATGTGTTTTCCACTGGACCTACTGATCTTGGCTGTACAAACTTAGTGCAGCATGACATTCAGACCACTCCAAGGCAGACAAGCAGACAAGCAGATTACTGCAGACCAACAAGTACAGCAGAGCCTGAAGGCAGGTTTAGCCCAACCCAGTAACAGAAGCTGGACTGCACCAATTGTAATGGTAAAGAAAAAGGATGAGAGCCCACGTTTATGTGTGGATTACAGGCCCCTTAATGAAAGGACACTCTGTCGACCGTCAAGTACTTCAGTACACTGGACTTAACATTACTGGCTACTGATCCAGAAAAGGTGAAGAAGGTGGCGGAGTGGCCTACTCCTCGTAACATCTTGGAGGTGCGTCATTTTTTTGGCCTGGTCTCGTATTACAGAAGCTCTGTGGAAAAGTCTGCTACCCTAGCCAGACCCTTTCATGCACGCTTTAACTGGACTGAGGAATGCCAGGAGGCATTCAACGAACTGGAAAGACTGCACAGTGCACTTATGCGCTCATGGCGTATAGAGCCACCAGACACAGTTCCACCAGACTGACACCAAATGTGATGCTCTTCGGGAAAGAGATGACTGAGCCAATCGACCTTATTGCTGGTTTGCCACCTGGTCATGACAGTGTTAATACCACTCCTGAATATGTCATGCACATGAGAGATCGTCTGGAGCTGTCTTGTCAGTTGGCACGACAAGCACTGGGAAAATCTGTTAAACATGCTAAAAGACACAATGACAAAAACATTTGTCAAATCTAGCACAAAGTTGGAGATGCAGTCTGGTATCTGGTGAAAATTAAACACAAGGTATGGAAATTTCTGTCATCTTATGAGGGCCCCTACTTTGTTGTAGGCCTGCTGGACGACCTGGTTTACAGGATCGAAAAGAGACCCAGAGCCATGGCAAGTGGTCCATCATGACAAACTTAACCCCTACTACTCGAGGACCCTGCTGGACAGCAGCTGGGTGTGCCATAAAGTGTCTAGACTAGCTTATAGTTCAGATACGAAGACCGTATGTTCACTACTGCCATAAAATAAAGCAGTCTCTGTTTGAACTGCACTTGATTGCCTCCTCGTCATTGTGTGCTGGTGGGATGACTCGTACAGCTGGTTACCGGCCTGAGAACGAGTCAAATGTGAGACAAACTAATGCCAGTGCGCTTCCCAACTACGGTTCGGAGCTGAGATACTATCACAAGAAGAAAGCAAAAGCTAACAACTGTTTCAACACTGTGCACACTTGTTTTCCTGCTGTGAACTTTTTCTCTGCATTTTGGACCCTCATGTTCCTCAGTGTGAACACAGACAGTTTATTTCTTCTGTGGATGATCCTGATCAGAACCTGCCTCGATTTACTGTGTTCTTCCTTTGAGACGCAGCTTCCCTCGTTACTGTCATGTTTCTTTGCCTTGTGACTCCTCTTCCTCTTTTATTACCACTTATTTCTTTCAAATGTTTCTTTAAAGACAGCGACAGATGAGAGTCAGGGACCAGGATTGATTTATTTTAATGTAAAAAATGAAATACATCATGTCATCACAGTTTTATTTTTTGGAAACCATTAAACTGACTCGAATTGTTACCAGGAAGAAAGCAGAAGGTGCAAAAATACAACAAAATAAAGAGTTTATGTTTTTTTGTTAAAGAGTTAAAGAGTAAATGATGAAATGTAAAATTAGCAAAGTTGAACACTGAAATAATTTTCTTTTAACCTGAGAAGCAGGAAGTGCACCGGGAGGCTGAAAACACTTTAGTTTAGTTCATGTTAGCGCTGAACTTGTGTAACCTGCAGTCATTTAGCTCCAACACCACCACACGCTCAGCAGAGACGCCGCCAAGGCCAGGATGGGCGTTGCCATGGTGACGGTGTTGCCGGCGTTGCACAAGTTGCTGCTGCAGCATCGGTACGTGAAGCGGCCGAGCGACGGGAACATGTTGGAGAGACGAGACATTTCGCATTCTGTGTACCTGATACACTGACGGATGGTCTTTCCACCTGGACAGAAACACAGACACACACACACACACACACACACTCTCCAACTGAGAAAATGTTCTGATACTTCAAACCACAGAGGAAAAAGACTCCGGTAAAAGTCCCTCACTCAGACTGAACCAACAGTTACAGCTGCAACAATCTGCAGATTAATCGTTTGGAGTCTGAAATGTCCTAAAAAAAAAGCTGAAAACACAATTGTTGGAACGGTGGCAGAAGGACCCAACAAATAATATTTTCTTTTATATTTTATAGATTCTTACTGCTATACATTGATTTGATATTGATTTTACATTGGATTAGTTTCATTTTGACCACAGAGATCACAGATTTCAGCACAGAGAGGTTAAATACGATGTAAACACCATATTTATTCACAGTTTTTCTCACCTGGTTCACTCAGAGAGATACAGGCGTCTTCGTTTGTGCACTCCTGCACGTTCTGACACTGTCCGGTGTAATCAGAGCATTTATAGCACCGAAGTCCAGAACCTGAAGAGATAAAGAAACTGCTTGTTTATTATCATTTTTATATTTATGATTATGATTTATTATTTATTGTTATTCCATGAGTATTTCGTTATCCATGAGTACTTTATCATCTAATAGTACATTATTATCTACGAGTACAGTATTATTATTTAATATTATTTATTTAGTATTTATTATTTCTTAATGTATGTTGAATTTTTAAACTAATCAATCAATGCAACTGGTTCTACCTTTCATAATGTCAAAGTGCTTTCTGATAATATTACAGTGTTTTATGTGAATATAACAATCGTACGCTGTATCTCTACAGTCTGTAGAAACTCATTAATCAAGCATCATTCACAATTCACAAACATTTTTCATGTTATATAGTAAGAAAAGTCAGTGATCTGTGGACTCAAATTAAACAGATTTTTGTTTCACTGAGAAAAATATTCATAATTATTTGAATTGTGTTTTATATATATATATATATATATATATATATTTTAACAAATAAATATTATTGTAATATCGCTAAATAACTAAAAGAAATCATTCAAACTTTCATTATCATGAAAGTTTATTCACCGCAGCAGCTGACAGAAGCTAACCAGCTAACAGATGCTAACATCTGAGCTTGCTAGCTTAAGAGACAGGGAGGTGTGTGATTGGCTGAAAGGTGAAAGGTCAGTGACATCATGAAAAGTGACATCATGAAATATAAACTAATTTTATTTTATTTTTGTTCGTTATCTGTTTGTTGTTTTATTCTCTATGCAGACGATACTTTCCCTACTCTTCTTCTTCTTATTATTATTATTATTATTATTACTGTCACATTCAAACTACCTCCAACATTCAACTGAGGTCTCACTTTTATAATAAATGCAGCTCTTGTTTACTGAATTTTCTTCTTACATTCATGACTTCCATAAATCATTTGACAGACTGCTGCAGTTTCCTGGGACAGACCAAACTTTGGGTAAAGAAACGTTTGATAAATAATCAGTCAGACGTTTAGATCTCACCATCTTCTCCTTTCCTGAGAAGTTTAACTTTCCTGTGTTCTTATTAAAGATAATTTCACTGTAGTCACATAAAAGGAGCTTTCTAGTTTTATGTACTAAATGCTAAACAGGGAGGAGTTTGGATTCAGGACAAATGACAGTAAATTTCCAGATATTTTAAGGATCACAAGCTTCTGTCAGATTCTGGTCGACTCACCCAAATGAAGCATCCCGAAACAAAGCAGCAGGAATAATCCGAGGCAGCGCTTCATGTCGTCTCTGTCCCTGCAGAGACAGAAAACAGGAGAAGGAGTCGGAGGAGGCGACACGGCGTCTGGATGCTGCTGGAGTCTGATGTGTTTGACGCTGAAATGGTCTCTTTGTCTGACGGACCACAAAGACGGCCTGTGTGTCCAAATGTCCTCCTCCAACAATCACTCAGCCTGAGTGTGTTTACTGTGCCCTGTTTCTGCTGTTTAAAGCTCTTCATCCCTCTGCTCTCTTCTGATGATCATCAACTTTTATTCCACCGTCATTAGCTCTGATCTGTCACTCTGCATCCATACGTTTATTTATTACAACCAATCAGGCAGCTGATTATTAAAATCTAAAATCTGAAGGACATTGTACAATCATTACAACTCAAATATCAGACTGAACAACAGTGGTAAAAATCTCAGCAATAGAGACGGTGCTGATCAATATAATCCTGATGAGTTTTATGATATCATATATTATTGGTAAAGCTTCATTTGAAGTCTCTCAGTTCATATCTTTACTTTCCTACTTTTTACACAGTCATTTAAATTACAAACTGACCCCCCTCATCTCTGCAGCCTCTTTACCAACATGTAAAAGACACAAACAGAGATGAAGTTTCTCATTTCAACATTAGAAACATGAAAACAGTCTGTGAACATGTGAACACACACACACACAAACACACAGACACACACACACACACACGTTACTACACAAACACACAGCAGAGGATCGTGGCACGTGCTTACCTGTGGTGTGTCTCCTGGTCTGATGTGGTCCTGGTCTGATGTGGTCCTGGTCTGGAGTCCTGGTCTGACCTAAAGCCGTTAAAGCTGTAACGTCCTCTCAGCTCCGCTCTGATTGGCTGATCATTCACTCTGGGTGTTTCTGTGTGTTTTCATGTTTTCCTGCTCCTCACCCTCCATTATAATGTAATAAAATTCACATCAGCTCTGCCTGGTCCTTCATGTGTGTTTTATTTGTTTCATCTTAAGCTATATTCCTTTGATATACCTTCACTTTGTTGTATTTAGATTCTCACAATCTAATACAGCTCTGCTATAAATTCAACTTTTACCAAGTTTGTCATTCAGCTGATGAGAGTAAATTCAGTTATTTTTATCACTGAGTTAAAGATGCTTTTTGAATGAATTATTTAATGGACTTAAAATGGACTTATTAAAAAATAAAAACAAGTAGGGATAAAATAATTTTACATGCAAACAGACTGTTATAGTTTTTTACAACCTTGACTTTCACTTTTTCACTAAAGATAATGAAAAGGGTGCTTAGATTATTTTTCTTTGGAGATCTTTGGAGGGTGGATGTAAAACTCAGCAGTGTTGTGCAGCAGTGAAGCTCGTGCTGAGCGTGCAGACGTGGCTGTGCAGGCTCTGGATGTTAGAGACGTGTGTTGTCATGTATCAGTTCCAGGACGTGACAGACGGGACGGTCGGCTGCACACAGAGAGCGACTGTATCTGCGTCCAGCTGCTGGCCGAGGCTGCTCGCAGGCCTTTTGTCCAAACAGTCGCTCTTCATTTCAACTTCTTCACTTTCTCCTCAGGCAGCACTGAAGAATGACTCTGATAAACACACCACTAAAGACAGATATCGACTCTATACTTAATTTTATTGTCCCCTTTAACCCAGTTCAACATCAGGACGCCTCTCCAGGCTGAGAGCTTTTGTTTTTTCTTTTATTAAAAACTCTAAAGAAAGTTAAAAATCGGAGTGAAATCGCTGATCGATGAACAGATTTGAACCAAAAATCTGTTCAAAGGTCTGCGTCTCTCAGCTTTTATGTTTTTCTTTGTCCTCAGAGTAAAAATGATGTTCTTTGTGGGTCTCGATGAGTAAATATGGTTCAGCAGAACGTCTGTTAACTGATGGCTGTAATTTCAATTTTGTTCTCACAGTGAGTCTGATCTCTGATCAGTGTGTCTGCTGAGGCTTTGACATGAAAACACTCCAAGATCTGCAGCTGAACATTCATCAGCATTCAGCGAAAAGTTCAACTGTTTTACATCTTAAATGGAAAAAGTTCAGAAAGTTTCTCATTAATTTTTCCCCAAAGCCTTTACACAGTGAGCTGTTTTAAACTGAAACTGTCCTTATCTTCTGGTCCTAACTGACAACACGAGTCCCTTCTGACTTTTAACTGGATCCTTTTGTTTCTCTGCATCTTTTAAATCATAAAAAATATTTTTTCTGTTCTTATTATCCAAACTAGACATTTACCTAAATAACTGTAAGAGGCTCATCAGACCAGCTCATCTGGCGTTATTCAGAAAAAAAACTGAAAAGAGTGAAAACAAACACCCATTTTTATTTTCATTTAATGTGTTTTTATTTGTGCAGATCTTCTAACTGATTAATCAACCAATCAATCAGCTCTTTCACTGAAGTTACGTTTGCAGGACTTCTACTTGTAATCTCTTTATATATATATATATATATATATATATATATATATATATATATGTAAATAGAGTTAATTATCACACAAGCATACGTATGTAAATACACACGTATGTTTGTGTCCAGGCAGCTGCAGACTCTGCTGAACAACAAGTTAACAGACGTGTGTGCACACAGCTGTTTCATTCAGCCTCCTCCACACAAAGATGTCCCAGTTTCTCTGTCAGCCAGCGTCCGTTCGCTCTGTGGCAGCAGATGAAGACCAGCTGAGCAGCTCAGGACTGCTGAAAACGTTCATCTGAAAGCAGTTTTGGCTCCTCTTACATGAAAATATTCAGAGTTTTCTGGGCTGTCAGACCTCTTCCTGCCCTGCTTTGTCTTTGCTGCTTGTTTCCTTCCTCCTCTGCAGAGTCTGGCTGAAAAACTCTGCAGGAGCCTTTTTTCCTAATGAAAATATTTCCAGTCTGTCTCCTGGAAACTTCCTGTGACACTCTGAATAACTTCAGTGGACAAACTGTGCGATGCTGTGATGGATACATTAGATCAATTCTCCATTAAACTGCCCCACCCCCCAAGTTATCTGACTAAAGCATCATGGCAACTGTAGTTCCAAAACATCAAGCAGGATTACCCTCCAAATAAAAGACAAAGAATTATAATAATTATAATTAGAATAATAGGGGTAGTAATATTACATTAGATCATGTGATCAATAAGTGGTTTTATCTTTTGTCTCACCATGTTACTCAATGACTCCTCTGTCATGTTATCTTCTGACGTCCCCCCCCCAATGATTTAAAAAATATGAATTTATGCTATTTTTATGGGCTCCTCCATGTAAACTGCCCCCATAATAATAATAATAATAATAATAATAATAATAATAATAATTGTTATTATTATTATTATTATTATCCATCCATCCAGCAGTCTGAGCAGAGACGCCCAGATATCCTGGGTCTTCCCCGGGGCCTCCTTCCGGTGGGACATGCCTGGAACACCTCCCTAGGGAGGCGTCCAGGGGGCATCCGAAACAGATGCCCAAGCCACCTCAGCTGACTCCTCTCGATGTGAAGGAGCAGCGGCTCTACTCCGAGCTCCTCCCGAGTGACTGAGCTTCTCACCCTATCTCTAAGGGAGCGCCCAGCCACCCTGCAGGAGGAAACTCATTTCGGCCGCTTGTATCCATGCGATCTTGTCCTTTTGGTCATTACCCAAAGTTCATGACCATAGGTGAGGGTGGAAACGTAGACTTGACCAGGTAAATCGAGAGCTTCGCCTTTCAGACTCAGCTCCTTCTTCACCACGACGGTCCGGTACACCGACCGCATAACTGCGGACGCTGCACCAATCCGCCTGTCAATCTCACGCTCCATCTTTCCCTCACTCGTGAACAAGACCCCGAGATACTTGAAACTCCTCCACTTGAGGCAGGACCTCTCCACCCACCCGGAGAGGGCACGCCACCCTTTTCCGGTCGAGAACCATGGCCTCGGATTTGGAGGTGCTGATTCTCATCCCAGCCGCTTCACACTCGGCTGCAAACCGCTCCAGTACATGCTGAAGGTCCTGGCCTGATGAAGCCAACAGGACAACATCATCTGCAAAAAGCAGAGATGAAATCCTGTGGTTCCCAAACTGGACTCCCTCCGGCCCCTGGCTACGCCTAGAAATCGGTGACCGGTGACAAAGGGCAACCCTGCCAGAGTCCAACATGCACTGGGAACAGGCCTGACTTACTGCCGGCAATGCGAACCAAGCTCCTGCTCCGGTCGTACAGAGACCGAACAGCCCTTAGCAAAAGGGCCCCGGACCCCATACTCGCGGAGCACCCCCACAGAATACCACGAGGGACACGGTCGAATGCCTTCTCCAGATCCACAAAGCACATGTGGACCGGTTAGTTAGGCAAACTCCTATAAACCCTCCAGCACCCTGCGGAGGGTATAGAGCTGTTCCAGTGTTCCACGACCAGGGACGAAAACCGCATTGTTCCTCCTGAATCCGAGGGTCGACTATCGGCCGAATTCTCCTCTCCAGTAGTGTGATCCTCCTGTAGTTGGAACACACTCTCCGGTCCCCCTTTTTAAAAAGAGGGACCACCACCCCAGGTTTGCCACTCCAGAGGCACTGTCCCCGACCTCCATGTGCAATGCTGCAGAGGCGTGTCAGCCAAGACAGCCCCACAACATCCAGAGACTTGAGGTACTTCAGGGCGGATCTCATCCACCCCCGGCGCCTTGCCACCGAGGAGCTTGTGAACTACCTCAGTGACTTCAGGCTTGGGTGATGGACGAGTCCACCTCAGAGTCCTCAGCCTCCGCTGCCTCAGCTGGAAGGCAAGTCGGTGGGATTGAGGAGATCCTCAAAGTATTTCTTCCACCGTCCGACAATGTCCCCAGTTGAGGTCAACAACTCCCCACCTGTACTGTAAACAGTGTTGGCAGAGTACTGCTTCCCCCTTCTGAGGCGCCGGACGGTTTGCCAGAATTTCTTCAAGGCCAACTGACAGTCCTCCTCCATGGCCTCACCGAACTCCTCCCAGACCCGAGTTTTTTTTGTCTCCAGGACCGCCCAGTCTGTGGCTCGCTCGCTTTACCTGAGTGTCCAAGACATACGGCCGGAGATCAGATGAAACAACAACAAAGTCGATCATTGACCTCCGGCCTAGGGTGTCCTGGTGCCACGTTCACTGATGGACAACCCTTATGCTCGAACATGGTGTTCGTTATGGACAAACTGTGACTAGCACAGAAGTCCAATAACAGAACACCGCTCGGGTTCAGATCGGGGAGGCCGTTCCTCCCGATCACGCCCCTCCAGGTATCACTGTCGTTGCCCACATGAGCGTTGAAGTCCCCAGTAGAACAATGGAGTCCCCAGTCGGAGCACTATCAAGTACCCCTCCCAGGGACTCCAAGAAGGCCGGGTGCTCTGTACTGCTGTTCAGGCCCGTAGGCACAAACAACTGCAAGAGACCTATCCCCAACTTGAAGGCGCAGGGAAGCGACCCTCTCGTTCACCGTGGTGAACTCCAACACATGGCGGCTGAGCTGGGGAGCTATAAGCAAGCCCACACCAGCTCACCGCTGCTCACCCTGGGCAACTCCAGAGTAGTGGAGGGTCCAGCCCCTCTCAAGAAGGAGCTGGGTTCCAGAGCCCAAGCTATGCGTGGAGGTGAGCCCGAACTATCTCTAGTTGGTACCTCTCAACCTCCCTTGCACGAGCTCAGGCTCCTTCCCCCCCAGCGAGGTGACATTCCATGTCCCTATTGCCAGAGTTTTGGTCCAGGGATTGGGTCGTCGAGGCCCCCGCCACGACTGCTACCCAAACCACATTGCACCGGCCCCTCATGGACCTTCCTGCTGGTGGTGAGTCTACTGGAAGGAGGGCCCATGTCGTTATTAGGGTGGAGCCCTGGTAACACCAATCCGGGCGATGTAAAGCTCCTTGTTGGTCTATAATCCATTATGAGCTTGTGAACTGCTCTTAGTCTGGCCCATCACCTAGGACCTGTTTGCCATGGGAGACCCTACCAGGGGCGTAATGCTAGAATGCCTAGGATCATTCGGGCACACAAACCCCTCCACCACAATTAAGGTGGCGGTTCAAGGAGGGGTATATTATTATTACATTGCATATAGATTTCTGATTTCATTTTTTTAAATAAAGAAAGATGTTTTATAGTTTTCTGAAATGATATCTGATCCTCTGTGAATGATGATATATGTGATATATATATAGTGGTATATAATGGATTCAGAGTTACTTGCGTTTTATGTAGGAAGATGCTAATAATATTCAACACTGCAAACAGCAGAAAAATATCAGTTGGAGGTGAAAGTCTTTCTTGTTGAAGGGCTTTTATTCTTTGAATTAAACTGAAGGATTATAAACTCTTGACATCTCTTTGTATTGTGTCGAAGCTGCGTCGCTGTCCGGCTAAAACAAGCTGACAACGTCAAATTCTGTTTGGTTCTTATGTGACCAAAGTTCATGTCGCAGTCCGGCAGTGAAAAACGGCACATTTCATCAAACATCAACTTAAAGCCGACTCCTCTCAGCCGTGGAGTCAGATACAATCAGACAAACGTCGGTATAAAGATGAGCAGTTGTTAAAACATCGTAAGGCCAAGCAGAAATTATTGGCATCCTTCAGCCAAATGCTTTTGGTCTGAAATTGCAGCGATAAAACTGAAATGTGGTCAAACCAACAGTCTCTTTCTGCTCTTTAGAAAACATCAGTCTGACATTACACCCAACCAGGAGCAACTTAAGCAGCTCAGGCAGTGTCCAGCAAACGAACATGATGCTTTCAAAACCAGGTTTATAATGTAAGAACTGCATGCATACGATACAGACATGCACAGTATGTTCAGAAAAACAAAGGCATACAGGTTTATTCTTTCAATGTTATGAAAGGAAGAAGATTCAACAGCTTCGAGCTCATCACACAGCAAACATAAAAAATACATTTTGGGGAATTATACTTCATCACTTTCCTGCTGAGAGTTAGATAAGAAGTGGACCTAGGTGATTAGCTTAGCTTAACACAAAGACTGGAAGCAGGGGGAAACAGCTAGCTACACCCGTCCAACATTAAAAACACACCTCCAGCGTGTATCTCCACATAAAACCGCAAACTGTCATCTGGACACTTATTGTAGTGTTCAGATTAAAATAGAAACACATCATTCAAGGTGCTGTCACGACCTTTAAACAGGCCAAATCAAACACTTATCATATATTTGGAGCCGTTTGTTAAAAAGTGACCCCAGAAACAAAGGAAAGCTCTTTTAAATGAACGTCTCACTGCTCATATCTGACTCTATTTATATCTAACTGTCAGCGATGGTGGCTTCTGTCGCCATGTTTCCGTTTCTCTGGTGAAATTTCCTGTAGTTCTTTACGTAAAAGTGGGAGATGTTGCTGGCCAAAAACTGACGTGAAGTCCACCAGCTGCTTGTAATTACGATCCAAATGATACGACATGAAGGCAGTATTAACACACAGACATGAACATGATCTGTATCTAATGCTCCGTGAAAGTGAATAAGAATATTTCCCAAAATGTCAAATTAATCCTTCAAATTCACACAGTCAATTTTACCAAAATGTTTAAAAAAAAAAAAAAAAAAATCAAATGTGCTCATCTTGCTGTATTCTCACCGTCTTACATTTATTTCATCCCTAAATACAGGCATCTTAATCATAATTATAAAATACTACTGAAGTGTGCAGTAAAAGCAACAGTTAGGCATCATCATGCAGTTTTTAAAACTTATTTCAAATATTTTATGCCTGAGCTTTGAAGACTGTAATCCCACTAGAAACACCCAAACATGAAGCTGATGCGTCACCGGAAAAGAACATATTCCAAATATAACGTTTGCAGCAGTAAACATCGAAACAAATATGGCGAAATACAGTATGGCATAGCAGGATAGCACCTTTTTCTTTCAGTTCTTGCATTCGATCATTATGGCACAATCATCAAGTTCCAGAGAAAAATACTCTCCTTAAAAACAGACTCAAAAGCATTTACAATATATACAGTTTATACAGTATATACAGTGAAGCAGTGTGTCTGCATTTCTAATAGAAATATAAAGCCTTTATACATTCTTACACTCGCTTTTTCATTTCGGTCAGGCACTACATGACTGATATATCCCGTTGGCAGAGAAACTAAAGCTGAGCTCAACAGCAGAGACATTTAGTTTGACACTAAATTATTGTTCCCGATGTATACCTGACTTTCATTCTAGCAACAAGCACTTTTTTATCATATATAACAAGTGCATGGCCACTTGGTGACCCTCAGCTTGACAATGCTCATAAGTGAAGGAGTCAGTGAGTCAGAGGAGGAGGATTTCTGTACAATATTCGACTGATTGTGGACGGATTACGACACAGTGGGCGCCTGAGCTGACTGTAGTAGAAACTGGTTGCTTGTGGTTAGATTGCATCTTGTGTTGTTTCCTTTGTAGATGTGGTTTGTCTCTTTGTTGTTGTTTCATGTCTGCTCATTTGTTTTGTGTCCTTGTTACCATCCTTTCAGTGATTTTGCAGATGAAGCCCTGTGGACTGGTCTGTGATCCCTTCATCCATCTGAACAGGGGTTAATCTTAGACAGATGTCTGTCCAGTGGTACCAGCTGATCATAGCCCTTTGATAGAAGGGATGGCTTTATTGTTTTCTTCAGTTGTATTCTTTAGTAATTTGGGTCAAATTTGCATTTGTTCTACTGTCATTTACAGTCTTTAACTTTTATCTTTCTGCAGTCTTGATCAACTAGCAGATGACTCAGGTTGGTGGAAAACTGATCTGTTTTAAAACAGTTGGTAAGTTACTGATGATAACAATAAAAATTAGCATCACACAAATTTGCAAACAAATACATGGAGATATATTATTAATTCATAAATCTTTCTGATTAGTTGAGCTCCACATTTTTCCAGGTACCTGCAGAAGTACTCGTTATGGTAAACTGGTTGGGAATCACTGGTGCTGAGTGATACTGCCTCTCTTTGTTAGTGTTACTGTGGTGTTATTATTTTTTGGTAGCTCTACATCACTGCGTTTGCCGGTTATGGTGCTTTTCCACTAGCACCTACTCAGCTCTGCTCGACTTGACTCTACTCAGTTTTTAGGGTTTTCCATTAGGTGATAGTACCTGGTACCAGGTACTTTTTTTAGTATCCTACTCGGCCGGGGTTCCCAGTGAGCTGGGTCGAGAGCCGAAAATGTGACGTCAGCAGACAGCAACCACCACTGATTGGGCGGGGAATGACATCACTGGATGAGTCATGAGAGAGCGACTCGTTCATAAGAGTCAACCCCGCCATTTTTAAAACCTAAAAACACACAAACCAACACCGTTGAGCAACAATGAGGTGCAGACGTTTCTTTGTTTGGTGGCTGAGTTGTGTTGTGTTTGTGTCGCATAACAAATGACGTCCACTGGAGTTTCGGGAACTGCGTTGCTATGGACGACGTTGAGGTGGTAATGGAAAACGACCGAAACCGAGTCAAGTCAAGCAGAGTAGCGAAAAGTAGTGCTAAACTGTGTAATGGAAAAGCGTCATTAGATGTCAGGGTAGAACTCTGTGTTGACGTCAACGCTGTGCAAGACTGACTTTTGATCAGCAGCTGACATCCTGTTCAACACCTCAGCTGACAGGGAGTAACTGCTGCCAGACTTCTCCTCAAACCAGCTGTCCAACGCTCGCTTCCCATCAAAATTAGCGATGGGCGGCCCGTTAACAGCCACGGTCAGTAGGTCGTTTATCTGCTCCAGAGTCAGCCGGGAACGATTGTTTTTACACATCTTCTGCAGAGACCCTCGGCCTTTATCGCAGCAGGCTGTCGAACTGGGCAGAACCCTGACAACCTGCACAATCCGGTTCAGCAGAGGAAAACGCTGCTTGTACCTGCAGATGTGACTGATGACCTCTTTGAAACCGTTCATACTGCAGTAGTCTGCTTTCAGATCCTTCCACTCCACCACCAGGCTGCCCCTGGCCTCTGTCCTGGCCTGGGAGCCCTCCTGACTCCCAGAGGGAATGGACTCCAGATGATTGTATATCATCTGGATTTGTTCCTCCCCATAAGCTTGTAGGTTCTCCCGGTTGTGAGGCCAGGTGGACAGGTCCAGGACTTTGCAGGCTTTAGCAAATGAACGGCTCTGCAGGTCCAGCCTCTGAGACAGGATGCCCTGGCTCCTGTTGCAGATCTTTTCTCGTATGGACTGAAACTTGGACTCTGCAACACGGAGGTTCTTTAGAGAAATGCCGTTGAAACTTTCACGGAAATTTTCCTCGAACTCCTGCAGATACTCTCCGGGGCAGTCCACCAACTGGCCAATCTCCAGAATAGCCTCCTCTATCTTGGCTTCCACCTGTGACACCAGCAGGTACTCTCCCTGGAATGTGAAGGCTAATCGTGACAGAACAGCTATGATGTCCAGAAGGAAGTAGATGAGCTTTACCGACTGATAGTCCATGAGGAACTGGAGGAGGGTCAGGGCGATGGCTGCAGCATCAGCCCTCTGCGTTTGACTGCTGATCTCCTTCAGATGGGCAACTACCTCCAGGTAATCTTTGATAAGTGCATTAAGGACGTTAGGTTCTCCTATGATCCATCGAATGGCTCTGATGTCTCCAAGGAACTCCGTCTCCTCTGACAGTGTTGGGGCAGTGGATCGCAGCTCGGCCATCATGCGAGGGGAATAGCGGTAGAAACTGAGAAGCTGCTTAAGGTTGTTTTCCAGATCTTCCAGGCAGGAGAGCTCCTTCCCGCTGATCGCATCCAGCACCTCCAGATGGGGCCGATGGATCATGATAGGAAGGCAGAGGATCCAAGGAAAAGTCTTTTGTATGGCTATGTACAGGTTGGCTCTCATTCCTGAGGAGATATTGGTGCCATCCACCCCAAGACCCACCACCAATAAGTCCTGAAACCTAAAGCCCAGGACACCAAAGGCTCGATCCATAGCCTGGAGATATCCATCCACACTGGCCATGCTCAGTCTCTGCAAGGACAGGAACTCTGTGTTTGGGGATCCCTCGTTGGTAATGAACTGGACGTAGATGGCCACCATGTCCGAGAACAGGTCATCATTTTGGGCATCCATTATGACACTTAGGAAGGGAGACAGGCGCACCTTCTCAGCCAGGTCCTCTTTTACAGCTCGTGCGATGTGGTGGATGAGGATCTGACAGTCTCCTTCATTCATGTACTGGTCTACCACTTTGAGCTCGCACCTCTTCAGAAGCTCTGCCAGTGGACGGAGGTCTGAGAAGGGCCGTCCCTCCAGGGCCAAGTGGTAGGCTGCGTTGAACAGTAGCGTCATGTTCTTGCACATCTCCTCTGTCTTTTCTGGATGCATGCGTAGCTTGTACAGCTGCAGACACTTCTTATGGAGGTTGCTCTGGCTGTGGAGCTTGATGGTGTGGATCTTAAACTGCTTGGAGCCGATGATAAATGCAGATGTTCGGGATGATTGGACAGTGTACTGCCGGCAGACATGGCACCACATCTCATTGAGTGTTGGCGAGTAGCGAAGGAACCAGAACTTTTTCAGCCACTCCTGCTTGAAGCGACGAATCCGTCGACCTCCTCCGGATGAAAGCTTCAACGGGTCCTCTGGAGAAATGACAAGATCTGCAGAAATCGACTCATCGGCTGAATCCACGTCCTGGTCATCTTCATCCAGAACCACCTGAGAGGGCGTCAAGGGTTCCATCCCTGTAAAGAAAAAAGTTTGATTTAAATTGGTTTAATATCAAATAATGTAAGTGCATCTGTAAGTTCAAGTGTACATCACATGAAATGTCTCAACAACCACTGGATGGACCGTCATGACATTTTCCTTTATGAGTTTTCCTTTAGTGCTATTAACAGGTCAAACTTTTCACTAATAAAATGAAAGATCTTCAAAAACACTTGACGGATCATCACCAGATGAATCTTTTCACTTTTCAAGTGTTCAGACATTCATGTTCTGCTCAGGATGATGGTAATACCTTAATGTGTCCAGTATTTTGATTTAAGACCAAATACCTGCAGACCTACAGACATTCCCATCAGACTCAGCTGCATTTTGTGTTTGTGTTGATAATTAGCTAATGTTAGCGTATTAGCTACACATTGTACTAGGTTACACAGTGATGTTAGCATTCAGCTCACAGTGCTGTTAACATGGCTGCAGATTTGATCCAAACTGACTTACAGTGAAGATTCTAATGAAAAAATATGTGTTGATGCAAAGGATCAAACTGAAATCCAGACAAACAGGAAGTAACACAGCTCTTTGTATGTCCTGAAAACCATCATTTTTCAGGACATACCTTGGAAGTCTTCGATGGGACCTTGCTCCGGGTGGGGCGGGGGCTGATCCTGCTGCTCCGACATCGGTGGGCCGACCACCTCTCCCTGTTCTCCTCTGAGATGGGACAGCTCCTCCTCCAGCTCCAGGATCCTCCTCTTCAGTTTGACACAGTTGGGGCAGAAGGAGGTGGAGGGCTCCTCGCCGGTCTGGTGCTCCTCCTCTTTCTCTTCCACCTTCAGGTTAGAAACGCTGAAGCTGCTTTCAGATGAATTAACCAACCCGAGCGCTGCTACTTTACACTCACTGGGGAGGACTGACGGACTCTTGGACTTTCTGGAGTCCTCCAGCGACGCCTCTAAGATGTCTTTGAAGATGAGGTCGATCTTCTTCCTCTTGGCAGGCGGCTGCCCGTCTGAGTCTTCGCTGGGTGGTTTACTGGGGCTGGGTTTTCCCTGCACAGCTGACTGCAGACATGGAGATTTAAAGTCCTTCTGAATGTTGGGCAGGACTGACAGCTTCCCCGTATCTGGAACAAACAGTGTTATTAGCTATGTTCTGAAAAAAATATGGAATAAACTGAGCTCATGTTGCGGTGCTCAGCTGAACAAATGACAAACTTTCTCAAATCAAAGTGAAACATAAAAAAAAGAAATCTCAGACAAGACAGGAGATCAGTCTGAACTCTGTACTTTCAAACTGATGCTGCAACTCACATGTCATAAGCATAAACAGTAAATGTAATGTCATCAGTGGAGGTATCTACAGAGAAGCTATAATCTGTACTCTGTCAGTTTCAAATGAACCAAATGGCCCTTTTCCACTGGTATCTACTCGGCTCGGCTCGACTTCGACCTCGCCTCGCCTCGGTTTGTACTTGTTTCCATCCCGTGTTAGTACCTGGTACCAGGTACTTTCGTAGTTCCTACTCGGCCGGGGTTCCAAGCGAGCTGAGTCGAGCCGAAAATGTGACGTCGGCAGACGGCAGGCCACTGATTGGCCAGGGCCTGACGACGTCACTAGATGCGTCGGGAGAGCGACTTCGTTCATAAGAGTCAACCGCGCCATTTTTAAAACGCAATAATAACAACAACGAACATGATCAGAGATGGCTGCACAGAAATCAACCCATGCGAGCAACGACGCGAGGTGCAGACATTTCTTTGTCTGGTAATTTGGCCTCCATTGCTCCATAGTCGTTTCGTGTTTGTGTCGCATAACAAATGACGTTGCTGGAGTTTCGGCCGCGTTGCTATGGACGACCCCACCCACGCTGAGGTGTAATGGAAAATGACCGAAACTGAGTCGAGTCGAGGTCGAGTCGCGAGCCGTGTAGGTACTAGTGGAAAAGGGCCAAAAGTGACCTCGGTGTTGTGAAACCTGTTTTACAGGACAGATTGAACAAACAGCTCTTAGTGAGGCTGCAGCACCACCTGCTGGAGAAGTTCACACTCTGACGCATTACAAAAACACTCAGTTTCACTTCAGTTTGCCAAATACTGAGATTCTGAAGACATTTATGAACAGTGAAAACTAGAGGACAACATAAGAAAAAGACCACATGGGTGAATTTATCTTTTAGCAGTCATATAAAGTCGAAAATTTACTCGAGAACAGTCCTTCACTTCATTTTTGAAGTTCTTGTTCTTTACCATTTTATATTTTATCCTTCTGCTCTAAAACATTTCATGAGAAATGTTTTACTTCATTACCTTTATTTGACACCACAGGTTACTATTTACAGGTTAAAGCTTTACATAAAAATAATTTGATTCATTTAGCTTAGGTATTAAAGATTAAAGGGTTTTGGCTTGTGACTCCATAAAAAAAAACAAGCAGCTTCGTGTCACGTTTCGATATTTATGAGTTTATTACTTACAGATATTTTCTACAAATTTCTCACACGGTTTCACTGAAACAACTCAAAGAGTATGAATGAAAGAATTTTTTCTGTCTTGTTGAGGTGAGTTTGAAAGCGGTCAAATAGAACGAGTGTTTGTTCATCTGTTCACCTGAGACCAGCTCACCTGAGTCCAGCTCACCTGAGTCCAGCTCACCTGAGACCAGCTCACCTGAGACCAGCTCACCTGAGTCCAGGTTGCGGTCGATGCTCTCCTGAGAGATGCAGTGAAGTCGTTGGATGTAGTCGTCGCTGTACCAGACCCTCAGCTTCTCTCCGGCCTGCAGCGTCCGACACACTCTGAAGTAGATGTTTCTGCCGTGTTGAAACGCTGTCAGATTCCTGTCGCTCTCCTCCGAAGAGGTGCGGACAAACCTGCAGGTCAGAAACATTGACATCGCATCCATCGTTAACACTGTTTGGTATAGATAACATCCATCATTTTAAAGCTTCAGGAGGAAATCAGTTTTTTTTCATTCATTCGTTTAAAGATGATTTTATGTATAGTTCACTGAATGAAGGAGACTTGTTGTCAGTCAGGTTTTGGAATTCGTTGTTTTGTTGTTTTCTCTTACTTTGTTAATTATAACTTTATACTTGGATATTTATGTCTTCTGTATATTATTACTATTTTTTATTTGTACTATTTACAGCTGTGTCACCAGTCTAAATTTCATTATGTGAAAACATAAGGACAAATAAAGATTCTTGATTACTACATTTGCCAGAATGCTTTTCAGCACTGTCCATTGCAGCACAGCTCATGTTCATCTTCACATTTCTTCCCCATAAAACACTCAGATTTTTTTAACCACAGAAACACTTTATTTTATTGCTGATAACATTTATATTGGTGTTTCAGGAACAGTTGTGGATAACTGTGATAACAGCTTGATGTTTTAGAAACCAGTTCAGAGCTGGAACTATATTTTATGTTTTAACTGGATTTGTATGGACACCTGACGACCAATCAGAAACGAGCGTCCTTCTCAGTCAGTATAAACACGTTAACATGTCGATGGACTGACCTCAGCTCTGATATCCTGCGGACATTAAAATAAAATGGTTACCTCATCCAGTTGGCTTTGGTCTCATCGCTGCCATCGATGGACTGATTCGTGTTGTTCACATCGACTATCTGGAACAGACACATGAGAAAAACACACTTTAACGAGGCTGTAAATGGTGACCGAACAAGCCTGATCTGAACTGGACTCACTATCCAGGAAAAGAAGCCGGACGATTCGTCTTTGGACACCAGCTCTCCCTCGTACGGGCCGAAGAGCGCCCCTTTGGGGAAGGTTGGATCCACGCAGCGAACATCCACTTCGTCTCCTTCGGTGAAGACCTCCAGGCCTGATGGGATGGTGAGCGCCGCCCTGTTTGTCGACCCTGGGGCCGCAGGGGTATCGGGGACAAAGAGCGGGGGCCCGTGGGATGGACACTCCTTCTGGAAATAGTCCTGGCACTCCTCACAGACTGGAGGACAAACACAAGACGATCTGATGTGATTATCACGAACAGCCTGATCTGACGCCGTCGCTGAGACAAACATGTCGGCGTGTCTGTTCAGATAGAAGAACTTACACCAGAGGTCGGCCGGCGGCTCGCTCATGGTGGAACCATGTTGGTGACGTCCGGCTCGTCGTCCAGTTCACTGCAGAACAAACAGGACCTGAAACGTCTCAACAACAACTAACAGCTCCGACCTTTGACCTCTCTCTCTCTCTTCTTTAAAAAAATCATCTGTATGACACCTGAACGGGCCGACTGATAGGAGGACCTGAACATTTTCTGCCTTTCAGAATAAAATGTCGATGACGTGATCGTTACACTTAATTTATTCCACTATGTGAGAGTGAGAATAAATCTACATTTTAAATAAAATGACAGACAGAAAATAAACAGACAGGTCGGTTTGAAATGTCCTGCTCACCACACCAGCTGAAATAATCAATCACTTTGTTTAAATGTTCGTCAAACTGTTTCATTTCTCTGGTTTCACAATGTTATAAATATTTAAATTTGACTGTAACACGATGAATCTCGACATACAGAGATCACATGAAGTCTGTCGGTGTCTTTAATTCATGAAGTTCGTTAAACTGGGATTGATCGATTGATCCTTTCAGCTCTAATATCACTTAACTGTTATTTTCATGATCGATTGATCCTTTCAGCTCTAATATCACTTAACTGTTATTTTCATGATCGATTGATCCTTTCAGCTCTAATATCACTTAACTGTTATTTTCATGATCAATTGATCAGAAAAACATCCTGACTCTTCATATGATTTTTGTTCAGATTCAGTTTAAACTGACGAAAACTGAAAATAAATCAGAGGCTGGATGATTATTTTACAATCAATCAATCAGTTAATCTCTCTGCAGACTAACTGAGGAATGTTTCAGTGACAAACTAAACTGATCCATATCTAATAATCACTTATTGATCCTCAGCTCTGTGTGTGTGTGTGTGTGTTCAGAGGTTTTAAACTCTCCACACAAACAAACACTGGAAACTAAAGTTGCTCCATCATCACATCATCACACCATCAGATCAATAATCCGCCGATCGGATCGATACCGAGCGGACCGGTGAACATGCGGGCTTTCTTCCTGCGCCACGGCTGCTCTCTGCTCGTGTCTGCAGACATCTGGCAATCTGCCTGCAGTTTTCGGAAGCCATCTTCGTGGCCACAGTGGCGACCGACACGGACCCACCTCAGCGGGGCCCGGAGCGTCTCTCCGGGGGAAGCACCTCTCCGCCGCCGGCCGCAGAGCACCGAGCCCCGGCAGAGAGCCTCCGCGGCGGCCCGGAGCGAAGTTTCCGCTAATTTCTGCAGCGACTCAGTCGCCTGTTCGGGCTTTGACCACCATCTTTCATCACAGGAAATGACATGGAGGAAGAAAGCAAATCCGAAAAAATTCAAGTTAAAATGAGAATCTGCAGATTTACCTTTAATCACCTTTAATCACCTTTATCCACCTTTCACCTGCACACAGCTGATATCAAACAGTCTCAAAGTGAAACTCTGATTTATTAACACTTTCATGTCTGAACAAGCTGCTTTAATATTTCACTTCGATTAAAGTACTTTTATACTTCATTACTTGTTTTTATTTGGTGTATTTCAACATCTTTATTTCATAGAAATTTACTTTTTACTTTGTGACTTTGAAGACTTTATATTAAACTTCTATATATGCTGATAAAAACAGATAAAACACCTCCACTGAAGATGATTTTTATTAAATCCTTTAATTAAAACATCAGAAAATTCAGGATCACAGACAGTGATATAAAACTAGTTTAAAATATTACTCATTAAGTTGTATAAAGCAAAGACACAAACATTTAAATGATTATTTATCTGAATAATGTGAATAAATCAGTGACTCTACCTGCAAACACAAAACCAGTTTCAAATAAAACGAAGCGTCGAACGATCTCTGACAAAACAAAAAAGAGTTTCTTCCTGTTTGTGACTTTATTTTTCTTCACCTGCAGATGGAGGAAACTCTCTGTTCACCTTAAATTTACATTTGAAGTCCAGCTGAAATCACATTTAGTCAAAAACACTTTCTTTAAAAATATCACAGACACTTCTTTTTGTTTGTCTGTGTTCAGGTTTTAATGTGAACATTTACAGACTCACAGGCAGGAAGAGGAGATGAGATTATTTCTCAGAGGTGTTTCAGCTTCAGCTCTCCGGCCTGCAGCTTGTGGCGCCGCACACAGTATCTGTGGTAGTTGCACCGACTGTGTTTCTTGATGTTATCGAGCTTGAACATGTTGGAGCCTTTAACCATCGCCAGGTGCTGGTGGGACCCGTCGGCGTGAAGGCGGCAGACTTTGCACCACATGCGGTCGAGAGCCGGCGAATACTGAAGGAACCAGAACATCTTCAGCCAGGCCATCCTGAAGCAAGGAGGACGTCGAAACCTGCGTCTGGACGGGTCCGATGAGCCGGGGGTGCACGTGTCGGCAAAATTGGCCAGTCCTCGTCATCAGCAACATCACGGAGACTCACCTGAGAAGGTGAGAGAGGCTCCATCCCTGAGAAGACAGACAGAGTTTACCTCCACTGAGATTAAAGATGTGACCTGATCCCCGTCAGCTGCTGTTCACAGCTTCATGCACGATGCCAGACTAACTGTTTGCTTCTGCTTCCAGTCTTTATGCTAAGCTAAGCTAACCGGGTGGAGCTCATTATACTAAAAGGTGGTTTTAATATTGTGCTCCTCTTGTGTATGTAAAGAATTCATGAATCCAAACATAAAGTAGAACTAACAGAAACATCCTGAGCTTCGTTAGCACATCTACGTATCTACAAATGAAAGTAAAAACCTTAACGAAAGACAGACATATTGATAAAAACATGATGGATGCAGATATTTCCTCACAGCTGCTCTTCATGGTTCAGTTAATTAGCGAACAGCCCATCGTGATTTTAAACATAATTACACTGTTCAGTACTTTGCACCTTATAAACACAACACTATTTTCTGTATTCTATCATATATTATCTAAAGTGACGTCTGCGTTCAGATCGGGGCTGAAACTCACATTCAGACTCTGCTGCCTCTGTGTGGGCCGTCTCAGGACTCAGATCCTGGTCTGGTTGGAAAGGAGAGGCCTCCATGTCCTCTGGTTCTCCTGTGAGAGCTGACAGCTTCTCCTGCAGCTCCCTGATCCTCCTCTGCAGCCGCACACAGTTCAGACAGGAGGAGGAGGACTCTTCACAGGGATGACTCTTCTCCTTCACAGGTGGAAGTTTGAGGTTTAGCTCCACCTCAAACTCTCCGGTGATGGAGGTCTGTCGGGCCGACCTGGACCTGATGGAGGCCTCCAGAGAAGCTTCCAGAGCGTCTCTGAAGAAGTCCTGAAACATTTTTAACATGCCAGCTCATCCAAAAACATCAGATTTAATTTTAATACAAGTTCGAAGGGAAGTTAGAAGAGGAGACGTATTAAATCTGACTGAAAACTGCTGGTCGGTCTAAATGATCCGTCTGCTGACCGTTGTGGTGGGAACAGGTTTTTGTGTTTAACCCTGTTAAAGAAGTCTTTAGGCGTCTGTCAATACTTTGGATTTATTAAAAATGTTCACCGCACCAATGTTTGGTACCTTTTTATGAGCAGACATGACGATGTTTATTTGCTGCTCCGTCTTTTGATCGGCAGCCTGGAGGAGTTAAACTGAAGCCCAAACAGAACTCATGTCCGTCTTACTCTGAAGCTGATGTCCGTCCTCTCCACAGCAGCAGGATGTTCGTGTGTCTCGTCTTCGGGCTGCTTGTTGACGTCGGTTTGTCGCTGCAGAACCGACTGCAGCTGAGATTTCATTTGTCTCCAGGAGAGAACAGCGGACCTCACAGCACCTGAAACACATTTTAAACACAGGTTTTAAAATACATTTCTGTTCTGGTCCACAAATACAGAAAAAACAGCTTCACTGACGACAGACCTGTCAAAGAAAAACTCATAAAATAAAATTTAAATAAATGATTACTTTGCTACTTTACTTTAATTAGGTGATTACTGATGGTCCAAAAAGCTGTCTCTGTATTTCACAAGAAAAAGAAAAAGAAATTTGTCCTTCACCTGAGAGTCGGGCTGAGGACAGAACTGATTATTGATTTGACTGAAATAAAAACACTGTAATGCCTGTAAGAGTGATGTAAATGAACGATGTTGATTATTAAAACATTAAATCCGACCAGCAGAGGGAGATTAATCAGGATTTTATAAAAACACAAACCTTTACAGCGCCCCTCCTCATCAACTGGTTTCAGGTGGCCTGTTGTGGTCTCAGAGTGCCAGAGGTCAGTCCCACCTGCTGATCCTCTCTGAGGACTTCTGGATCCGTCTGGAGGACTCGTCTCTGCCGCCCCCCTTTGGTCGTGGTCTTTCTCAGACAGGAGGAGGCGCTCGGTCCGTTTGCGGGTTCCTTTGTCGTGACCCATCTGCAGCGAAGGGACCCAGTCTGGATCCGATTCCAACATCTCATACGCTGGTTTACCTGTCAAGACACCTGCTGTTATTCAATCGTATTAATAGTTAATCTCTAGCTGTATCAGACTGTCTGAGAGACGCCATGATCAGTTATTGATCCATCAGCAGATTCATCAATAACTTCTCTGTAAAGGTGAAACTAAAGATTAATCAATAACATGTCTCTTCATCTTCTCATTAATGTCCCAGTCTTGTTTGTTTGTAGAAACTGATCACAATGATTGACTGATTATCTGAGTAGCTTCAAGACAAAGTGAACACAGAGGCCTGGGGGGCTGCTGGACCCAGGACAAGATTTACTGATCAGTTGTGTGAACACATACAAGGAATCAGTTCAATCAAATAATCAATCAGAATCTTCTTAATATACAAGCACAGAAAAAACATACGTCAGTTTAAAACAACATCAACAGCTTCACAAGGTAAAAACAAACAACAACATAAACTATTGTCTGCAAGTACAAATATATATTTATATTTATTGTTTGTGACTCTCTGTTAAATGTTCATCTCAGTGACAGGCTGTGGAAACTAACTGTTCTTGTGTCTTGTTGTTTTGGTGTTCAGAGCAGCGCCTCCCAGAGGAGAGGAGGTGAACATGTTCAGGGTGTGATGATCTGCAGTGATGTTCCCTGTCTGTTTCCTGACTCTGGACACGTTTAAGTCCTGATGGAGGGCAGGCTGATGGTTTTCTCTGCAGTCCTGACTGTCTGCTGTCGTCTGTTGATCCAAACACACAATGACGATGTGCAGAGGACACACTGAATCATCAGAAAATCAAACTGGATCAGCAGCTCCAGAGGCAGGTTGAGGTCCCTGAGCTGGATCAGGAAGTCCATCCTCTGCTGGGTCTTCTTCCTGATGGAGTCCATGTTGGACTCTTCAGGTCCACTTCAGGTCCTGGGAGAGTGTGGGGGGCGGGCACAGTGAGCTGGGGGAGTTTGGAGGATGTCCGGGATGATGGTGTCAAACACTGAACTGAAGTCCACAAATAGGATCCTTGTTTCTGTCCTGGAGGGGTTGAGGTGTTGCAGGATGTCAAAGGATTTCATGACCACAGACGGCAGGGCGACGGGCCTGTAGGTCCTCCTGTACTCCTGTAGTTGGTAAAGGCCTCCAGGCTGCTCCACAATGATGCTGGATTACTCACTCAAAGGTTGTTTTTCAGCCTTTCAGTGTAGCTATGAGATGTGCTCCGTCAGTGAGTTCTTGGCCTGTTGTTCAGGATCCCCAGATGTCACAGTGTCAGTAAGTTTTCAGTGGTTGCAGCATCAAAAACTCGGTTCAGTCGAAGCAGGCCTGTAACTCCAGCTGTGCCTCAGTGGCCCATCTCTCCACAGGTAGAGCAGATTTTAGTTTCTGTCTTTAGGTCGGGATGAGATGAACCAAACAGTGATCAGAGGGTCTCAGTGCTGCCCGGGGAACAGAGCGTCTTTTAAATTCCTGCAGCAGTGGTCCCTGGTGGGATGCTGTCTATATTTTGGTAGTTCGTGGCTGAGCTTTGCTCTGTCCCCCCCTCCCAAACACTGAGCAGGGAGTCTGGATGTAATCTGACCGTGACATCAGTACGCCAACCTTCATTAATGTAGAAGCAGATACCACGTTTGAAAGTTGTGTTTAAAAGTTTAAATGTACAAAAACACATAAAGTACCAGAAAGTGCAGTACTGAAGCTGCCATCTTCTAATAAACTGGGCTCTGGGAGCAGTTCTTGTTGGGGGTGTCTAAAATTAACTGGATTTGAGGGGCGGTTCTTGTTGGGGGTCTCTACTAAACTGGGTTCTGGGGGCAGTTCTTGTTGGGGGGGTCTAAAATAAACTGGACTTTGGGGGCAGTTCTTGTTGGGGGGGTCTAAAATTAACTGGATTTGAGGACGGTTCTTGTTAGGGATCACTAATAAACTTAGCTTGTAGGCAGTTCTTGTTGGGGGGTCACTAATAAACTGGGCTCTGGGGGCAGTTCTTGTTGGGGGATCTAAAATTACCTGGATTTGGGGGCAGTTCTTGTTGGGGGCGGTCTAAAATTAACTGGATTTGAGGACGGTTGTTGTTGGGGATCACTAATAAACTTAGCTTGTAGGCAGTTCTTGTTGGGGGGTCACTAATAAACTGGACTCTGGGGGCAGTTCTTGTTGGGGAATCTAAAATTACCTGGATTTGGGGGCAGGTCTTGTTGGGGGGTCTGTAATAAAATGGGCTCTGGGGGCAGGTCTTGTTGGGGGGTCTGTAATAAACTGGGCTCTGGGGGCAGGTCTTGTTGGGGGGGTCTAAAATTAACTGGATTTGGGGGCAGTTCTTGTTGGGGGCGTCTAAAATTAACTGGATTTGAGGACGGTTGTTGTTGGGGATCACTAATAAACTTAGCTTGTAGGCAGTTCTTGTTGGGGGGTCACTAATAAACTGGACTCTGGGGGCAGTTCTTGTTGGGGGATCTGTAATAAAATGGGCTCTGGGGGCAGGTCCTGTTGGGGGTCTGTAATAAACTGGGTTCTGGGGGCAGTTCTTGTTGGGGGGGTCTAAAATTAACTGGATTTGGGGGCAGTTCTTGTTGGGGGCGTCTAAAATTAACTGGATTTGAGGACGGTTTTTGTTGGGGATCACTAATAAACTTAGCTTGTAGGCAGTTCTTGTTGGGGGGTCACTAATAAACTGGACTCTGGGGGCAGTTCTTGTTGGGGGATCTAAAATTACCTGGATTTGGGGGCAGGTCTTGTTGGGGGGTCTGTAATAAAATGGGCTCTGGGGGCAGGTCTTGTTGGGGGGTCTGTAATAAACTGGGCTCTGGGGGCAGGTCTTGTTGGGGGGTCTGTAATAAACTTGGGGGTCTGGTTAGTACCTGGTGGACTCACCTGAGTGGAAGTGTCGGGAGCAGACTCTCATGCATGCAGGGATCCGGTCGAAGGTGATGCTGCTGCAGCCAACAGCAGCGACCCAGGCCGCCCTCCTCCTCCAGGTCAGCTGGGCCACGAGCTCGCCTTCCTGCCTCCTCCAGGCGGGGAAGCAGTAGAACGTCAGGCCCGTCGGGATCTCCCTCCCCCGGTGATCGTGGGACCTCCGGCCACAGTCTCTGACGCAGCAGTACTGACCCCCCATGGAGGACTGAGGCTGCGTGGGCAGTCCACCAGAGACCAGAGTCTATGAGGGGGGGCGTCCACTAGGGACTCTGAGGGGATGGCGGGGGGGTTCAACAGAGTGTCATCATGTGAGGTGGGGGGGTCCCTGCTGTTTGTGAAGGACAGGGTCCACTAGAAACCAGAGTCTGTGAGGTGGGGGGGTCTACTCTTTCTTCTTCTTCTTCTTCTCTGAACAACAACAAACTACCGCCAACAGTTACGGCCGCTTTCCCAGAACACACCGCGGGGTGACGTCATCAAAGGCGGGGTGCGCTTCTTTTCCTGCACACGGTCAAGCAGCGCGGGCGGAGATCATGTTTTAAATAGCGGGAACATCTGGAGACGTCAGCGGGCGTCACGGCAGGATGAACTGAACGGGACCTGCGGAGCATGCGCAGTATGAACATGTTGAACGGTGCTGACTCCGCCCACTCGCGGTACGATCTCTAAATAAATCAATCAATCAATCAATCAATCAAACACGGCTTCCACACCTCAGGGCTTCCGTAGATAATAAGTGAGCAGTTAAAGGTTTAAAGGATATATTACATAACGGCAGAGAACAAACCCGACTGCTCTGAACATGAAACAGAAAAAGTTCAGTGTTTTATGAAGAACAGTTTGTATGGCTGAATATCTGCGCGTTTCTTCAGCAGTGATGAAATAAAAGAGGATCTCTGCTCACAGCTCAAAGACTTTAATATGTCTACTAAACTGCTGCACGTCAACAACGTTCATCTTTTCTTTGCTACCATACAAGTTAAAACATGAAATCATTCATTCCCCACACGGTGGTCGTTTATTTAGTACATCAAACTTACGGGGTCTTTAGTTTGATATGAAAGTATTTACTGCTGTATTACATTCAAACGAGTACAGTTAGCATATTAAATTTACCTTTATTAAAGCTTAAAAGCTTTTTCTTGTGAACAGGAAGGGGAGTTGTAAGGGCATCTAATTCACGATAAAATATAGTTTTTATTATGAAAGTTTTTGGAAACTTTATGCCTTTATGTAAAGGTGACAGCGCAGAGAGACGGGGAGGAGGAATGAGCAAGGCGTCAGGTTAGGCGGGAATCGAACCGACGACTCTGTTCAGGCGTCACCTTGTAAAATGAGACAGTTTCCGTTCGCCTTTCCATAGAAAGAATTACTGAAGTTATGAACGGATTACAGTACAGTACTGAAGTACTTGAGCACAGAGAAGATCCTGAGTTAACTTCAGCCTCCGATTTGTCCACATGGTGAAGTTTGGGAGAGGAAATAGGATCTATTCCAAAGTAAATATACAATATACATGTGCAAAATACATGTGAGATATTACACATAAAAAAAGGAAACAATTGAAGACAATAGCCCTTTTCTTTTTTTTTAATGCCTTTTAAATGCTTTATCATACTTTTCCATCAGAGATTAGCTTTGCAGACAAACTACTTAAACTGTAAGTCAAGAGACTGAAACTTTAACTTCAACCTAAGACCCCTTCTGAAAAGTTATTACACGCTGTTCAAAGTCACGTATAGTTGTGTTATAATTAATTGCTTGTGTTCTTTTAAACTGAGAAATGTCTGAGCAAGAGTAATAATTGCATGCTATGGATTCAATTATTGTGTTTAAGGAAAGATCAAGATACATAACAAGGATACTGGTGAGAAACACTATCATATCTTACAGTGGGGCAAAAAAGTATTTAGTCAGCCACCAATTGTGCAAGTTCTCCCACTTAAAAGATGAGAGAGGTCTGTAATTTTCATCATAGGTACACTTCAACTATGAGAGACAGAATTGAGGGGGGAAGAATCCAGGAAATCACATTGTCTGATTTTTAAAGAATTTATTTGCAAATTATGGTGGAAAATAAGTATTTGGTCAATAACAAAAGTTCATCTCAATACTTTGTTATATACCCTTTGTTGGCAATGACAGAGGTCAAACGTTTTCTGTAAGTCTTCACAAGGTTTTCACACACTGTTGCTGGTATTTTGGCCCATTCCTCCATGCAGATCTTCCTCTAGAGCAGTGATGTTTTGGGGCTGTCGCTGGGCAACACAGGACTTTCAACTCCCTCCAAAGATTTTCTATGGGGTTGAGATCTGGAGACTGGCTAGGCCACTCCAGGACCTTGAAATGCTTCTTACGAAGCCACTCCTTCGTTGCCCAGGGCGGTGTGTTTGGGATCATTGTCATGCTGAAAGACCCAGCCACGTTTCATCTTCAATGCCCTTGCTGATGGAAGGAGGTTTTCACTCAAAATCTCACGATACATGGCCCCATTCATTCTTTCCTTTACACGGATCAGTCGTCCTGGTCCCTTTGCAGAAAAACAGCCCCAAAGCATGATGTTTCCACCCCATGCTTCACAGTAGGTATGGTGTTCTTTGGATGCAACTCAGCATTCTTTCTCCTCCAAACACGACAAGTTGAGTTTTTACCAAAAAGTTCTATTTTGGTTTCATCTGACCATATGACATTCTCCCAATCCTCTTCTGGATCATCCAAATGCTCTCTAGCAAACTTCAGACGGGCCTGGACATGTACTGGCTTAAGCAGGGGGACACGTCTGGCACTGCAGGATTTGAGTCCCTGGTGGCGTGGTGTGTTACTGATGGTAGCCTTTGTTACTTTGGTCCCAGCTCTCTGCAGGTCATTCACTAGGTCCCCCCGTGTGGTTCTGGGATTTTTGCTCACCGTTCTCGTGATCATTTTGACCCCACGGGGTGAGATCTTGCGTGGAGCCCCAGATCGAGGGAGATTATCAGTGGTCTTGTATGTCTTCCATTTTCTAATAATTGCTCCCACAGTTGATTTCTTCACACCAAGCTGCTTACCTATTGCAGATTCAGTCTTCCCAGCCTGGTGCAGGTCTACAATTTTGTTTCTGGTGTCCTTTGACAGCTCTTTGGTCTTGGCCATAGTGGAGTTTGGAGTCTGACTGTTTGAGGTTGTGGACAGGTGTCTTTTATACTGATAAGGAGTTCAAACAGGTGCCATTAATACAGGTAACGAGTGGAGGACAGAGGAGCCTCTTAAAGAAGAAGTTACAGGTCTGTGAGAGCCAGAAATCTTGCTTGTTTGTAGGTGACCAAATACTTATTTTACTGAGGAATTTACCAATTAATTCATTAAAAATCCTACAATGTGATTTCCTGGATTCTTTCCCCCCATTCTGTCTCTCATAGTTGAAGTGTACCTATGATGAAAATTACAGGCCTCTCTCATCTTTTTAAGTGGGAGAACTTGCACAATTGGTGGCTGACTAAATACTTTTTTACCCCACTGTAGGAGCAGTGATCCCTTTGGATGGACCTGGAAGCAGTTTCCACGATTTCTCCACCAAAAGAGTTTCTCTCCTTGTTGGACACAAAGTATTTCTGACCAACTCTTCGGACAAAGTCATAATTTATCACTAAAAAAGAAAACGGCATTCAGAAATGTTTGAATAAATATGTAAGTGAACGTATTTGTTTTTATAAACTAGAGCTCTGACTTTTTGAATCTCTGCTCAAAAGCTAAATTTGACATTAACTCAAGGTCCCCTTACAAGGTTTGTCAGCTTTCAGAATTTGTGAGGTGGTGGCTTATCGAGGCTTCAGAGATTGTTTTGGATGTTCAGCACTTAGTTGAGTTTGATTAACTAATTTTGTTCATTTTGATTCATTTTGATTGAGACAAGAATGGATTTGAAAAAGTTACAGCCTGCCGTACAGTTATCTTGCATGCAGCAGTTCAAAGGACAAAACCAGGTTAGGCTCAGTGGCTTCTCACCATTGTTGTCTCACTGATGAAGACAAGGAGATGAAGCTGAAAATTCAGACAAGGCTAATAACTGGACCATGTGATTATTTAGTTACATTTGCTCTTCAGGTCATTAATTTGATGTATATTCTTGCTCTGACAAAAAAAATAAGCCTGTGTCCACTACTCTTACATTTGACTTTTTTTTGTTCCAAATCTGATGAAATCAGAGAACACTAAAATATCTGTGTCCACAGAGCCGGCTAGCTCATTAGGCAATATAGGCAAATGCAAAGGGCACAGTGGCCTCCAGGGGGCGCCACAATATCGGGAAAGAATTCACCTTCAATATAATTAGATTAAAACTAGTTATTACTCTCATTTGTAAAGATTAAACCTACTCCGTAAGTGTCTACATTGGCCTAATCTACGCTTTTATTATTTGTTTTATTTACATCTGGCTAGCTAACGTTTTTTCTGCTTTTAATAGTCAATCAAAATGCGATTCCCTTTTATATATCAGATTTTTAACCCTTGTCGTTCGTTGTGTTACAGTTCATATTGTCTAAAGCATGTTAATTGTTTTTAACTTTACATCAGTGATAAAGTACACATTATTATTATTATTATTATTATTATATATTGTTATTTTGTAAGCGTATGTAAATCACAGATGGAGGGGGTAACGCACTATATAAAATCTCACCTAGGGCGCCACATTGGGTAGGGCCGGCTCTGTGTGTCCACGTACACTCACTTCCTGTAACACTCAATTGCAGCCCTTACTTAGGATACTCATCCTGCTCTAACTTAGTAGTTACCAAATAAATTAACAAGGTCGCAGTGAATGAGAGCTAACATCTCTGTACACATGTAAAGATTTAATTTATTGATATAGAATAGAATAGAATAGAATTCAACTTTATTGTCATTGCACCTGCAGTACAGAGCAAACGAAATGCAGTTTGCATCCATCCAGAAGTGCTTTTTAGCAGTACAATATAAATATAAATGTTACAATGTCCACAAGTATATATATATATATATATATATATATATAGTATATACAAGGCTATAGTCAGATATTTGTATTAGAATTCTAATAGTTGTATGTGAAATGGTTATCTATACAATATTTACAGTAGTGCGGATGTTATCAAAAATATATACAGAAGTGCAATATCATTACAGTAGTGCAATGAGGATTGACAGGTATTAAATTAGCTACAGGTATAAAGTGCATCTGATGGTTTGGATTCAAGAGACAGAGTTCAGGAGACAGAGTTCAGGAGTCGGACAGCTGTGGGGAAGAAGCTGTTCAGGAACCTGGTGGTTTTAGTCCGTGCGCTCCTGTATCGCTTCCCAGAAGGCAGGAGGGTAAAGAGTCTGTGTGCTGGGTGACTGGAGTCTTTAATGATTTTCCCAGCCCTCTTCAGACACCGCTTCCTGTAGATGTCCTCTATGCTGGGAAGTGGTGCTCCTGCGATGCGCTGGGCGGCTTTCACCACCCTCTGCAACGCCTTCCGGTCTGCAGCGGAGCAGCTCCCGTACCAGACTGTGATGCAGCTGGTCAGGATGCTTTCGATGGTGCAGCGGTAGAAGTTCACCAGGATGTCTGAGGACAGGTGGTTCTTCCTCAGAGTCCTCAGGAAGAAAAGGCGCTGGTGAGCCTTCTTGACCAGTTTGGAGCAGCCAGTTGTCCAGGTGAGGTCCTCGGAGATGTGGACTCCCAGGAACTTGAAGCTGTTCACACGCTCCACCGTCATTCCCTTGATGTGGATGGGAGTGTGCGGATCAGCATTCCTCCTGAAGTCCACAATGAGCTCCTTGGTCTTCCCCGTGTTGAGCAGCAGGTTGTTGGTGTCGCACCACTCAGCCAGGCGGTCCACCTCCTCCCTGTAGGCGGCCTCATCGCTGTCTTTGATGAGGCCAATCACCGTGGTGTCATCTGCAAACTTAATGATGGTGTTGGAGCTGTCGGCAGGTCTGCAGTCGTGGGTGAGGAGGGAGTAGAGGAAGGGACTCATCACACAGCCTTGTGGTACACCGGTGTTTATAGTGATGGTAGATGAGCAGTGATTATCCAGACAGGACGTGTTGGGGTCGGCTGGTCAGGAAGTCCAGTAGCCAGTTGCACATGAGGGAACTGATGCCTAGGTCTGTGAGTTTTGTGATGAGTTTTGAGGGAATGACTGTGTTAAATGCTGAACTGAAGTCTATGAACAGCAATCTGGTGTAGGTGTTTTTATTGTCCAGGTGTGAGAGGACAGAGTGCAGCGCTATGGAGACTGCATCCTCTGTGCTCCTGTTCTGACGATATGCAAATTGGTGGGGGTCCAGGGTGGGGGGGAGACAGGATTTAAGGTGTGCTAGGACCAGCCGCTCGAAGCACTTTGTGATGATGGGGGTGAGGGCTACCGGGCGGTAGTCGTTGAGGCTTGATGGTTTGGAGTTCTTGGGTACCGGTATGATGGAGGTGGATTTGAAGCAGGTCGGTACCACAGCATGAGCCAAGGACAGGTTGAATATGTCCGTCAGTACCTCTGCAAGCTCCCCTGAGCACGCTCTGAGGACACGTCCAGGGATGCCATCAGGACCTGCAGCCTTGTGGACCACGATATGAGAGAGGGAGAGAGAGACAGAGACAGACACACATTTCATTATGTGATATTTTATAAAAAAATAAAATAAGGTGATTTCAGCTAGATTTAATAACTTTAATTGAGGAGAAAAAGAGAGATGTATGTTAAAGGGTGTAATGAGAGTTTTTAAAAACTTTGAAGGCTTACAAACTGGCCTCAAACTGAACAAAATTAATTCTGCAACTCTGAAATCAAAGTTTTCAGCTAAGTTAAAGGAGGTGCATCAGTGTCAACTCTTATCTAAAAACAAATTTCCTTGTGCAGGAACAAAAAAATGAAATGACATAAATTGTGATGCTGAAAAAGAAAAAGTCGGATAGATGAAAAGACAGTTTTGAAGGTGGCACCAGAGGAAAGGTCATGTTGTTTTCATCAAGGGTTTGTACTCTAGTAAGCATGGAGGTATTCATATATCCTTCAGTCTTTCCACACTGAAGGATTGGTCTAATGTAACATTATTACATTAAGCCAATCTTCTATGAAACAAGGAAATCCTCACTTAGTTTCACAATTATCCACACATCATATTATGAGCCTTTAGGAGGAATTGCGTGAAAACTCATTTGCCTATCAAACTAAATAAAATTTACCCGCCTGGTTCACCTTTAGCTCCACATACACCAACTAGCCCAGCTACTCCAATTGGCTCAGATGATCCTGTGTCCCCTTTGGGACCTTGATACTGACTGTAGCCAAGAGGAGCAATCAGGAATAGGACGCAGAATACGAAACATTTGGATGAGAATTTTGTTAAAGAGTTTCACATGTAGTTTCATATGTAGAAATGAAAATCAAAGCTTAATTTCAAATAAAAAAAATTCTAATTTATTTATTTAAAGCCCAAAATCACAAACATCGTTTGCCTCGGAGGCTTTACAATCTGTACAGTTGTGACACCCTCTGTCCTTAGACCCTCGAACCGAGTCAGGAAAAACTTCAAAAAAGCCTTTATGGGAAAAAGAAGAAACCTGAGGAAGAGCCACAGATGAGGGATCCCTCTCCCTGGGACGGACAGACGTGCAATAGATGCCACATGTACAGAGAACATCATCATCAGTCATATATGGAGTTAAACATGGGTCGTAATAAGCTGTAGATAAACTGAGTTCATGGGTTCACAATCACTGCAAATGATACACTTTAAGTAGTGTCCAGCTTGGTGTAGCAGAAAAAAAGAAAAGTGTGAGGGATTTTCTATGCAAAGTAATTCAGAAAGTAAAGTGAAGTAACACTAGTGATGTTAATTAGGCACCAGAGAGGAATGTAAACAGAAAGAAACTCACTTTTGAATGAGGAGTTATCTGCTGGATGTGTTGCCTCTGTGCTCCTTTCAAAGAAAATGGCTTGGAAAATGGCTCAAATAAAATATGAGCCATCCAGTACAGAGGAAATGAGAAACAGGTGAAAAGTCAGTTCACAGGAGAAGACACAGAAAAGAGTCTGAGTCGCAAAGCCTTCCCTTTTTTACCCAACTGTTTGTCTAAGAATGCAAAGATCAAAAAACATTTCCTTTAAAATATATTATGATCAGTCTTTTATTTGGACTGCCGTGTTTCAACCACAGGAACTTTCTTCAGGGACGAGTGGGGATTGGTGGAGTATTCCCAGCATTTTATTTCAGCTGCAAAGAAATTGTATTTATGTTTTGTTTTTGTTTGACACAGAGCAGAAGAAGATCTGTGACAAATGGAGTGATGAGGATGTCCAGGCCTTACGGAGTATTTATGCTGAGGAGGAAATTGAACACACATCAGCATACTCATTTTTCTCATCTTCTGCCTAATCTTTAAAATTTCAGCTCCATAATGGCAATGACACTGATCCATCAGTCACATTGACACATTAGCTCCAAAATGAAAGACACTGCACGTTTGCAGCCTAATGATAATAGCTAGTTAGAGCCATTAAAGGCTCTGTCTGACACAGAGTGGTCACCAAAAGCACTACTTGTGGACATCTACAAGAAATGAAGAGTGGCTCTCCACAAGAAGACGTTAAAGCTTGAAATCACATTTCTCTGTGACAAGTGAAATACCTGTCAATGAATACGGCACTACAAACAGCTAAAAGTGACCTGCACAGTGCTGTAGACCTCGCCTGTTGATTTTTGAAACTTTAGCTGGACTTCACTGAGAAAATCATCTTTTTTTTTTTTTGCAACCAAGAAACCAAATCAGATGCAAACACTTCGATGGGTGAAGTGTTTATTTATTTTCTGCTTCTCACAGTGACTGAGTTAGCTTTAGACCATATATGCAGCTGCTGTGGTCTGTTGAAGTGTTTGCAGTTGTGATGAAATTAGGTGTGTCATGACTTTCAGTTTCAGTCACAGATCGTGCCAAGGGCCGGGCATTGGCCTATGACAGCCCCTGCTGCAAAGGTCTTATTCAGTCCTGTTCAAGTATGTGTTGTGCCCCACCTCAGCTCTGTTATTCAGAGGGCATACTGGGATGGATTTATAGATGTGGAGGAGCTAAAAAGGAGTAGAAAAATTTGAACTGATAAAAAGGCATGTTTGGTTTAAAATATTGGTTTAAAGTATTTGTACTGAATAATACCAACTTTGTTCAGTGTTGTCAGTTTTCTTACACTTTTGTTTTAGTCAGCATTCATTTGGTTATAATAATGGTTTTAGGGAAACATCTTAAATGTTACCAAAATAGTAATAAATATTATAAAAATAATATTATTAAATTATAATATAATCCTAAATTGTGATTTAACATGCTGATTTTGATGGTGGAACGAAAGAAACGGAACCGACAGGAATGAAAGGTAATGATGCAGGAAATGTTCATATGTTTATATGTGACCAAGATCTGTCCCAGCCACGTGTGGTCGCATGAACAGGCACGCATGTGTTCTCGTAAGTGTGAACCTCAAATAATTGTTAACGCTTTATTTTAAAATGTATTTCTACCTTTACTGGTTTCTCACACACTACCACCCCACTCTAATTTAATTTAGTCTTTCAGAGTGTATAGCATGTGTCAAACTCAACGCCGAATGCGGCCCGCCGGGTCGTTTCATGTGGCCCACAAGAGAGCCGCGTTTCAACCAAAAGTACCAGAAACTTTTAGTCCTAGAAACTACTTTCAAGGAAGTAAACAGATTCCTGGGACCTTTGTTGTCTGTGTTTCCACTAGGGTGTAAAGACACCTGAGGATTAGCCAAATTAGTCCACTCACACATAACAAAGCGACTGTTTCACACGTCATTTTAGTGTGGGACTATCTGACAAACTTCTCTACTCACCTGTAATTCAGCATGAAGACCACTGTTTGTTTCAAGCTATGTTCTTTCACCTGGTTTAAATACGGATCTTACTGCAGTATAATGGTCAAATTTACAGCTATAACCCCCTCAGAGCGTTGTAAATATTATAAGATTACTAACAAGACCAGCCACGAGACAAACACACCAGCTCGTGGTAACACTAAAGGAGAACTGATGGGATTTTCATTGCAGTATACAGATACAAATGTGCTAAATCAAATTTACAAAGTGCAAATTAGAATTATACAGAAAATAAGACAAACTCAGCTAACGTCCTCCCTCATGTTTCATCAGCGACAATGTGAGACTGCGTAACTTATTGTGGAAGTTTTTTCTGTAATCTCTTTAAAACACACTCATACCATGTTTACACCAACTTTCCACTTTCACCACTTTGAAATAGAATTTTTCTTTCTTTGTGTAAGGAAATATAAACTGTGGTGATGCTGGACCCATCGTACAGTTACGGTTACAGATACATCTGTTCCTCACCCAGGAGGCAGCACATATTGTCCCATCGTACACTGCTCCACCACATCCTGAAAACAAAACAAAACAGCAGCTCTTCTTCCACAAAGAACATATAGAGCATGACTTCATGTTCTCTCAGAAAAATGTCCTTTTTGCTATCAGGCATGTCTTTAGATTTTCGTCCGCATTTTGAAAAAAATAACCTGCAAAAGACGACAAGCCAGACTGGATGTTGTTTCTTAACTGTATTAAAAAAGCATGTAGAAATTCTTCTTCTTTTTGGAGTAATGAAGTATAAAGTAGCATTAAATGGTAATACTCTAGTAAAGTACAAGTATGTTAAAAGTATACTTACTTACGGTGAGTAAATGTACTTAGTTACATTTAACCATCTCTCTACGTTGTGCACTTCCGCCACAAGGGGGCATCGACGTGACAGTCAACTTCCTTTCCAAAAAACGTGTAGAAATAAACAATTCAGTTGTTTATGAGCTCAGACTTAAATGCAAATCTTTGTCTGTTTTTTTCAATATTTTTTATGCTTTTGTGTAAGACTGCTTCAACTCTTTACTGTCGATATTAAATTACTGACTATTTCCCAGAGCGTTGAAGTCCTGCGGTTTGTCAAATTTAGGATGGTTGCTGAAACTAACAACACCCAAAATATATTTCACAAACACGATGCATTCAGGCACAGAACTGAGTGTAGGTCACCTGTGTTTTTGCAGCGCTCACACAATCACCTATGAATTTAAATAAATTGTCTCATTAAATGTGGATTAAATCTACAATCATGCCTTCACTTTTAGACTGTCTCCTTTAAGACTCCGTGTTTTTAGTGGTAACGGATTGTCCAATAAAAAAATTTAAAAAACTCTAAAAGTGACCAATCAGAATGAACAAATGGCCACTGTCAATCGACTGACAACTTTATCATCCAATAGATTTCATCGCAGCATGCCAATAATAAGCCTGATTGGATGATCTTTGCACTAATCAGTCTGAGTGGGTAATTCAAAAAAGTTCTCCTGCTTCTGTCTCCAGCGGCGTCAGGTCATTGTCAGCTCCAACGACTGTGAGGTTTGTCTCGGAGAAGATTTCTGACATGTTAGTTGTCCTGTTTTTAAATTTTTTTTACTCTTTTACAGCTGTTTAATGTGTTACATGTTGAAAGGAAACATTAAGTGGTGACAAACTGTGTTACTCTGTGATTGTCTGTGTCATAAACTGTAGCGACTTAACGTTTTGCCTCCGAGAAACCAAAATCCTCCATCTTCAGTTTTAATCCACATTTTATAGCTGTGAGACTGTTGAACTCTGGAGGACCCCTGTAGCCGACCCCTGAGCAGGCTGGAGCAGGGAGGTGTTGATGGGGGGGAGGGCGCAGGACAGAGTGTGAACTGGAAGTGTCGGGTGGGTGTGAGCTGAAGGTCATGAGAGGGGGGGAGGGGGCACAGGAGGAGCAGTGGACAGGGGGCACAGAGCGTGATGGGGGTTGCAGCAGAGGAGACTTGGGCCGGGGGGAGGGGCGGATGCCTGATCAAATCTGTTGAAGAATAAGTTCAGGTCATTTGCCCACCCCTGGTCTCCCACAGGCTGGGACTTTGGCTCCTTGAAGCCCGAGATGGTCTTAAGTCCCTTCCAGACACCACAGATGTTGTTCTGCTGCAGCTGGTGCTCCATCTTCCTCCTGTAGCAGTCTTTCCCCTTCCTGATCATCCTCCTCAGCTCCCTCTGCACAGACTTCAGCTCCTCTTTATTTCCAGACACAAAAGGCTCTCCTCTTCTCCTTCAGGAGAGCCTTAATGTCCGGGGTAATCCAGGGCTTGCTGTTGGAGAAGCTCCGTACAGTCCTGGTGGGTACGGTGTTCTCCACACAGAAGTTTATGTAGTCCGTCAGGCAGTGGGTGAGACTGTCGATGTCCTCCCCATGGGCGTCACTGAAAACATCCCATAGTGTTGTGTTGAAACAGTCTTTCAGGGCCTCCTCGGCTTCTTCAGACCATTTCTTCACAGTGGGGGTGACAGCAGGCTGCCTGTGCACAAGAGTCTTATACATAGGCAGGAGGTGCACGAGGTTGTGGTCGGCTCGGCCCAGGGGAGGAAGAGGGAGTGAGTGGTATGCCTCCTTGGTGTTGGCATAAAACAGGTCCAATGTTTTATTGTCTCTGGTGTGGCATGTGACATACTGGGTGAATTTGGGCAGAGAGGAGGATGGAGAGGCATGATTGAAGTCTCCAGAGATGAGGAGGAGGGCATCAGGGTGCTGTGTCTGCAGCCTGCTCACTGCTGAGAGCAGGACATCACAGGCTGCATCGGCGTTAGCAGAGGGGGGGACGTACACTACAACACCACAAGGGCATGTGAGTGAACTCCCTCGGCAGGTAGTAAGGCCTCATGCTGACGGCCAACAGTTCAATGTCCTTACAGCAGTGCTGCTCCTTGACAGTGATGTGCCCAGGGTTACACCATCTATCATTAACAAACACTGCCAGCCCTCCTCCTTTCCTCTTACCGCTCTCCTTGCTTCTGTCCGCCCGTAGGAGTGTGAAACCGTCCAGTTCAGCAGCCGAGTCCGGAGTTAGTGCAGTCAGCCACGTCTCAGTGAACAGCAGGAGGCTGCACTCCCGATACTCCCGCTGATGCCGGGTCAGCGCCGCTAACTCATCCATCTTATTGGGGAGAGATCTTACATTCCCCATGATGATGGAGGGAGGAGGAGGACGGGCCGGTACCGTCTCCTCCTCTTCAGCTCATGGGGAACAACATCAGGGTCGCTCCGCATGGGCTTGAACAGCTGATCAGCTGTAAACAATGTGTGAGGTCTCCGGACACGGTAACTAAAAAGTGCAAAAACAAGTAGAGCCACCAGTACAAACTCTACCAGTCTTGTGTGCATGATGAAAAGAAAAATTTAAAACACACAAAAACAAAAAAGTAGGAAGAATAGGAAGTAGTAAAAAGTAAAGAAAGCTCAACAGGTGAGCAGGAGCTGCTGTTACAAGCTGCCACTCGCGCGGCGCCATCAACCACCACAATGTAGGAGTCTGGAATAGATCCCTTCATGAGCCAAATAGAGTCAGTTTTATTGAGTTTTATTGAAATCAAGTGCAAAGTGTATAGTTTAATGCTGCCTGGACCACGAGCTTGGTCGGAGAGATTTTGTCTGTGTGGTCAATTCTTCCCAAGTCTCTGAGGAATCATGATGGTTTCGATTGTCTTTAATTGTTTCTTCCAATCTCTGGATTTTTAATTTTATGATACATTGATCTGACTTAGATTTATTGTCATGTTGTCAGACAGACTTTCAAAATGTGCTCTCCAGATGTCACTATTTTGGATGGGTAATGCTTGTGATTGCTTTGTGTTGATTTTGATTAATGGCGTTCTCACTACTTTTGTTTTCACGTGGGTATTTTTTTGCTGGATTGATTGGTTGGAAGTGTTTTTTTTAGTTTACTTTTCTGACAGTCTTGCATTCTTGATCAAACCATTTGTCAGTGTTTGGCCTTTTAACAGGCTCCTGGATTTGTTTTATGTCTACTTTATTAGCTGCCTTTTGAAATATAACCGATATCATCCGTGGCCTCGTTTCCACTGTCTCTGGTGGAGACAGAAGAGAAACCACTTTTCCATTCTGCTCTTCATTTTGACACCACGTTTCTGCTAACTCAATTACATAAATATCTTTGATAGATTTAATGAATTTAAGGGTCACCACTCTTCAGGGCAAAGGCTGAGGTGTGGAGAGCCTGAATATTTCTGCAGCTTATATGAAATCGAGGCATTAGGAACTATAAAAACGAACCTTCGTAGTAAGATAATGTGAAAAAGCCTACAACACTCCGACACTTACAATACTGAATAATAATGTGACGTATTCCATGGAGCCATATACTATTTTCACTATTATTATTATATTATATATACATATATATGTTTATTTTGTTCTTGGCTGCTTTAGTTTCATTGTACATGATTTGTTTGCATGTCAGTGTTTTGATGAGTCGCTGTTTATTTCAGCTCGACTGAACAACCCTCATCATTTCTTATCTCTGCAGGTTATATGTAGAAATGATGACAATAACAAACAGCTTTCATACAAAAAGTGCAGCTCAAAGTGTATTAAAAGTGTACATACTGTACATATAGATATTATACAAGTATGCTGCACAGATTATCAGACGTTAGTGATTCAGATTGTGAATTAATAAAGAAGTGAAATTAAATGACAATTTAGTTTTAGCTGGATCTTTAAACTAGGGTTGTTTCTAACAAATAAAAAGTCAAAAGATGAGACGTGCTGCTTTTCACAATTTATTAACAAAATGATAAAATAAATAAATACAAATTGATCAAATGCTCCTAATATCAACTCCTCCCCATGTTCCCTACAGTATTTCCTAAACACTGCATACAAAGAATTCATCACAGAAGAGGCTCAATACAGAGGTAAGAATCCCACCAGACCAGTCACAATGTCAGGCCAACAGAAGACACATCTGGAACAGAAGTCAAAAAATAAACACATTCCTTTCCAAAATCATTATGAAAAAATACAAACAATTATACAAATATTCAGATTGTGTAATTACCAATTTACACATTATTCAGCACACCAGGTGAACTTTTTCTTTATTCATATCGCTACAATGCATCTCACCAAATGGAAGATAAAAAAAGACTTTATTTTTTCTGTTATTTCTTTGCACTCAACACACCCCCAATGGAATCAGCTGTGGATGAGGTAAGAAGCTTCAGGTGAACAGTTGGGTCCGGACAGGATGGATGGTGAGCGGAAACGACGGGTTGATGTCATGTTTCGACAAAATACTAGAAGGCCACAATCATGACTTGATCGTTTTAAAACTAAAAACTGAAGAGACTCGAGTCTGAACTACGTCACCACACAGGGACCCGGAGATGAACATCTTAATGCATATAAGACTTCCTCAAATACAAACAGCTCTCAGCTGCAGACTAATGGTCCTTTTCCAGCTTGGTGAATGCACACGATGCTGTTTCCCGATGATATGCACCAACGACATCAAAGGCTTCCAAACAGAAATGCACATTTGCAGTTTTCTTTGGATAAATTCACTTTAGGAGCTTCACTAAATAGAAACTGATAACTTTTTTCTAGAAGAGGACAATGACACAATTTAGACATTAAGACTCGATGCCCGCCCCCCCGCCCCCCTCAGCCCTGCTGGGATCTCAACATTCAGCATGGTGCATTTTCCACGTTCAAATTAAAACCTAAACTACGAGCCGGATCTCTCTCGGCTCCGTCAGTAAAATAGGAAGAAACGTTCGTTCTCTCGAGGATGGCTACCAAACTGTTCGACACGTTCAGAACGTTCAAAGGAAAAAAGGTGACTTGAGTTTCACATAAAAACTTAAAAAACAAAAGCAAATGCATATTAAAAAGGTTTGACAAATCTTGTATAAAAATTTGCATAAGAAGGCATGCGTTCCACCAGACTGAGTGGACAGATGTTGCTAATTGGGTCTAAGTCTGTCCATCAGGGTGCAGGTTAGTTTGTTCACTCCAAATGCACACAGGCTCCGGCTCACATGACCTGATTTAGCAAACTCATCCCTCCTCCTGAACACAAGAAGAACCACACCACAGAGGGAACGATGAACGGCACAAACGAAAGACGACGGAGCTCCCGACGCGTTTCTGGGAGTTCGAATCCGGAGCGAGATTTGTGACTGCGACTCGTGTTGACGGATCCCGTTTCCACACTCTGACAATAATACTGGTCAAACCAAAAGTGCATCACAAAACGACCGAGCAAGATCTCATCATCAACAGTCCCTTTTTTTTTTATTTTTAAAGACCACGACGACCGTCACATCTTCACCAAAACAACCTCCGAGCTTCACCAGCGTCTGCAGCAATTTCCCCCCCTAATGTCAAAGTTCATCACGTAAAAAAGGAAAACAAAACACATTTAAGGCAACTCCTATAACAAACACCAATAAAACACTATCTGGTCAATCTAAGCGGCATAATATGGCCCGGGTCTGAGCTCCAGAATCAGGAGCTCGGCGGGATGGGACAGACCGGAGGAGGGTGGGTCGGCCGGGAGGATCATCTGGAGGGTTAGAAAGGTTCTACAAGTCACAGTGCAAGTCAAGAGACAAATATTATCTGCTGTTTGAAGAAAGGCACTCGAGGTACCTACTGTACAGAGGGAGAGGTCCAGTTTGTCTGGAGAAGAAGTTCGGGCTCGTTCAAAGAAAGACTTGTTGAGTGAAGAGTGAAGGACTACTCTGCTCTATGAGTGAACTCAGGCTAATGACGAAGAAGAACATCCGCCCGAGAAACCGACAAAAAACAAAACACACGACGAATGGACTTCAGAAGGAGCTGGGGACGTATTAGTTGCCATTTTGTGTTCGAGTTGCATCCCTGGCCAGTCTTTTCCATCCACGTTCGAATGGCTGAACTCTTCTTTAGACACAAACTACATTTATCAGACAACACTGTGGCCAAACACATGGAAACGTCACATTTTCTTTCACTTTTTCTGGGATCTTCTGAATGAAGGCAGTCTGTACAGCTGATGTCAGAAAATAAGTTGTTGTGTCAGATATGCTGATTCAGTTACAGTCCACATGATATGAAAACAAAGACACGTGTAAAAGCTCATTTTAGAGTCACCCATCAACAGATTCACCCGCATGTTTAGCGCAGACGTCACTTTACATCTGCAGAAAAGTGTGAAGTCTGAACGCTTCTTTCATCAGACGCATGTTATTTCAACATTAATTTCATCAGTGTCTCGTCAGAGGAAGTCTGCAGCCATGCGAGCAGCTCCGTCCTGCTAACGCTAACATCAGAACTTTAACATGTGGATGTTCAGTTAGCCTGTTAGCATGCTAACATTAGCTAATCATCCATTATTGGAAACATCAACATGAATGAAAAGTCACAGGATCAATAAAGTTCTGTAGCACTTTTATCTCAATCCATCCAACAGATGTTTCTCTAAAAATCACAAATTTCAACTTGTGAAATGTTAAAAACTCATTTGGATTCATCCTGTTGGCAGCACAGATGTCTGCTGCTAGCATGGCTAAAACACAAAAAAGTCTTCTTCTTCTTCTTATTCATAAAATGGTCTGAAGAATCGAACCTTTGTGCAAACTGGGGTGAATTCGTTTCTGGACAACTAATATTTCTGCAAAAATTCTCTAATATTGCAAGAAGAAAAAAAAATCAAATAAAATTTCAGCACAACCAGAGGCACCGTTGAACAGACCAGAGTTTGTTAATGCCCCGTACCCAACAAGAAGCCAGAAGTCATGATCAGTTCACCAGACAAAGACAGACCCCGACTGACAGCCACCAAGCCGACGAACAACAGCATCACATTTCAGCCCAGACATGCTCCAGAAAGAAAAAGATGCACAAGTCTAACTGTGAGGGGATGAAGCACTACCTCCCAAAAAGATGAACTAGACTTGAGCCTTAATGTCAGACAGAGGTTTGTATTTCCTCCTAGAAAAATATTGGCAATGTGGGGTTAAGTCACATCACAACAAAGAGATGCATACTCTGTTTAATTCCATATTAACATACAAAAAGCTCTTCAGCACTTCTTTGTAATGCAGCAAGCTTGTGCTTTAATCTCAGGATTTGTGGTATTGTCCTTTGAGATCCATCTGAAGGAGCAAGTTCATACAACAAATCCCTCCATTTCAAGGAAAAAAAGTTCCTTTATGTTATTGTTTAATAAGCTCTCCTGTCTCAATCTGGGGACTTCCAATTTCTGAAATGGTAGCATCTATATCTTACAACGCCAATGATTTGATCTGTCAATACAGTAAGTGGACGTGTCCCTGCTGAATTTGGATACAACATCATTTTGGCAGTTCAGGATTCAACAGAAATGTACATAATGCAAAGATCACCACTTCAAAAAGAGGACTCCTTTTTGTGTTGATAATGCCAGTCCAGCAGGTTCAGGAACAGAAAGCACTTATTCTGAAGACTAGGAAGACCTGAATATCTTTTCCTATAAAAAAGAAACACAGCCCAGATATAGTTTGTGTGTGTTGACATTGCAATATTGCAATTTCACATTTAGTGCTCACAGTTGACACACTTGACTCACGAATGAAAACTCAATCACTACACTTGACCGACACCACTGAAAACAACTGTTAGGCTACGGCGCCTGTTTGACCTCGTCCTCCGTACCTGCTGTACGCAACGCTCGGCGTCTTTTCTGCCTGAGCTCAGGGCGACAGGTGGGGAGGAGGTGGGGGTGAGCGGGAGGGGTCAGAGGTGAGGAGGTAAATTTAGGTTTTATTGTTGAATGAAGGAAACTGAAGTCTTTGTTTGACGGGGAAGTTTGGCTTCAGTACGCTTCAAACAAAGAGATTCTGAACTGTGCTGAATGAACCATCAACATGTTCCAGGTGAGAGAAAAACAAAGTTTATCTGAAGCACAAAGAGGTCATGTGGTTTGTGAGTTTAGTCGATGTCAACATGAATGTTTGAGTTTTTCTGTCGACTGATGGCGGCTTCAGTCGCAGGTTGATGTAGAAATAAGGAACGTCCCAATCTAACATTGACGTTCACAAAGACGGTTCATCTGAACCTCTCAGATACGGTCCTAAATTTTAGGATTCATCGACCTCCTGCGTTGGGTATTTGGACAACATTTTGTTCAAACTAGTCCACCTGAAGCGTCCTGAAACCTTCTGGATTAAAGAGCGAGGTCACGTTGGGTTGTTGGTTCTGGTTTTAGTTTAGTGTTGGTTGACAGAAAGGTTTTTGTGAGTTGATGTGGAAGTTAAGTAAGTCGATTTAATTATTGAATGTCTGACACCACCGACCTCCAAACCTTCGAGTGTGGCCGTTCAGCCGTTCAGGCGTCTTCATACGAAACAGTCAGAACTACTTTGTTTGAAGCACACTGAACCTTTTATCAGGACGAAGGAGGACAGGTTGTAGATCTTTGTAGGTTGGGCTGTTGGTTAATGGGTAAGTTCTGGATGTGAAATCAGTCTGGAATCAGCTGACTGCTTCAGGTTTGTGGTTTGAGGGAAGTTAAAAAGTTGTTCACATTAAGTTTGTTGGGACGAGAGGATGAACAGGATCTTTTCAGGACGCGTACTCTATCACAACACTGGTTCTTGGACCGGTAACCCCTGACAGACATGTTTGTTTGGTTCCATGTTCTCCGTTTACTCCGTACCCATGTGAACCCCCCCCCCCACGAGAACACAGGGGCCACTATAACAGGCACACACTGGTGTGATGATGAATTAAATCTCCCTTTGAGCATTCCCACCACTGACGTCTATCACTAATTGGCATGATGACGCTGGAGCGTAGGCTGTCCTGGATCCCAGCGGGGGGGGGGCAGCCTACGTCTTCCCAGAGCCATGTGACTTGGGCTGTATATCTACCATTGACACAGTCTGACAATACAATGCAAACAAACAACATTTATACAGATTGGCAACTTCAGGGCACCGTACGGTGCAAGCAAAAGTCTTTTTTTTAATATATATGTTTGAATTCCCACAACTCAAGAGACAGAGCATTACTTTTTATTGTCCAAACTGCTGACCAGAGCTGGCAAAGAATGCTGGGAGGGTTCTGAGGTTTTGCTGTTGTTGGTGTTGCTGCCGTCACTGTCAGTGATCTCCTCCTGTTTCTTCTCCACCGCTGTCTCTGGAGGGTTGACGGCAGCCATCTTGTTCTCAGACTTGGTGGTGGCGTTGGCGTCGCAGCCTCCGGCGGGGCTGCGGTCGGGGCAGGCCGGCTCGGCCGTGCCGTTGGTCGTGGCAACAGTCGCAAGCCCTGAAGAGGCGGGAATGTCAACCACCGGGGCCGCCTCAGTCTCAGGCTTGTCCACAACCTCCGCCTGGAGACCGGTCCCTGCGTCGCCCCCTCCCCCGGCCCCAACTCCGGGCCCGGCCTTACCCTCCGCCCCCACACTGGGGCCGCTATTTGCTGTAAGGGCCGCGCTGTCTCCCAGGACAGCCTGATTATCGGCGTCTCCTGCTGCTGTCTGGTTGTTCCCTGCGGCTCCGCGCTCCTCCGGTTTGTCGTTTCCGTCGGTGCTGCCGCTTGCCGAGGAGCTCCCGGCCTTTGCTTTCTCTACAGAGTTGGCTTCTGGTGCAGCTTCAGCACTGTGCTGGACTCTGACGTCCTTCCTGTCTGTCTCTGCCAGAGCTTGGTTGAAGTTGAAGGCTTGGATGAGGCGAATCAGGTGTTTGACTTTGTCCAGGGACAGCTGCATGTCTTTCTGACGAGCCAGGATGGTGTTTTTGGTCTCCATGCATTTCTGACGAGAGGAGATCAACATTATTATTAAGAAATTATTTAGCTCCTCAAATTCTTCAGTCTTTCAGTTTAATGATGACACACTTGGCTCTTTTTTTTTTAGAGGTTTAAGAGGTTTTTTGGAGGGTGGTGCAATAGTTGGAGGCTTTCCATTGAATCTGAATGTGGAAATGAATCTGCATATCCATTAACAAACCCATGTGGTTGAGCTTTCAACATTTCTAACTAAATAAATAAAGATTTAACCAGAAGATTAATCTGAGAGCCAAAATTACATTTTGTCGGCTGAACAGAAACAGAAACCGTTTTGAGCTGCAGCCTAATTAAAGAATAACTGCATGTGCTCTGCTGCATCTGTAAATACACCAAACCTGAACATGAGACGGGCAGCAGAACAAACGAGAGGAATTTTATACTTTTGCACAACTTATTTTTCATCAGATAGTTTGGATCAATGAGCTGATGTTAATGAATTAATTTACTGTTTAATGTTTGTTTGAGATTTGTTTGCCTCTGATCTTTATCTGAATATTTATCAAACCTGAGATGGGATGTAAAATGGAGGCGGCCCTGGTCACTGTGGGTTCTTTGAGTGTTTTTTACCGTTATGGAGTTGCTGAGCTGTTTGACTCTCTGTTCCAGCTGCTCTCGCTCCAGTTTCAGCTCTGAACTCCACTTCATCAGCTTCTGCTTCTCCTCTTCTTTAGCTGCAGCAGAGAACGATAAAACAAACGTGTTGAACTGTCTGATGTTTGCCCCAGCGGACGCTCGAGACAAGAAAATAACCGGGCGTCACCTTCTTTGTAAGCGATGTAGGAATGAACAATAGCCAGCGTGCCAGGCCAGGGAATGGCTTCTTCTTTTTTCAGGATCTGGAAAGAAAAGCTCGCAGTTGTCACGGAGGCTGAGACTTAGAAAATATTTGAGGAAGACAAATTTGGCCGCCACCCTGCGGTGAGGCCAAAGAGGGACAAGCAATGGAGTGGATGGATGTGAGATGCCAATCTTTACTGACACAATGAATGAACAGAAGCACAAAAAAACAATACTGCATCGTGTTTATGCTTACAAAGGATTGAACAGTCCTAAAGTTCAGGACAGTGTGGCAGAAGGCCGCTCAGCAGAAGCAGTTTTTACAGTCAAGTACAGCTACTGGCACTGATTGGCACCTCTCTGGACTGCGGTACCCCCTTCCCCCTGACTCAGGATCAGTCTCGGCTGCTGCGGTTACCTGATCTTGACATTTTGGACAGATCCACATGCCTTTAGGAATGGTTTTCAGGGGTGGATCCAGGCAGTCCAGGTGATAAACACGCGAACACGTGTCGCACATGAGCAACTGGCCACTGCGTCTGCACACAGTGCAGAAATCCTCATGGATGTCTCCCTGTGAGGAAGAATTGGACCAATCAGTTTCCCCGCCCAACTGAGCCCCACCAACCATCTGTGGAGAGCCAAGGCAGGGGGAGGCACCGTGATCTGGGCTGGTTTAGTTTACAGTTGGCCTCGTTTGAACATCTAATGGACATGGTGTGTTAATTAACTGAGCCCACAGAAAAGTTACTGGACATCTGGGAGTTAGCGTGTGTTCTGAGTAGTAGTTATTAATGGATGCTCTGGGCTACAGGACACTGTTCACTTTGTAAGGCTGAAAGTAAAAATGGCTGATGATTATCACATGGAGACAACAAACTAATGGACGTGTTTGTGGAGGTCTCGGGGTGCAAATGATGGACAGAGCTACTAGGCCAATAGGACTGTGTGTGACGGGGCGTCCAACCCTCTGAACTGTCCGTCTCCCCCATCATTACTTACATCCCCAGAGCTGGGGCTGGGCAGGGGGAGGGGATGGACGGGGCTGGAGGGGGAGGTCGGGGTGAGGCTGCCCAGCTCCGGGACGCTGCTGTATTTGGGTGGGCGACCTGGGTGAAATGAGACAGACAACAAAGACGGAAAACAAAGAAAAAAAGAAAGATGGAGAGGGGGGAAGAAAACAAAAACAAACAGTCTGTATGACATACCTTAGAAAGGGAGTCTTCGTTGGCTAGCATGAGGCAGGGGGGGCGGTAAGGGAGGAAGAGGAGGAAGAGGAGGAGTCAGAAGCACAGACAGCAGTGTTAGTGCAGGAGACCGGCTCCATGCCAGCTGAGCCGAGTGCTACAACAACCTACTGCTCATCTATGAGAGCACTGATGGACCAGAGTCAGACCTTAACACCTCAGTCAGCAGGAGGTCAATACACCCCCCCCGATTTAATGATTTATATCTTCAGGTATCAGATCTGTACTGTACACTGATATAATACCTCTGTAATAAGTGACTGAAATACTGACTGATGTATTGTCCTTGATTATTAAATCATCTCTAATGTTTACAGTTTATTCCCCAAAGAAACGTCTGAAAAGCTCAGAACAAATTTACTTTATTTAGCTTATACAGTCTCTAAAATGTGTTATTACACACTATAAACTCCCCCCAGATCTCCAACCCAAACACTTGACCTCTTTCAGCCCTCTGATGACGACTGATGTGATAAAATCTGACACTGCGAGTTAAACGTGATTTCAAGGTTTAGTCTTTTCTCCTGAAAACGTTAAAAGTCAAATGGAGGTTGTGTTGATGGTGTTCAGTGTTACAGGTTAATCCTCTTCAGTTAGTCTTTAAACAGATGGTCTCCTCGTCAGTGGAAGCCTTTTAGATTTGACTTTAGTACTTTGAGGTGTGAAGTAATAAAAGTCAATTATTCATGTTATTCCCTGGAGTCGTGTTATCTCTACGAGCCACTCGACTTTAAAACAGACAGAGAACCTCTCTGGTCTCGGACACCTTTACTGAAAACATTAACACACCTCTCAGGAGTGAATCTGTGAGAAATCAACTTCTGCTTCAGCTAGTAGAGTCCTACATTTCCCAGAATCCCAGAATGCCTTTCAAACATTCCCAGGGAAGAGAAGAGGCGTGAGGGTTCACCCAGATTTATACTTCTTCATCAAGGTGATAAACAACCAAAGAGCAGGAATATATTTACCACGTGGCTCCACGTTTAGATTAAATAATTCATCTATAAAATGTCAAAGGTAGTGACATTGTTTTGTCCGACCAACTACAAAGATTTGCGCTGCTTCATCAGTGATCGGAACTGAGCGGTGTTTTGAGGAGATCTGTCGACAACGATCTCTGTTAGATCGCTGGTTTGTTGAACAAACACAGCGTGCAGCTCTGCTCTCTATGTCAGAGACTTTCTAAATTCAGGACGAACAGGACAAACAGCACAAAAGAGTTTTGAAGTATCCGGCTGAGTCCACTCGTGTGTCAGTAATTTATTCATTAAGTCCTCTGACTAATCGTCTTTACGTTCTTTCTCTGTTAAATCAGAAATCTGACAGTTGGTCTTCAACTTGACCTGAAATACAGAGGAGAAACAGAAGCAGGCTGAGGTGAAATATTACATATTTCTTGATGTGTTTCACACCTCTGAGGTGTATTTAAATATTTGAGGTTGTTCCTGCAGCCTTCTGACAAACAAGCATAAATCCGGCTTTAGATGCTAAACCCAACTGAAGCGACAGGAAACAGAAAGCAGGAGAAAGATGGAAGACGTGTTTACAGCGTGTTATTAGTACTGAGGAAGACATTAGTCTCTATTCTACTGATTTTTACTGATGTTTACTGTTCATCTAATGCTCTTGTGTCTTTACGTGTCTTTATCTGTCTGCTGTCTCTCTACCTGAGTGTTTCTTTCTGTTTCTACTCTACCAGCGTCTGTGAACAACATCAGTATTTCATACGGACCTCTCTTCCTGGTCCCCTGGTGCAGAGGGCTGTTCAGATAACTCACTGCACTCTTTTTCCTCTGAAACAAAAGCGGACAAAAACATGTTCATGAAGTATTAATGTCATATTAATAATCTATTTAATTTACAACATTTCCCAGATAGAGTTCCTCCTCATCCACTGTTTTTAATCAAACTTTTTGTTGTACCTCAGGTTCAAACACAGCGCCGCTGTACACCGGGTTGGCCGTCGTTCTTCTCTTCCGCTCCTGTCTTTTGCTCTGAATTTCTACAATAAAACATCAAAATGTAAATGCAGGAAGTTTCACAGCATCAGGACGTAGAAGGAGCATCCGAACAATCACCCACCTTCCAGGTGGTCGTGTGTTACAAGACCCAAAGACACCATGAAGGCCAGTTTCTGAAAGAGAGACACAGATTTATCATTAATCATTATCAGTGACCATGCGGCCGTCATGAGTCAGTCATCGCTCTGCTGTACCTCTGGATTCTCCTCTTTCTTGGGTCTGGGAGGAGGAGGAGACAACGGAGGAGTGGAGGAAGAGGGGAGGCTGACGACGGTCTTCTGCTCGGCTCCACCTCCTGATTTAACAGTCTGCTGAGAGGAGAGGAGAAACGTCTTCAGACAGGAAGTCAGATGGACCGACGTATTGTTGGTTCAGATATACACCTGAGATTTATTTACCTCCTTCTGTTTGTGTCATTGGCTCCTGAAATATGTTAATCAACCAAAGTACCTTTTAATTTTGTGATGTTTTGGATTTTTGTTTTATATCAGATGTTGTTTTTGAAAAGTGAGAGTACATCCCTAGTGCTGCATTACGTGTTGTTGGTAGCCTTAATGTTGCGAGGCTAGTTAGTTTCTTCAGGTGTGTTTACATTATTTATTTTGCTTAGTTCATCCAGATTAACCTGCAGGAGTTTAACATGAGTTAGAGAAATGTAATTCCTGATGAGTTAAAAGGAGATAAAATAATATTTATGAATGAAGCTTAAAAAGCAAAAAGGATGTCTGAAAAATATTGAAATCATTCTGACTGCTCCAAAGAGATGTGAGATTTACATTTTGGTGAAGTATTTCATGAGGAGCCTCTTTGGACAAACAGCGTCTCAGGGAAACTAGTCTGAAAGTTTATTATCCTGAAAAGATGTTAAATAATGTTAAAAAAAAGAGTTAAATTAAGCCCTGTGTCGTCTGTTTTTTGTTTTCACACACCCCTACCCAGGCGGCGCTCTCACCTTGGGCTCAGTGGTCAGGCTGCTGATCTGGATGGGCTGGGTGGGAGTCGGGGCGGGGACGGGGGTGGGGTTTGGCGCCTGGGCGGGGCTGGCGAGGCGGGTGGGGGTGGCGGACACTGGGGTGGTGATGACGATGCCCGTCAGCGGTGTGGAGCCGGTCTTGCTGCAGGGCTGCCCGTTGACGATGCGGACCTGGTGGATGGGAGCCGCCGAGGGCAGCGATGACGACAGCTTGGTGGCCAACATGACGGGCCTCTGGAGCAGCTGGGGGGCCGCCATCATGGGTGGGGGAGGGGCCGGGGCGATGGGGATGTTGGTGGGTGTGGCCGGCTTTGGCCTGACCTGCTGACAACAGACAGCCAATCAGATAATGACACCAGGATGACTGATGTAGTTTGGTAACGCCACAGTGGAGCTCTGTCTCAGATCGCTAACACGAGTACAACAGTTTTTATTTATTATACTGCTGCTGATACCAACTCAACTAACTACAACTAGTACAGATACACGACTCAGCTCTCTATTATTAAATTCATGCTGATAAACACTCATATCAAAAGTGTGTTACCAACATATTTTCTCTGTTTTATGCTAAAGTTGGAGTGAGATACATCTACATACACAGACAGTTATTGATACTAATACTAAACTACACACACACACTCAAACTGAATCAAACTTTTCTTCCTGATTGGATTAGAAATTTAAACTTGGTTCTTTGTTTTGAAATTTAATTTAATCCAGCGCCTGTCGCAGGCTTTACTCTATTATTATTAATCCAACTACTTCTTTTAGTAGTATTGCACGACTGGACTTTTATATATTGATTAATAAGTTACCTGAGAGGAACAGGAGGACTTGGTTTCATAGTTTGGTTGTGTTTAATAAGTAAATATAGACTTGTAACTCTTAATATAAAATAAACTAAACATATTATGCATGAACTCATTTATCTTCTACTTAAATCAGCCAAATCAGTTAATCACTGTTACTGACAAATATACTGCTTCTGTCACTCTGACAGTACACGTTCAACAGGTGCCTGCTGCTCATACTAACGACTAATCTGTCCCCATCGAAGCAGCCAGAGCTCCCAGTGTCATTACTCTGCACAGGCAAACATCACCAACATGTTTCCACTGAAAGGGTTAAAACACACCGACAGCCACAAACAGAAAAATACCAAGAAGCTGCAGGAGAACAAAAGGTAAACATACACTCTCACACACACATTCACAGGCAGGAAACCTTAAAAACAACCCGTTCACAGATCAGTCTGGAAATTAAAAGAAGCACAACGAGAGGAGGAGAGATGAGAAGAGGCAGCACAGAGCAAACAATGTTTTAGTGCCACGGAGCAAGGCATGAGTGTTTGCTTTGGTGCACTGCTGCCCTCTGCTGGAGTGAGCGAGTCACCTCATGTGGGCCACACACACTGATCTGAGGGGTTAGGGTTTGGAGGCGGGGCTTACAGGGACGCACCTGTGGCTGAAAGGTGGGTCGAGGCGTCAGTCTAGGAGGAGGGACAAACTGAGGAACTTTGATTGGCTGGGCGGTGGTGGTGGTGGCCTGCACCTGAGACAAAACCACAGCAGAGGGATCTGTGCCGCTGTTCACTGACACGTCTGTTCACCGACACGTCTGTTACACCGACACGTCTGTTACACCGACACGTCTGTTCCTGTTACACCGACACGTCTGTTCCTGTTACACCGACACGTCTGTTCACTGACACGTCTGTTCACTATGGCAAGCCATGAAGTCCAAATACAAACGATTTTCAACACGTTAAATACACAGAAACAACATGTCAACAACACGTTAACAATGTGCAAACAACATGTTAACATGTAGCAGTGGTTGGACACCCCTCAGCTTACACAAATGATTTAACCTGAGTGCTCAGCAGCCAATGAGAACTGACTGACGACACTCACCTGTTCAGAGTGGCCAAATGACTCAGATCATGAAATTAATCTCTGAGACCACTCTGAGTTGTTGACGTGTTTTCAACGTGTTGCTGATGCGTTGTTTATTTGATAAAAATCAACACCCGTCAACACGTTAACAACATTTTGTTTATGTGTGGTCAGTGTGTTGTTTACGTGTATTTAACGTGCTGAAAATCACATGTATTTGGACTTCATGGCTTGCCATAGGTCACTGACACGATTGTTTTTGTTGTATAACTGCAACACTAACAATGAAAAACGGTTTGAAATATGAACATGTGTGTGAGCTAAGAAGTCAAACACAGTCGGGTCAAAACATGAAGACTAACCAGCAGAACAAACTCTGTGCTATCAGCAGCAGACGTGTTTCCAAAGGGAACATCAGCTTTATTAAAGACATGATGACGGTGATCGTTTGCCGACTGTCTGACGGAGCTGATGTTTCAGGATCGAACCAGAGGAAGCGGTCGTATTTTTGTCTCTCAGCACTCAGGCCGTGTCTCTGTCTGTGAGGACAGATGGATTACATGATGATTACATGACATTTACAGAACCTCCTCTGCTGTTTCACATGCGGCTTTGTGAGATAAACGGACGTGGCTGTTAGAGCGGACAGAAAGCTGCTGCTGGTGTCGTCTCTCTGGCTGCTGAGGCCACCGCTCACACCTCAGCCCGCTGCAGCACTTCACCGTGATTAGAAAAACATCCTTCACTTAAAGCAGGGACACGTTCAAACCTCTGAAGGCGGTTTAGGCCCCACACGTCTACAGACAGCTGTCAACACGCTTGTCTACAGTCAGTATCTCTCCTCAGCTCTACAGACGACGACACATACTGTCCGATAAGTCAGATTAAAGCCATGACACACGAGTGGACGGCGACGGGAAGCGGTCGGACTTACCACCATGGCGGCCTTGGATACCAGTCGCACGGGCTCCGAGCTCTGATTGGTCAGCTTGCTGGCCACCTGCAGGTTGATAGGGGCGCTCTGCGAGTCGGGTTTGGTGATAGCTGTGGTTACCATAGCGACAGTGGGCGGGCGTTGTGGCAGGACAGAGCCAGGCAGGGCGGGCGTGGCGGCAGCTTTCAGCACCAGAGGTAGAGTCTTCGTGGTGAGGACCGGCGTGACGGTCAGCGTCTGTTGATGAAGAGTTTAACTTAGCGGAGGAATGTTAAAAGAGCCGAACCAGATTCTCCCATACTGACGTTTAACTAAAATATTCAGAGTTTGATGAACTGTGGTCAGTCGTCTTTATCATCAAACCTGCTGACTTCTACTCCACCTACTCATCTCCTACATTTCCCAGCATGCAGTTTGATAAATGAAGGGTTGTGAACTTGATGTGTTACTCTGCACCTTCATGAGGCACACGTCACACGTTAGCATGCTAATGTTAGCTCTGTCAGTTGTTTCTGTTGTTACATAAGCTTACAGTTGGTGGCAGTAAATATTAAAACTCCACTTAAACAAAACTAGATGAGTTTTTTCCTCTTTGGTATGCAGGTTCTTTAAGTCTTTTCATATTTAAAAATTCATTATTTTCTCACAAACAGTAACTGCATAAAATGGACCAAAGCCTTTTTCTTGAATGTGAATCACAAGCTGTAAATAGTCTGATTAAATTCACTGCAGTGTGATATTAAATCTACTTTCCCTTCACAGGGAGAAAATATATGAAAATATATCTATATGGAAATTCAACCCGCGTCCTTTCATTCATTAAGCTGTCTAATTTCTTAAGTTCTTCTACGAATTATTGTTCTAAGTGTGTGTGTGTGTTTCCTACCTGCTGCAGTCCTCCAGGTATCTGCTGGCTCTGCAGCAGGTTGGCCGGCTTTACTTCGCCCCCTACTGGAGGAGTTTGGACGTGCAGCTGCAGCTTCGCCTCGGGCTCCTGCTTCACCAGCAGCTCCTTCCTCAGCTGCTCCACCACCTTCTTCTGCAGGAGGAGAAAAGAGGAGAAAAGAGGAGGAGGAGGAGAGAGGAGGACAAACTGAGTCTAAATGTTTAAGAAGCTGCGCTGAACTGTTTAAACCTCAAACTTGTTTCTGTTTCGTCCATTTTGGAAGCAAGAAGAAAGATTTATCTGTAAAAACTCAACCCTGACAGTCTGATTGATCGTTTTCATTCACTAATAAATAATAAAATCTGTCTTTATTTTCTGTTTGACTGGTTTTGGCAGGTCACACAGAGGCAGTGCTGCAGTGAGTCCAGTTTGTGATGTTACAACACGAAGACGCTGCAGCGCTGACGAATGTTTACTTTGAAGGATTGCACGATGAGAGCCGCTCTCAGAGCTGCTGCATCAGCTGTTTGGAAAAGACAAACACTGAGCAGCCTGAGCATCTGACTACAAGCCCCCAGGAGGAGATAGTCATCGGTGAATCTGTTGAAAAGGTCAATAATCAATAACTGTTGCTGCTGTAACGTTCTGCCACAATCACTGCTCCGCTCTGATTGGCTGCGACGGCAGTTCATTATGAGACGGGAGCGATGAACAGAAGAAGAAAGGGGCTCACGGTACACAGTGTAATGTAGAGTACAGAGGGTCACACCGACAATCAGCACACACACAAAGCCGGCGCTGACGTACGAATCCAGAATCTAACGATAAAGCCCATCTGTTGCTTAGCAACACTCGACTCTCAAACAGCAACTTAATGCGGCGACACACAATCATAAAGAGACCTGAAAAGAAAAATCAGACTGGAAAGTGCAGCGGCTCCACGTACAGAGGGCAGTTTGACCTGCAGTTAATAACGTGCACAACTTTATCTGCTGAGAAGTGCTGCCGAGTTTTATCAGTCAGGACTACGCTCCCGGTCTGGGGATTATTATGCATTAGCAGGAAATTATTTCTGGAAAGAAACATTGATTTTTAGTTTCAAATGTCATTTCTTCAAAGCTGTGAGCATCACAAGAAACATGCTTTCACTGATATTTACCTGCAGTCCAACCAAATGTCTGTGATGTGAAAACACATTTTTCTAATACGAGTAAAATGATCCTTTATCATCAGCTCTTATTTAACGTTCTCACACAGTGAGGTCTGATTTTTCACAAAGCAAGAACCAGACAGAGTCCATTAAAGTGTATGAATCAGCTGTATTATGTACAGACTGTGATACTGAAATAAACTTTCCCCTGTGATCTGCAAACTCCCATCAGACAGAGTGTGATTGATTTTTTATGCCTCAACACCTCCCCCCTCTTTGGGAGACGCCTCACAGCTGAAGACCCCTGACTTCAGGTTTCTTTATGTTTCTGTGATTCTTACTCCTCCAACAACACACTGGTGCTTTAAATATGTAAACAGATAAATGGATCTTTAGATATAAAGCAAGAGTTTAACAGAAGCTGTGTTCAGGAGCTGCCCTGAGAAGCAGAGAAATTCCTCCCCTGAGCCGTTGCAGTAAAACAGTGCAGGTATTTGACCAGTTGAAACTTGCCACAGAAAACCACCTCCAGGGTCTCATTTACATCCACAAACACCAAGTTTCAGCAAGTTTCACCTGCTTCACCTCAACGACCTGCTGCAGTCTGACTGTGTCTGCTGAAAGGAAGAGATGAACTCATTGGACGAGGACATCTGATCGTTTAGAAATGGGAGGCTTTTTTTTGTACAGACAGAAAATGACGAGCTAGTTTTGATCTCATCTCTGAACTGTTACAAACCAAATCCAGAATCTACCCTGAGTCTGAGCAGGCCTCTCGTCTGCTCACACTGGAAAACCATCAAGTGAACCATTCTGCATGCAGACTAAATATTGATGGTTTCTCAGTGTGTTGTTAATGGACACACAATCCAGTGCCCAGAGGAAATGGAAGAGCTGCTCACTGCTGGAAAATAAAAAGAAAAGCTGTGGATGGTGGTGAAACAGCTTCAGAAAGATCCTGAATAACAAAAATAAATCATATTTAGGAAAGATATTTTTCTTTCGGTTTGTGATGTTCACGTTGTTGTATGACGTGTTTAAGTTCATCTGTGTGTCTGATAACACAGTAAAGTCACAGACACGTAATAAATTCTGTATAAAGTGAGTTTGTACTGTGTGCTGTTATACAGCATATGTTAATATGTTAATCTGGGAGCTTTAGAGCTGCAGGTCGGTGGATGTTTCACTTAAGAAGGAGCCAGGCTCACAGTTTCCACCTGTTTTCAGTCTTTATGCTAAGCTAGGCTAACCACATTCTGCCTCCAGCTCTGTGCTCACTCAGTTTTTAACCAAAAACCTATAATCTATAATAAATCTCTTATTGTCCTGTAACTCCATGATGTCAGTTTGTTAGTGACAGAAACAGCAGAGCAGCAGACAGTCGGGACAAAGTCTGTCGAGCGGCTGTTTATCATTTCGCCCCACACCGTGATAAAGGCATTCAGACATTAACATTACTCTCCTGCTTGCATCTCATTAGCATGTTAACATCAGCAGGCTCCACTTGGCAGTCGGAGCGCCGTGCGAGTGTAATGAAGTGTTGTCTGGAAACACCTTGAATTATTTCCTTTATGTAAGCTGAGCACAAACACAAACCAGGATTTCTATTTGTGCTGATAATGTATTCTCAGAAAGTTTCTGAGCACCATTCAGAGACATCCAGTTTCATCTGTACATCTTATAAATGACTGCTGTGAACAAAGAGATTAAAAAAGGCACTAATTCTTCTTCTACAACTGGTTGTTGTAATTCTACACTGACGTAGTAGCAGCACATACAAACTGTTTTACAGGAAGACAGGCACGATGGAGGGAGGAGATAAAAATAGGAAGCTCACTGAAAGTGGTTAAAAATAAGACACAAGACAAAAAAAACATGGGCAACAACAAAAGATTCAGAAAGAGAGAAAATCAAAAGAGTCTTTAGACGAGAGGAAAAACTGTGATTGGAGTCTCTGGAGGTCTCAACACAAATACTGAGTTTAACTGGCACGTTCATTACAAGTATTATTAGTGACGCAGCTGAGTAAAAGCAGCAGAGATTTACTGATAACACGACTTCTGCTCCTCCGCTGATGAATCCGATCATCGATATTTTGGGCAAAGACCTTGCAGAAACTCTGACGAAGCTTCGTGTCAACTTTCTCCTCCATCACTTTCCTTTAACACATTTTACCTCTGAAACTGGCAGCCTCCTGCACACAGATACCTGCTGGGAGCCTCATTACCAAAAACACACAACATAATGAAAACCAGCTCTCTCTGTGTGTGTGTGTGTGAGATAACATACCTGCTTCTCACTGAGCGCTGTGATCTTTGCTTGAAGTTCGTGGAGCTGCTTTTTCAGATCTGCGTTCTGAAAACAAACTCATGTCAAACTTTAGAAAGCATCTGTGCATCGTGTGTGTGTTTGTGTGTGTGTGTTCTGCTCAGATAAAGAACACCATGCTCGGATGTAAACTCACTGCGCTGTACAGTCGTTAGTACAGCTATGATTTAACAGCAGGTGGCATTACCTGGGGGTCCTGCTTCATCTGGGCAACCAGTTTCTGCAGAGGAAGAAAAGACACATCACACTGACACCTGCTGGTCACAGAGGGGAACTACAAGAAGGCTGCACCTGTTCAGTCAGGACACAAAACACTGATGCACACAGAGGTGACATCCACCTTCAGTATTAAAGGCCTCAAACTTCATTTCATATAAAAAACATATTTCCAAGCTGCTGCTTAGTATGATCACTGGAGTCCCACATGACCACATTATTATTATTTGTTTACACTGTTTACATGTTTATTCATTTGGTTTTGTTGGGAGATTTCTGGTGCTGCTGTTTTGTCGAGCTTGAGCTTGAGCTTGTCTTACTGATTAGATATTTCAAAGAGCAGCCGATTGGTTTAATCTGATGACGGTTTAAAAGGTCTCAAAACAAAAGTGAAAGTTAAGGAATGACGTCTCTTCACTAACAAACATTACGACTCGACAGTCAGGGGGAAGTGACAAAAGGACAAACATCAGTCTGTACAGGAAGTCACAGAAACACTCACTTCCTGTTCCATCAGATCCCAGATTAATTGATCGTTATCACACAGATTATCTGATTCTACTACTACTGTAAACCAGCCGCCGGACCTGCGACTGGTCTGTTCACCTCAAAGTGATTCACAGAGATGAAAATCTTCAGACGGCAGCCAAACTGTCGTTAGCGAACAAACATTAAAGATCAGCTGATCTAAACCATAGACAGTGCAGCTGAAAACCTGAACGTTCAAAACACATTCATTAGTTAACTTCAGAAGAAATCCCTGATGGGAATTAAACAGACTAACTAACCCTCATCAAACAGACTAACTAACCCTCATTAAACAGACTAACCCTCATTAAACAGACTAACCCTCATTAAACAGACTAACTAACCCACATCAAACAGACTAACTAACCCTCATCAAACAGACTAACTAACCCTCATTAAACAGACTAACTAACCCTCATTAAACAGACTAACCCTCATTAAACAGACTAACTAACCCACATCAAACAGACTAACTAACCCTCATTAAACAGACTAACTAACCCTCATCAAACAGACCAACCATCTATAAACAGACTAACTAACCCTCATCAAACAGACTAACTAACCCTCATCAAACAGACTAACCATCTATAGAGACTAACTAACCCTCATTAAACAGACTAATTAACCCTCATCAAACAGACTAACCCTCATCAAACAGACTAACCATCAAACAGACTATAAACAGACTAACTAACCCTCATTAAACAGACTAACTTAACCCTCATTAAACAGACTAACAGACTAACCCTCATTAAACAGACTAACTAACCCTCATCAAACAGACTAACCATCTATAAACAGACTAACTAACCCTCATTAAACAGACTAATTAACTAACCCTCATTAAACAGACTAACTAACCCACATCAAACAGACTAACCATCTATAAACAGACTAACTAACCCTCATCAAACAGACTAACCATCTATAAACAGACTAACCCTCATTAAACAGACTAACTAACAGACTAACACATCAAACAGACCAACCATATAAACAGACTAACTAACCCTCATCAAACAGACTAACTAACCCTCATTAAATAGACTAACTAACCATCTATAAACAGACTAACTAACCCTCATCAAACAGACTAAGTAACCCACATCAAACAGACTAACTAACCATCTATAAACAGACTAACTAACCCTCATCAAACAGACTAACCATCTATAAACAGACTAACTAACCTCATCAAACAGACTAACTAACTCTCTCTAACCAGATTAACCCTCCAAACCAGACTCCTGGACGTGTACCTGATGGATCTGGATCTCCACCTTCAGAGCCTCCTGTAACGTCTGTAATTCCATCATGGATCCAGTCAGTCTGCCAGCCGATCGATCAGCCTGTGAGCAAGCTGCCAGCACACACACACACACACACACAGAGGAGAGAGGCCTAACTAACTAGTTTAACTAACCAGTTAAATCAGCATCGGGCCGGGGTCTTGCTGTTGCCATAGCAACATCAGATACGGCCTATGAGCACTTGCTGTGTGACAATAATACTTTCAAGGTCAAACTAGGTGACAAGAAGTCTGATCAGAACATGCAGCAGATTTATTAGTGTGATCAATAATCAATAAGTTGCATTGTTTTACCTTAACACCGTCTCCAGTAGGAAAACCATCCAACTGAAGCATTAAAGTGCCGCTGAACAAAAAACAAACCACAAAACATCTCTTAACTTCTTCACAGCAACACCAGGACACAAACTGAGAAGACCCTTAAACAGGATCAATTCGACTTTACTAAACTGAAACACACAAAATACTTTAATCTAATAAAACCAGAGGAACAGCTAATGGATTATTTTACTACTTGAAGGTTAAACTGGTTGCTGTAACTTCATTAAACTGTCACACAGAGCTTTAACCCGATATTAAAACACATGAAAGCTCACTTATTCTTATTTAAAACTGAATATCTGAATGATCATGTTAGCAGACTGTGTCCAAATAAACTTTATATTTCTGAATGCTGTAAAGAACAACAACATACATTAAATGGGACAAACTACTGTTTCTTCATTTTATAATAATAAGCTGTAACTTCCCTTTATTATTGTTCATTACTTCATTTTATTTCTAACTATGTGTGACCTTTATTATCACATGAAACAAGTCTTTACACATGAATGAGTGTTTAAAATAAATGTACCTTTACTTAATTACTTAACTTTAAACACAATATAGGAAACTTTTATTAGTTTAATAAAGAACATTAAATGGAACTATGAGATCGTTAACTTAAACCGGTCACAACTACATTTACAGAAGTCTGAATAAAACAGAAAACCATTAAACTTTATGACTGTTCAGTTACTTCATTAACAAACAGCATAAATGTTTTACTTATTACTTCAAACTCATTATATTAAACTTTTATCACAAGCTGACATGTTATTAGTGTCTTATAAAAGATAAATATGTTGAAGAAACTTCATTCATACATTATGATTAACACAACAGGAACAGGAAGAGCTGAATTTAACTTGATATATTTTATCTCAAATAGTTGTTTAACTGAAACAATAAATGCACTTTGAGCTGTAAATCTACTCTAAAAACAGATTAAATAGAAGTTTAAATTTTATTTTAACTAAATGAAATTAGTAATAATAGTCTTTTATGTAAAGCATATTTATTATTTATTATCTCACTCAATCCAGTGTATTAAATCTGGTGAAATGATAATTATGATCAGTCTTAATAAATCAGCTGACAGGACTCACCACCTGGATGTGGGACTGGACTCCACCCCTCTGTGCTGCCCTGTAAGCCACAACAAACGCACATCACATCACATCACATGACAAACAAACTCAGAACAACAAAGAGTCACTTTCTTTTTAACGTGAAATGATCTCCAGTTTCTTTTTACGTCGAGTCTATATTTAATCTTTATTTTAATACACAATCTTTCTACAAACTCTGATTCAACACTTGAGTTTTATTAATGAACTAAAATAGAAAAACATCTTCTTCTATAAAGTACATTTCTGTGCAAACCACCACCTAAGTTTTCTTTTTCTGCTGTTTAACTGAGGTCATCCTTTAACTTTTAAACAGTTTGGATGATGAAATATGTTGTTTCAGTGTCTGATTTTATTTTATGGGTATCTATTTTCTATCAGCTGATCTGGACATGAGTGCTGCCATTTTCATGTTTGTAAGAATAAATAAACCTAAAAACAGCATTCATCTAAAAACTGATTTCTAACAACAAATTTACATCGGAACTGCAACAAACTGATAGATCAATCAATAGAAATGAATCACGACCATTTTGATAATCAATTAGTATTTTGATCAAAAACAACAAACAGTTTTATGGACAGAAACAGTGAATATCTTCTGTTGGTCAATAAAACAAAAGATTTGAACGCACTTTCGACTGTGAGACATTAAAACAAGGTTTCCTTCTAATTTTATGACATTTTATACACAAAATAAACTGATAAAATAATCATTGTTAACTTTTCTATAAATTCACATCAGAATTTATCTTGTTGTTTTCTCAATAATAAATGTCTCTTCCTTCCTCTTTTACCAGCTCTTCTATTGATGCTTGGATCAATAAAGTTGATAGAGCTGATTAGTTGATCACATACGATAAACGGCTGCCTGCCTCATTTATAGATTAATAAAAGTCCTGAAAGTCTTATTTTCTATGATACTTGGTCCAAATACTGAAAGTCAAAGTGAGATAAACTCATTGATCTGTGGTCATTGATAAACTAACAAACAGGAAATGTCAGACTTTAAACTCCACCATGAATCAGTAATAACTCTGACTGCTTTTACTCTTTTGATGCAGTGTAATATGTACTTCTTCACTTAAAATAGTATTTTTACAAAATTGTACATTTGCTGAGGATTTATATTGTTTTCCACTGTTTTTCATATCAACTGATTCTCCTCCAGAATCTCTTTCCAACATTTACAACAACCAGACACAGTTTATAACATCCAAACCACGTTTATAACACCCAAAGTCACTTTATAACAACTGAACACAGTTTATAACACCCAAACTATGTTAATAACAACAAGAGTCACTTTATAACATCCAGACCAAGTTTATAACACCCGGAGTAAGTTTCTAAGATCCAGACTAAGTTTACAACGCGTCACAATAAATATGAGAACATTTAATCTGTTTATTGTAGACTGTACAGGTGCACGAGTACTCTCAGCTTCATGTAGTTAAAGTACCAGTTTGGTCGTTTGAAGTACTTTATAAAGTCAGTCACTTCAAAGTACTTTATACACAGTCAGATACTTCAGTCCAGTGGTGTCCAACCCGGGGGTCGCGTCCCTCCAAAGGGTCACCAGATCAATCTAAAGGGGTCGACGGATGATTGAGCAAAGATGAAAGAAGAAAAAAGTTCAGATCCATAAATCTGTTATTCAGTTTCTGGATTTTTCTCTGATCGTTGATCTGAAATATTGATCATTGATCAGCTATTGCAGTTTGGAAGAGAAAAGTCTCTTTGGTAGTAAATATTGATTTAATATCAGAGCTCACAAGCTGGAAACATCTGCTAAGATCTTTGATAAGTAGTATTTTAAAAGTTTTTATGTGTAAAGTAATTATTCAAATCAATGTGTTGTAAAAAGTACCATGTTTCCTCTGAGATGTATAAGACACTGCACTGAAGTACCTGAGTGTACCTGTATGTACAGAGTGTGTAACTGTGTGTGCCTGTATGTACAGAGTGTGTACCTGTGTGTGCCTGTATGTACAGTACAGTGTGTAACTGTGTGTGCCTGTATGTACAGAGTGTGTACCTGTATGTACAGAGTGTGTAACTGTGTGTGCCTGTATGTACAGAGTGTGTAGTGTGTGCAGAGTGTGTAACTGTGTGTACCTGTGTGTGTGTACCTGTATGTACAGAGTGTGTGTGTGCAGAGTGTGTAACTGTGTGTACCTGTATGTACAGAGTGTGTAACTGTGTGTGCCTGTACCTGTATGTACAGAGAGTGTACTGTATGTACAGAGTGTGTACCTGTATGTACAGTGTGTACCTGTGTACAGTGTGCTGTATGTACAGAGTGTGTACTGTGTGTGCCTGTATGTACAGAGTGTGTAACTGTGTGTACCTGTATGTACAGAGTGTGTACCTGTATGTACAGAGTGTGTAACTGTGTGTGCCTGTATGTACTGAGTGTGTGTGTACCTGTATGTACAGAGTGTGTACCTGTGTGTATGTACAGTGTGTACCTGTGTGTGCCTGTAACTGTGTGTGCCTGTATGTACAGTGTGTAACTGTGTGTACCTGTATGTGTACTGTGTACAGTAGTGTGTGTACAGAGTGTGTACTGTATGTACAGAGTGTGTAACTGTGTGTGCCTGTATGTACTGTGTGTACCTGTATGTACAGAGTGTGTAACCTGTGTGTGCCTGTATGTACAGAGTGTGTAACAGGCACCTGTGTGTAGAGTGTGTGTACCTGTATGTACAGTGTGTGTACAGAGTGTGTAACTGTGTGTAACTGTACAGAGTGTACTGACTGTGTGTAGTGTGTATGTACAGAGTGTGTACCTGTGTGTGTACCTGTATGTACAGTGTGTAGTGTGTAACTGTGTGTGCTGTAACCTGTGTGTGCCTGTATGTACAGAGTAGTGTGTGTACAGAGTGTGTACCTGTATGTACAGAGTGTGTAACTGTGTGTGTGTACCTGTATGTACAGAGTGTGTAACTGTGTGTACAGAGTGTGGCTGTATGTACAGAGTGTGTAACCTGTGTGTACAGTAGTGTGTGTGTATGTACAGAGTGTGTAACTGTGTGTGTACCTGTATGTACAGAGTGTGTAACTGTGTGTACCTGTATGTACAGAGTGTGTGCCTGTACAGAGTGTGTACCTATGTACTGTGTGTGTGTACCTGTATGTACATGTGTGCCTGTACAGAGTGTACTGTGTGTAGTGTAGTGTGTACCTGTATGTACAGAGAGTGTAGTGTGTACCTGTGTGTGCCTGTAACTGTGTGTGTACAGAGTGTGTAACTGTATGTACAGAGTGTGTAACTGTGTGTGCCTGTATGTGTGTGTACACTGAGTGTGTGTGTGTCCTGTATGTACAGAGTGTGTACCTGTATGTACAGTGTGTACAGAGTGTGTGTAAGCCTGTGTGTGCCTGTATGTACAGAGTGTGTAACAGTAGTGTGTGTGTGATGTACAGTGTACTGTATGTACCTGTAGTGTGTGTGTACCTGTACATGTGTGTGCCTGTATGTACCTGTATGTACAGAGTGTGTGCCTGTATGTACAGAGTGTGTAACTGTGTGTATGTAGTGTGTGTACCTGTGTATGTACCTGTACAGAGTGTGTACTGTACAGTGTGTAGTGTGTGCTGAGTGTGTGCTGTGTGTACTGTGTGTACAGAGTGTGTATGTACAGAGTGTGTAACTGTGTGTACCTGTATGTACAGAGTGTGTACCTGTATGTACTGTGTGTGTACCTGTGTGTGCCTGTATGTACCTGTGTGTAGAGTGTGTACCTGTATGTGTGCCTGTACAGAGTGTGTAACTGTGTGTGCCTGTATGTACAGAGTGTGTACCTGTATGTACAGAGTGTGTAAGTGTGTGTGCCTGTGTGTGTGTGTGTGTAACTGTGTATGTACAGAGTGTGTAACTGTGTGTACCTGTATGTACAGAGTGTGTACCTGTGTGTACTGTGTGTACCTGTATGTACAGAGTGTGTAACTGTGTGTACCTGTATGTAGTAAGAGTGTGTGTATGTACAGAGTGTGTAACTGTGTGTACCTGTATGTACAGAGTGTAGTACAGTGTGTAGTGTACTGTGTGTGCCTGTATGTACAGTGTGTGTAACATTAATACCTGTGTGCCCCTGTATACCTGTATGTACAGAGTGTGTGTAACTGTGTGTGCTGTATGTACAGGTGTGTAGTACAGAGTGTAACTGTGTGTGCCTGTGTGTACTGAGTGTACCTGTAGACAGTGTGTAACTGTGTGTGCCTGTATGTACAGAGTGTGTAAACTGTATGTACAGTGTGTAATTGTGTGTACCTGTGTGATGTACAGAGTGTACAGTGTGTGCCTGTAAGTACAGTGTCTGTGTACCTGTACAGAGTGTGTGTACAGAGTGTACAGTGTGTAATTGTATGTACCAGAGTGTGTGTATGTACAGAGTGTGTAACTGTGTGTACCTGTATGTACAGTGTAACATGTGTGTGTGCCTGTGTACAGAGTGTGTACTGTAGTGTGTACTGTGTGTGTGCCTGTATGTAATGAGTGTGTACCTGTATGTACAGTGTGTGCCTGTGTACCTGTGTGTGAGTGTGTACCTGTATGTACAGAGTGTGTAACTGTGTGTGCCTGTATGTACAGAGTGTGTACCTGTATGTACAGAGTGTGTAACTGTGTGTAACTGTACAGTAGTGTAACTGTAGTGTACCTGTATGTACAGAGTGTGTAACTGTGTGTGCCTGTATGTACAGAGTGTGTACCTGTATGTACTGTGTGTGTGTGTACCTGTATGTACAGAGTGTGTAACTGTGTGTACCTGTATGTACAGAGTGTGTACCTGTATGTACAGAGTGTGTAACTGTGTGTAACTGTGTGTACCTGTATGTACAGAGAGTGTAACTGTGTGTACCTGTATGTACAGAGTGTGTAAGTGTGTGTGTGTACCTGTATGTACAGTGTGTGTAGTGTACTGTGTGTACCTGTATGTACAGAGTGTAGTGTGTACCTGTATGTACAGAGTGTGTACCTGTGTGTATGTACCTGTATGTATGTACTGAGTGTGTACCTGTATGTACAGAGTGTGTAACTGTAGTGTACCTGTATGTACAGTGTGTAGTGTGTAACTGTGTGTGCCTGTATGTATGTGTAACTGAGTGTGTACCTGTGTGTACAGTGTGTAACTGTGTGTACCTGTATGTACAGTGTGTGTACCTGTGTACAGAGTGTGTGCCTGTATGTACAGTGTGTGCCTGTATGTGCTGTGTACAGAGTGTGTGCCTGTAACTGTGTGTGTGTGTGTGTACCTGTATGTACAGAGTGTGTAACTGTGTGTGCCTGTATGTACAGAGTGTGTACCTGTATGTACACCTGTAGTGTGTATGTACAGAGTGTGTGTGTGTGCCTGTACCTGTATGTACAGAGTGTGTAACTGTGTGTGCCTGTACAGAGTGTGTACCTGTATGTACTGAGTGTGTACCTGTATGTACAGAGTGTGTACCTGTGTGTGCCTGTATGTACCTGTACAGTGTACAGAGTGTGTAACTGTATGTATGTACAGAGTGTGTACTGTGTGTGCTGTATGTACAGTGTGTACCTGTACCTGTGTGTACCTGTACTGTGTGTGCCTGTATGTACAGAGTGTGTACCTGTATGTACAGAGTGTGTAACTGTGTGTGCCTGTATGTACAGAGTGTGTACCTGTATGTACAGAGTGTGTAACTGTGTGTGCCTGTATGTACTGAGTGTGTACCTGTGTACCTGTATGTACAGTGTGTACCTGTGTGTAGTGTGTGTACCTGTATGTACCTGTGTGTAGAGTGTGTACCTGTATGTACAGTGTGTAGTGTGTGTGTAACTGTGTGTGCCTGTATGTACAGAGTGTGTAACTGTGTGTACCTGTATGTACAGAGTGTGTACTGAGTGTACTGTATGTACAGAGTGTGTAACTGTGTGTGCCTGTATGTACAGAGTGTGTAAGTGTGTGTGTGTGCCTGTATGTACAGTGTGTAGTGTGTGTGTACCTGTATGTACAGAGTGTGTGTGTATGTACATGTAGTGTGTACACATGTGTGTACCTGTAGAGTGTACCTGTGTGTACCTGTATGTACAGAGTGTGTAACTGTGTGTACTGTATGTACAGAGTGTGTACCTGTATGTACAGAGTGTGTAACTGTGTGTGCCTGTATGTACAGTGTGTGTGTAGTGTGTGTGTGTGTACTGTACCTGTATGTACAGAGTGTGTAACTGTGTGTGTGGCCTGTATGTACTGAGTGTGTACCTGTATGTACAGTAGTGTGTAGTGTGTACCTGTATGTACTGTGTGTGCCTGTATGTACAGAGTGTGTAACCTGTGTGTATGTACAGAGTGTGTAACTGTGTGTACCTGTATGTACAGAGTGTAACTGTGTGTACAGAGTGTACAGTAACTGTGTACCTGTATGTACCTGTATGTACAGTGTGTAGTGTGTAACTGTGTGTACCTGTATGTACAGAGTGTGTAACAGTGTGTGTGCCTGTATGTACTGTGTGTGTACCTGTATGTACAGTGTACCTGTGTGTGTAACTGTGTGTACCTGTAGTATGTACAGAGTGTGTAACTGTATGTACAGAGTGTGTGCAATGTGTGTAGTGTGTGCCTGTACCTGTATGTACAGAGTGTGTACCTGTGTGTACTGTGTGTATGTATGTACAGTGTGTACAGTAGTGTGTACCTGTATGTACAGTGTGTACCTGTATGTACAGTGTGTACCTGTGTGTACTGTACTGTGTGTACCTGTGTGTGCCTGTATGTATGTGTGTACTGTGTGTAGTGTGTACCTGTGTGTAGTGTGTACAGTGTGTACTGAGTGTGTACCTGTATGTACAGAGTGTGTAACTGTGTGTACCTGTATGTACAGTGTGTACCTGTATGTGTGTAGTGTGTTGTATGTACTGAGTACCCAAATCAGTGTGTACTGTGTGTACTGAGGTAAGTGTAACTGTGTGTACCTGTATGTACAGAGTGTGTACCTGTATGTACAGAGTGTGTAACATGTACAGAGTGTGTAACTGTGTGTACCCAGGTATGTACTGAGTGTGTACCTGTGTGTGTACCTGTATGTACAGAGTGTGTAACCTGTGTACAGTGCTGTGTGCACTGTACCTGTATGTACCTGTAGTGTGCACCAGGTGTGCTGAGGTGTACTGAGTGTACCCAGTGTACAGAGGTGTAACTGTGTGTACAGTCAGTGCCTGTATGTACATGAGTGTAACCTGTATGTACAGTGTGTAACTGTGTGTACTGAGTAAACATGTACATGTACAGAGGTGTAACTGTGTGTACCTGTATGTACAGTGTGTAACCTGTGTGTAACTGTACCTGAGTGTACCTGAGGTGTATGCTGTATGTACAGTGTGTAACTGTGTGCCTGTATGTACTGAGTGTGCACTGTAGTGTGTACTGTGTACCAGTGTACTGTGTAAACAGTGGTACTGTACTGAGTGTGTACTGTGTACAGTACCTGGTGACCTGTACCTGTGCAACCTGTAAGAGTGTGTACCTGTGTGTACCTGAGTGTGTACCTGTATGTACAGAGTGTGTATGCTGTGTGTAACTGTACTGTGTGTGTACCTGTATGTACTGAGTGTGTACCTGTGCAATGTGTGTAATTGTGTGCTGTGTGTACCTGTATGTGTGTGTGTACTGTGTGTACATGTGTGTGTAACAGTACTGTGTGTGTACCTGTATGTACAGAGTGTGTAACTGTGTGTGTGTACAGGTACTGTGTGTACCTGTATGTACAGAGTGTGTACCTGTGTGTGCCTCTAACTGAGGTGTGTGTACCTGTGTGCCTGACAGAGGTGTGTGTACCTGTGTACCTGTGTAGTAAGGTACAGTGTGTGTACACTGTATGTACAGTGTGTAACTGTGTGTGTACACTGTATGTAGTGTACCTGTACAGTGTGTGTAACTGTGTGCAGTGTGTCTGTAGTATGTACAGAGTGTGTACCTGTACAGGCTGTATGTACAGAGGTGTAACTGTGTACTCAGGTGTACTGAGTGTGTACCTGTGTGTGGCAACTGAGGTGCAAACTGTGTGTGCCTGTATGTACTGAGGTACTGTGTGTACCTGTAGTGTACTGAGTGTACAAGTGTACCTGTATGTACAGAGTGTGTACCTGTGTGTCTACCTGAGTGTGTCCTATGTATAAACTGTGTATGTGCTGGTGATAGGCAGTGAGGTGATGGTGACCTCTGTGCAGGTGTGTGATGGAGGTCCTGATGGAGGTCCTGACCAGGATCCGGACTGAGCCTCTGCTCTCAGCCGGCGGCCTGTGTGAGCTCCGGTGGCCGGCACAGAGAGCACGCTGCCGGCTAATTGGGAGTAATTGCTCCCCGGGTGGGACACCAAGTTGTCTGGGTAAACTTCATCACATGCCGCCGCACAGGGCCCGAAAACACCGAGAAACACCGAGAAACGGAGCTAAAATGGAGCTAAAATGGAGGTTTGACGGTGAAAGCCGCGGAGCTGCCGGACTGCAAACACAGAAAAGTGTTTTTTGTTTCTGCGCTGAAATAAATGTTTTATAAGCTTCTTATGGAGCCGCTATGGCCGCCTGGATCTTCAGCCTGTCTGCTTAATAAACGCCTCGCTCGGTCCTCACAACGCCGTGAACTCACGGTGCGGGCTCGCCGGGCTCCGGAGACTCTCCGCGGGGTGAAGTCATACGGAGCGGCCGCCGCAGCGACGACGTTTCTCGGCGTGCGGCGGCCGGAACGCTCCGGAGAACAAGTGTTAGCTCCTAGCCGCTAACGCTAGCCTGCTGCTAGCCGCCGAGGCTAACGCTGATAACTTACATCAAACATGAAGAAGGGGGCGAGAAAAACACACGGCGGGGAAAGAAATAAAGAAATAAAGACAGCTACAGTCCCAGAAGACGCCATCTTTCTGCACAGGGCCGGGCAGCAGCCGGCCGAGCCGCCAAGTTATTTCTCGGCCCCTTGTCCTCCAGAAGATGAACTCCGAAATAAGAAACAGCAGCAGCTAAACACACAGAAACACAGCGGGACCGACACACACCGCACACACACCGCACACACCTGCACACACACACTGTGCCACACACACTCGGGCCGCAGTCACACACACCTCAACTTTGACAAGAAGCGAAATGAAAGTTATGAAATTAAAAAGCTCAAAGAGCACTCACTAACTCAGCAGCAGCAGCAGTCCTCCTCTAGATTAATTAAATAAATATCTATAAGAAGCCGATCCACGCTGGAATAACAGCTCACAAACCGCCCGGCTGGCTCCTGCCCCGCAGACCTTTGCTTTGTTGGAGTATTTTATATTCAGTTTTAGTGATTTTTGTGTAAAAAGAGAGAAACTGAAGCTACAAAACAAGAAGAACTCTTCTTCAATCTCATTCAGCTCAGCCTCAGCACAGCACAGATCCCTGCGCCGCGGAGCTGGACGAAGGGGGACAAAAACTTCTTCCCAGTCCACCCAACGCGGCTCAATCTGCGACCAGCCGCTCGATGCTCGTCCCGGTGATCGATAAAGTTCGTTCAATCGAACCGATCAGCGGCGCGAGCGGCCCGGAAAATGTGTTCGGAGAGCGGACTACTTTTTGTGTCGGTGCGGCGAATTTATTTCACTTTGCCTAAGGAACGGCGGTGCTGCGACTCCCATTGCCTAGGGAAAAAACCCGGATGTAAACTCAGTGAAACTCTATGGAGAGAAAGTGTGCGCGCACACACACACTCACACACACTCACACACACACTCTCCATGTAACTCAGCGGAGCGGCCCGGTGTGTTCCTGACTGACGAGTCTTCATGGATCCGGGGCCGGGCCGGCCCCCCGCTGCACGCCGCTCATCGGGCTCCATACTCGGCTGCTCGCTGCCGGAGCTGCCGCACTGTTGCACTTTGTGGAGGAGGAGGAGGAGGAGGAGGACAGGTGGCAGGCCTCTTCATCACCGCCTCAGTGGCTTCACGCTGTCAGCCTGACAAAGAAAGAAACCACTGCTGGAATTTAACTGAGCTCAAGTCAAATTATTATTATTAATAAGAAATTATTATTATTAAGTCCCAAAACTCACAATAACATAAAATAACAAAGAGAGAAGATCTTCAGGTACTGTAATAAGGTACATTACTGTACTATAGTTTCTCTGTTTCACATTACTTTCTCCTTTTACTCCATTTAAGAGGAAAAAAAATCCTCCATCTCAGAGGTAAATCTCAAAGGTAGTATTTTTACTCCATCAGAGGTAAATATAGTATTTTTACTCCATTTCAGAAGGTAAATATAGTATTTTTACTCCACCTGAGATGCAAAACTTTACCACTGACAAAATACAACATTCAATAAAAATAATCAATAATACAATATGTTATGAACACTATAACACTAGGAGATGTCTTTCTGCACAGTTATTATATTTTAATAAAAACATAATGGTTGATGAATTAAATAAAGATGTTTTATTGGATTGTAAACTAGCAATTGTGTTTAAACCTGCACAAATACTTTTTGTGTTGTATTATATATTTGTGTGTATGTATACATTATAGAAATATATCATTATTTATAGTTATGTAGTTGTTTTACCTTTTCTTATGTCTTATTTCTTCTTCATATATTCAGATGTTTGTACATTCAGTTTGTGACTCTGTTGTTTCTGTGTGTTCACTTGTCTTCTGTTGCAGTAAAACAACATGTAATAAGACATTATCTCTCTCTGTTGAAGGCTTCATCCATTTGTTCTGTTCTGATCTCTTTTTCTTCCTTTCTATCCTTCTGATAGTCTCATCGTGTGTTTTCATTTGTCCATTAAAATAATTTTTCCAACAAAATGAAGAAAGAAAGTGCAGCTTCACTATGAGCAGCACTTTTTACAACTTATCCATCATGTTAATATAAAACTTGTTATTTCTGAAGTACAGGGCCCTGATTTTAACTGAATTATTTACTGATGTAAGCAGAGAGATGAAAACACTTTAATGTTGAAGGATCAGTTAATATTCTGTATATCTGACTCAGAAACAAACAGTTAATGATCAATATAAGAACTGTTCTCGTCTTTTTGATGCTTTATTTATGTATTCAGAAAACACAAAGACATTATTAAATTCAGCTTCAAAGCTCCATGTTCACTTCTAATCAAACCTAATGAGCTTCAAAACCACATTTGTTGTGAATCACAATATAAAGCTCATATAAAGTGTATTTCACAATATTCATCCATCTCTGTTTCTTCTGGTGTCAGAATGAATCTGTGCATCTTTTAATTTGACATTTTGTAATTTTTCACACATATAATAGTTTTGTGTTTTGGCAGATTTTTTTGGCAATTTTTTTTTCATGTTTGCTTCTGAATATCTGAACTGTGAAGAAAACCTCAGAAATAATACTAAAGGAAAATCAGAAATACTAAAGTGAAGAAATAGTCAAAATTTAAAATAAAATTTAAGTAAAAGTCTAAAAAGTATTAGCCTCTAAAGGGACCAAAAGTAAAGAGCACTGAGTATGTAGAATAATATATAAGATATTACTGGATTATAAATATTGATCATTCAGGTTTTATTAGTTTAATGTAGCTGGTAAAGATGGAGCTCATTTTAATGGCTTTTCTGTTGGGTATCTTAATCTATAATAATATATCATCAATGATTAATAAATGTATATTATTGTATATTATTATAATATGTATATTATATATCAATCACTCAACTTAACTTTCAGATAAATGCAGTAATAAATATTTCTCTCTGAGATGTGGACTTCAAGATTAAAGTAGAATAAAATGGATACTTAAGTAAAGTGAAAGTAACTCAAAATTATACTTAGAGTACTTGTATTGAATGCTATATTTACTGTATATGTAAGAAGATGAGTTCAGTCCATGACCTGGTTTTTGTGACACTGTTGGTTTAAAGTTTAATAAGTTTTTTAAACTGGAGGTGTTTTAAGACGACATGAATTCATTTATCTTGAAGAAAATCAAAGATGCCTCTCTACGAGGTTGAGTCAGCTGTGAACTCATCTGAGTTTATAATCTAAAATAACCTTTATACAGATGAAATCATATCATATTGATTCATTATACTTTATCCATACCGATGTCACCTGTTCAGACCTTCTTTCAAAACTGATTTTTGCAGAGTGCAGCAGAGGATGATGGGAGTGTCTGTAGTTCTGGGGTTAGGGTTTTGGTCATGAACCAGTGTTATTAACATGTTGACCTGATGAAAAGTCAGAGGATCAATAAAGTTCCTACAGTTTGTCCTGAGGGCAACACAAACATCTTTATCACGATCCAACAGGAGATGAGAACTAAAGCTGAAGTTAAAAATGTCTTGACAAATTAGTTCCACTGAAAACTGTTGACGGTCTGTGGATCACCCAAAATAAAAGAATCACTTCAGACAGAAAAGTTGCTGCTGATTTTTCTTTATTTGTGCTTTCACTCACCAGCTCTGTCAGACACCTAAAACATGTAAAACACATAAAACCTGAAGCACCAGCGTGACCGGGCACCTGTGATGGAGGTTCATTGTTTCAAATAGAAAGTTGTTTATTTATTAAATACGAAATATCCCTTACAAATCTATTTCAGAGAAACGTGATTTTCTATCCTTCTATAACACAAATTAAACTCATCATGTCACCTGAACATTTGTAGTCAAAGTTAAATGTTCTGATGTTTTGTGTTTGTCTCTGGTAGACACAATGACTGAAATGAACCACTAGAGGGAGATAGAGCACAGATTAACAGCTCAGCAGCCTCTGCTGCTCATCACCGACTGTGCGTGTCGGTTTATTCTCCAGAGATTATTCTGAACCTGCGATGTTAAATGTTATAATCATTTCTGTCCATTCTGTTTCTCACACAGCCGTACATGAAATCCAGGTGTAAATTTGTGTGTGAAAAAAAAAACATAAATATGAAGACAGAATGAATAAAGGTTGGTTTTTAGCATATTTATTGTCACAGTAATCAACAAATTACAGATGAGACAGGCACATCCAGCTTCTGAGAGATAATCAGACCTTAATATTCAGATTATTCACTGAAAGTTAGACTTTTTCAATAAAAACTGATTTATTTTAAGCCTTAAATGTACCCTCCTCATCCCCAGGCTAAAGGAAAGACAGGAAGTGGTGCAGAAAACTATCCTCCTACCTATCACTGTCAAACTTTTGTTCCACCTCAGTGAGTGTTTCTACTGGGATGAATTGATATTGGTGTTAAATTTCACCATTTAGATGCTGATGTGATGAGACCTTTACTGGGTGTATTCAAGGAAGGAATTCTTTTATAGTGATAAAACCTTCTCAGAATTTTCACAATAAAATGCCCTCGTACCTGCTGGAGATAATGATGCTGAGTGACATGACATGGTTGCTTTGTCAGGCAGCGTTTTTTAGTGTAAAAAAAATTTACCCAATAATAATAAATAAGGATTTTATCTAGAATTAATAGAAAATTAGTCTGATTTAAGCTAGTCCAGAAGTACACAGGCTTATACAACAGATGACTTTAGCAGCTGGAGCTCCACAGGGCTCCGTCCTGGATCCTCTCAGGCTGGATATCAAGACCTAAAACTGAACCTGGACCAGACTGAGCGGTGCTCCTCACGAGACCATGATGACATTGTGGTAGTGCAAACTCAGATGGTGACGAGCCCCTGATATTTCCTCCTTTACAACATCAGGATGATGGATTGTTTCCTCACTGTGGGGGTCCAGGTGCTCACTCAGGTGTGTTTCTTCTCCCACCTGGACTGTCTGTCCTCAGACCTCTGCAGCTAATCCAGCTAAAACTCAACTGTTGCTGCTTCATCCAGCTCAAACTCTGGGTCTGGTCTAGAGATTATGGAGGGACCTGCTCCTGTTCAGCCTCCCTGGTCCTTCATCAGTCTGGCTTTTCTGTGGTCTGTATCCACAGAGGTGCACTCAGCTCCCCAACAAAGTCAGGACAGAGCCTCTGCACATATTCTATCATCATCATCTATCATCATCTATTCTATCATCTTTTCGGACCACATCTCGACAACTCATACTAACGTTCATTTATTAAAAACAAAAAAAGAAAACATCTGGAGACACTTTATAGCATTAAACATGTTTTTTTAAGTGACAGATTTCCATTTCCTGGATGAGGTTGAAACACACTTATTGTGAGTCTCTTTGGACAAAGCACCTGTCAGATAAATAGACTTTCTAAAGTCTGACTATTAGTTTGATCAAAGTCCAGGTCTCACCCTGACCCATCTTTGTGAAACTGTTCTCTGATCTTCATGTTTGTATTTCTGATCATTGGTGGTTTTATGTCATTAAATAACTAAATAATTGCATTTTTTTCTTTGTTAGGCTTCCTCCAGGCCGGCCTGTGCTGAGTCTGGACCAATCAGCTCGCTCCGTCCTGTGATTGACAGCTGTGCGTGGTGAGTCGTGTGATGCCGGGCCTTTAACCCAATCAGAGAGCAGCGAATCCATCATCTTCTGGATAATAACTTCCTGGCCTCATCAGAGACTCGTAACCACATTAATGCTCTGCGCTCTCCTCAGCTCTGTGTGTTGATTGGTTTTCCAGTTGCGTCTGCTCTCCTTTGAAAAGCAGATCTGGCTTTTTACTCTCAGGAGCTTTTTCTCAGATGTAAGATCAGATCTGAATTTAAACACATTAAACCAATCAGCGTGGCCTCGGTGCTGCTGCGAGCGCAGCGTCTGGCCGTCAGCTGACGGCAGACTCGTCCTGCTGGAGGTGAAACTGCAGCCGACGTTCAAACCGCGAAGGTAAATCTTCAGAGGACAACACAAAGGTCCAGTTCAGGAGCTTTGTCACGTCGTAAACAGGACACAAACAGCAGAGAGTTTATTCATTAAAGCTTTTTATTACTCTGTCAGCAGCATCACTCTGTTCCTACCCGTCTGTCTGTCCTCCACTTTGGTTCAGACTGAAACATCTCACCATCTGTTGGATCTAGATAAATGTGCTTCAGATGTTCATGTTCCCCTCAGCATGACCTGTAATAGCTTTGTTGATCCTCTGACTCTTCATCAGGTCAGCATGTTAACGTGTCCAACAGTTTCTGTGTCTGGATTGTTGATCTGAATCGGCTCCGTGACATTTCACTAATCTGTGAGAAGTGAAACTGTGACGTGCCTCAGTGATTATTCAAATATAAAATCCAACCTGCTGGTCCGAACAGAAACCTGTGTGAGCGGAAGATTTAACGGGAGAGTTTCTATGAGCTCATAATCTTCATGGAGCTCATACAGTGATTCTGACCTTCACTTTGACCTTCACATGTTCACATGATGTGTCCTGCATTCCTTCAGTCCTCAGAGATCAATGCCACGCGTCCATAAGACGCAATTAAGTCCTGAAGGAACGACTTCAGCACGAGGTGAACGGATGACGACAACAACGGCTGACACTGAGAGAAACTGAATAAGCACTTCTAATGGAGAACACAGTGACCTTTGACCCCTGCGCTGCTCTGATCAGCGAGTTGTTCTGTGAGCAGACTGAAGAGCTCGAGGTTATCGTCGCTGTGTGCACAACTGGGTAAAACAATGCTGAATAAAATGGAAAAGGTTAAATTTTCCCAGTAAAAAAGCACAAGAAGGAAACATTTATAGATTAAAAACTGCAAAATCTGCATTTGTTATGAAAATGTATTCAGAGAATTATAAAGTCGTAGCTATAAAATGAAAATGTCCCTTGAAAGTGAAAGTACTAGTGCGTACTCGAGCTCAGCCCACAGGACTCTGAGTACTCTCGGTGCTGCAGAGCTCCAGCATGAGAAATTGAGAGCGTGTAGTCGAAAATTGGCCTCTGATGACATAACTGCAGCTCCTCTGTTACTTTTTCGAGCCTTGGTGGAAGTGACTCATGACCGCTCGTATGAATCAAAGCAGATTGTTGATGCGTTTCGTAACGCTCTTTATGTAAGGGAGGCCAGCGGTGATGGAGGGAGGGCAGCGCTGGTTTGGGGGAGGAAGTGAAGCTCCTGTACCTGCCCACTCCCACTGCAGCTCCACCCAACACCTGCAACACCGCTCCTCCTCCACCGCCCTGCTGCAGGTCTGCACATCCTGACCAGGAGCTTCAACACCACAGCGTGCTTGTCCCCGTAAACTGGAATCAGAACTGTCTCAGAATTCATATTTAAATATTTAAATATATCCAAGAGAGGCGCACCTTTTTTCTTTTTCCCTCCTCAGACACATCCGACCATTAAACACAGAGAAACAAAGAGTTTTACATCAGCTAATGATCATTAATCATATTTCTTTATCGTTTATATAATAGTAACTCATTATAATACACATTTATTTCTCTATTCTTTTGTTTCGTATTTGTGAATTTGGTGACAATGTGTGTGTGTGTGTGTGTGGTGGAACAGACCAAACAGTGAATCAACCTTAAATTCATTTTTCTTGAGTTTTTCATTCACTGTGTCTCTCCGTTCTTTCATAATCCTGCTGATATTTTCTACCTGCTCGTTTTCAGCGGCTCTAATAAACTTATTGAAGATCTAACAGCAGTGCATTATGTGTCTGTGTTACTAGGAAAAGTAATGAGATTACAGTAACCTCCAGATCGTGTGTGTGCTGAGAGTGGCTGCAGGCCGAGCAGAGAGGCCATCAGCCTGAAAACGACCAGGCTGATGTGATTATGAAGCACGAGGCCAGCTGTGTCCTGGAGGACATGTTTTATGTCATATTCAACATTTATTTATTCATTCACCCACAGTTAACCCCTCACTTTGCACCAACCACAGGAGTTAACACAGGACAAGCACACATCGGCCATCTGTCAGCAAGAAACCAGAAATGGATCAAACAGAGCTGAAAAAAACTCTTTCAAAACCTTTACTTCAAAAGTATACATGTGCATTTTATTTAAAGGCAAACTGTGTGAAAGATAATGAAATAATAATGAAAATATATGTGACTAAAAAGAATATATATATGTGCTGAAACCTGAAAGTCTGATGTTGTGGAAATATTACTGTCTCATTATCTAAGTCATCAGTTCAGCAGGTAAAGTTCATTATTAACTACTTAATAAGAAATATTTTTCCCTCAGTGAGACAAACCCATAAAGAACTGTGAGGAATTTATGTTCTTATATGGACTTATACTTCAGTATGAACTCCACCAAATATTTCCTTTAAAGGAGCTGTAAAAAGTCAAATAGAAATCAGAGACTCATCAGGTGACACAAACATGAACTGAAGATGAATCAAGTCGCTGCTTCATGTGTGAAGGTTGTAATAAAAAAAAAAAGATTATTAATTTAAAAAAACATTTAGATGAAGTGGTGTAAGGAACATTACAGACACGTGAATAAAAAAGGATTTTAACAGTTTCCCAATTTGCTTCTTAATCCAACAAAAAGAGAAACGACAGACATGATTAATCTGTACAACGTCAACCCATCAAATTTTATTATCCTTTTGTCCATATTGATAGAAAAATATGACATTTTCCCCATGTTATATTTTATTTAAAGAAGAATAATGCTTTAAAATGTGCTCATATAAAAAGAGCACAGATATAAAATCATTTCTGGCTCGTGAACAAAGTTTAGTGCAGACGGTTGGAGGAGTGTTTGAGCTGTGATGTTAAAGCTCCTGGTGTCGGACCACTGTGGGACTCTAATGTGGTTTAATGGCAGAGTAACTTCAGTAAATCTACATAGTTTCTCCATTGTTACTCTGTTCGTACTTCTCCTACTACAGAACCGGATCAAGAGGAGAAAGTGAAATTTATTGGATGTCATTTCAGAAGTGGAGCTGAACCTGTTTGACTTGTTGCTAAAAAAGACTCCTTTTGTGCCCTTTTTCACGTCTCACACAGAGAAACACCCGAAAAAGAAAACCTGCTGAGGATTATTTCTGCTGATGAGACACAAAGTACGTGACGCTCCTCAGACCAGCTGCATCGTGACGACTCTCTGAAAATGAATATTTGAGTCATTTAAACAGTCAGATTATTTCAGATCTCTTCACAGGAAAAACCAGGATTGTTGAGAATTAGTGAACATAAAAAGAAGCTGAGGATCTAAAAATCTTACATTTATTTATACAGCATATTTATATATAAATCAAAATATAAAAATGAGATGACATGATGAATGTGATGATTGGAGGATATCAGAACATGTCAAATAAAATACAGACACACAGAAAGAAATATTTTAAGTAACTTTTCTGATTAGTTTGAATTATTTTAAAGTAAAAAATAAAAACAACACACACTGTAGGACATATAATATAATTAATACATACATACTTTATCTAACAGTTATTGATGGGAAAGAGTTTTTATTCTGTTTCACACTGATGATGCTGTGTGTGTTTTAGTCTAAAACTAAACTACAAACACGTTGTCGTAAAAGTCAGTGCCTGAAAATCTGTGATTCATCAGCAGATACAGAAACAGATTCAACGTCTCAAAGACCATTTTAGGTCTTATTGATTTAAAAGAAACTCTTATTTCTGATGTACTCTTCTGAATGGACGATGATAATAATCATAATACAAAAAAGAAACATCATGGCTGATTTTATTTGTAGATTTTAGGAGACAGAAGTTCTTTGTTGCAGTTCGATGTCAGAAGGTATGTTCTTGTTTTTTCTTGTCAGCGTGAGAAGAAAAACCAGAAATAAAAGAGATGTGACAGCAGATATGACAAACCCTGGAAACCACTTTAGAGAGGAAAGGAGAGAACGATAATAACAGCAACCAATAACAATAATCAATCAAGCCACAGATCAATGGATGACTTCAAAAAACAAGAAGAATCATCGAATGAGAGAACAGACAGCAGACACAGGAAACACTTTACATCCTGAGGACTTTAAGTATTCAGGATGTACTTAATTACTTTTCACAACTTTAACTGAGTATTTTCAGTGTATATTCATGTGCACACACACACACACACACACAAACTGATGATTTGCAGCTTCTTTACACTGAAAGCTGTTCATTTAATACTCTTACTGATGAGTATTAACATTTATATTTTCTGAAAGTGTAAATATAAATGTTGACCTGATCAGATGAGGTCTTTTCTGTTGGGTTTTCACTAGATGGCGCTCAAACTGCTCAGCAAGCTAATATGAGTGGAAATATTTCACCTTCCTGTGATTAAAGTGTCTGTCTGTGAGTAATTCTGTGAGAACCTACAGTAATTTGTTTGTTTTTTTATGTGTGACTTTCCATCAGCTGGCTTCAGATCATCCTACATTTCCCAGCATGCTTTTCAACAGCTGTGCAGATGTGTGTGTGTGTGTGTGTGTGTGTGTGTGTGCTGCCTTCATGGAGCCTATGTGTGGGCGGAGAGTATTTTTCTTCGTCTTTTCCAGTAAAGACAAAGTAAAAGTAGTGGTGAAGAGTAATTAAGTACATTTACTCAACTACTGTACTGAAATACAAATTTAAGATACTCCTCAATCTGAGAGGTAAATATAGTATTTTTACTCCATCAGAGGTAAATATAGTATTTTTACTCCATCAGAGGTAAATATAGTATTTTCCAACTGAAGGATGTTGTAAAGAAAAGACTCTTTACAGATTTGTAAACTACGTGTATTAAACACAAGGAGGGAAAAGATAGCAGAGAAACAAATTAAGACAATGATCCTCATGATTTCTTTAATATTTGTGTTTATCGTGTAAAATATTGGATATTTCAGACCTCTAAAATCCTCAAACTGATGCGACAGGAGAGAAAAGTCAAATCTCTCACAGCTCTGAGGTGAAAGTTCACAGAGTAAATTCATATCTCCAAATAGATATTGTTTTTAAATGTCATTTTTCATTTATTTCTGATAAAACCTACAACAAACATTTTCTGCAGTAGAAACTCTTGTTAAAGTTGTACAGCAGGTTTTTTAAAGAGCCACTGTGTGTTGAGCTCTCTCTGGAGAAATAAAGGTTAAAAGCATTTGAGGCTGAGCCGACGCTTCAGAAACGTTCACTTCAGCCGGAGCTGAGAGTTTGGCCTCCGCAGTGTTAGATAACAGCTCTGATATCAGCAGAGGAGCCGCAGGTGAGGCCGACATCTCACACCTGTTTGTCATCGTCAGCGTCTTCATCATCATCTTCATCTTCATCATCATCATTCTCATCATCATCTTATTGACTGACTATTGAAGTCACAGACAGACGTCTTCCTGTTGTACATATCTAAACGACAGAAGGTGACACAATAAAGTAAACCCTTCACCTTTGACCCCTGCACTGGGGGCTCTGTTCTGCTGTGGGGGGGCATTTATCTGCATGGTTTGGGTCCACCAGTCCCCTTAAAGGGAGGGGTCACTGAGTGATCACCTTTATCCTCTGATCAAACATTTCTATGACGGGAGGGGCCTCCACCTCCATCATCAAACACCACATGAGGGAATATCTTTGGAAGAATGTGTTCATCCCTCCAGGAGAGTTCACACACTCGGAGAATCAATGAAGCTGCTCTGGAGGAGGACCAACACCTCACTGACACTTTATCAGCTGTTATTATTATTATTATTATTGTTATTATTATTATTATTATTATTATTATTTATTATTATTCATTATTATTATTATTATTATTATTATTATTATTATTATTATTATTATTATTATTATTATTATTATTATTATTATTATTATTATTATTATTATTATTATTATTATTATTGATTATTATTATTCTTATTATTATTATGATTATTATCATCATCATTATTATTATTATTGTTATTATTATTATTCTTATTATTATTATGATTATTATTATTCATCATCATTATTATTATTATTATTATTATTATTATTATTATTATTATTATTATTGTTATTATTATTATTATTATTATTATTATTATTATTATTATTATTATTATATTATTATTATTGTTGTTGTTATTATTATTATTGTTATTATTATTATTGTTATTATTGTTATTGTTATTGTTATTACATCACAGACACACTTTGTCAGGGTTTATTTTCTGGTTTTAACTTGTGTTTAAGTTTTTTAATAAAATAATTCCATATTCCAAATGACGAAATCATTAAAAACATTTACACGGCAGCTGTATGTTTTTCTGTGAAATTGTATGAGAATTAAATTATTCCTCACTACAGTATTTTAATGTATTTTTACGGCTGTGGACCTTTTTAAGAGAAAGGACTCAATCTGAGCTGCGTCCTCTTGGCCGCTGCACCTCTGTTTTAATTGGCTGTCAAAAATAACCCGGGCTCATCCTTCAGTTCCACCTCAGAGCGGGAACCCAGGGGATGAAGCCGCCACGTGCACGTGGTGAAGGGCTCTGTGTGGGTCTCTCTGCAGCCGTGCGACCTCTGCTTTACTGCAGCTCTCTCTCTCTCTCTCTC